>JARFXV010000926.1:0-371249 GCA_031761425.1 Cosmopolites sordidus | reverse complement strand
ATTTAAAAGCTTTTAACAGCTTATTTTCCCACATTAGTAGAGCGTTTGTTAATATTTAAACAACAATAGCGATATTATATTTGTGTTATTTGCAATGAGGATAAACAATGTTGTTTCATTGCCTAGTTTTGTTTTTGGAAATTAGCATGTTGTTATTGATATCATGAATTAAATGCTCTAAAAATGTTATTTCACATTGCGGAATTTATTATGGGATCTCAATATTAATTGATTTGATTCGTTTTCAGATAAATTAGGTATAACGATATGTCAACAGACAGTCATTATGGTTTTAATATTTAATAGATATTAATATTTATAAAAGATATTGAAACATGTAAATTCTTTTGGTTTTCCAAAAGAAAAACCTTTTCACAGTACATTAATAATCTAATCTCACTTTAAAATAGAAATCATTTTCAAATGATTAGTTGAGGCTCCGATTTGCTTGTTTACCTGATCAGCAATATGCTAAAACCATATCATTTTTCGAATAATTTTTGGATTTTTGTTTCTGTATGCTGCATTTTGAAATCCAAAAATTGGATTAGACTTCATCTGTTTACCCAGATCTCCCATGTTGATATGCCCTGTCTCTTATTCGTGGTTTTAATTTAATGATAGAGTATATGGAAACAAATTATGGACCAATGTGTAGTTAAGAAGATGTGAGAGTTACGATTTAAGAAGCTCTTAAAGAGATATCGCCTTTAACATATGCAGACCTTATAAAAAAATCATTATCATCATAATCTGTGGTCCTCATTATCTGTAGGTTCCGAGGTAACACTTATTAAATATTTCTATCCTCTGCAAATGTGTGTTATTCTTTTCTGATTTCCGCTAACGTTCCCGCTTCTTGCCTGATTTCTACACTGATTTCTACTATTAAACAAAGGTTATGGAAAAGAAAACTAATTCAAGAAGATAACAGAACTGGATAATCGGTGATGGAAACACTGAAGTTGTGAATGAATTTACTTATCTCTAGAGGAAAAAACAGTATCGCAGGAGATATTCCAAATCTACTATGAAGGGTAACAAAAATACATCCTCCCTGCAGTCTGTCATAAAATGTAAACTTATAGAATGGAATACGAAAGTTAAGATCTATAACACATGCATGTGGCTACTGAAAGAAGAGTACTCAGGAGAATTTTTGGGCTGTGAATGATAATGGAAATTGGAGAATTAGATATAATTTAGAACTAAAGCAATTACACAAAGATCTGGGTATTGTACACTCTGTGAAGGTTCAGCTACTCAGATGGGCGAATAATTCAACAATAATCATGGAGGTCGAATTGGGAGGTGAAGAATTATTGTATATCAAAAACTGGCAAGGGACTGTTGGAGATCAATCTGGATGCGAATATGGAAGGAATTCACGGTTCATTGATGGACTAGAACACCACAGTCAGAAAAAGAGATTCACACTAAAGAAAGTGGATGATTTGATTGTTATTAAAATGCTTTCGATTGATACATCTTTCTTTATAGTTAGTTGAAATGTAAATAAACTCATTTATTATTTACTATTAATCCAGTTGCGGAATTTTTACAATTCACTCAAATTTTTTCAACATCTATCACATTAAAAATTATTTTAACTTTTAATAAATCGAAAATATTTTTAAAAGAATCGCACACGTGGCGATCTACTGTTCTAATTTTAGCACTTTTAGTTAACGTGGACAATTTATTTCAGTGTGGTGTTTTCTTTATTCTAATATTAAGAAAAACGATAATAGAAAACTTTGTTTCAATTAAATATGATAGAATAATATTTTGACGAAAACCATTGAAGTTTTCATCTACGTACTTCATCCTTGTACTTCTAACTACAGGGTACTTCAGAGAAACTTTATTTAAATAATTAGAAATATATCACGACCGAGGAAAAAAATTGTATTTTGTGTCTTTGTAAACATTCTTCCTATCTCAACATCACCTTATTCATTACACGGTGCAACATTTTCAGAATATTTCTTGTAGAATTTCGAGTTTCAGCTTTGTAATATGTTTTGTATTATGTTACATAATATACATAACCTTGGTAGTTTGCTTTATACCTTTCGGAGAAAAGCCCGGACAATTTGATATTGACAATCCTGTACAAGAAAATTATTAATTGCTTTAGAATATTTTTAACTTTAATATACATATTAAATATACATTACATAAATTATGTATACATTACATAAATTATGAGCAGGGTGATGCAATGTCGGAGTGTCCCGTCCAGAGATAGGGTGACGCAATGTCGCCTCTTTTTTTCGCAGCTTGCTTGGAAGAAGTGTTTCGTAATCTGGACTGGGAGCAGGATGGAATAAAGATCAATGATGCATACCTAAACCATCTTAGATTCGGAGATGATCTTGTTTCACAAGATCCAGAGGATCTGCAAAGACACACAGAAGAGCTGTAAAGAGTTGGAGAACGATTTGACTTGACAATAAACCAGAAGAAAAGGCAGGCCATGTTCAATAAATTTGCTGAAGACAAAAAATAATATCTATTTTAGGAACGGATTTGGAAGTTGTGGATCACCATATTAATGGAAGGGGAGACATATGGGAGTGAAACCTGGACACTTGCATCGCAGTCAATTCAAAAATTTCGAGTAGCACACAGGGGAATGGAAAGATGTATGCTTGGCATTACTAGACGAGATAGAAAGACCTGCACCCGGATCAGGCAACAAACGAAAGTGAATTATGTCATTGGAAGAATAAAGGAATTGAAATGGAGGTGGGTAGGCCATGTGGCGAGGGGATAAGACGAAAGATGGACCAGGGCGATCCTGGACTGGATACCGCTTGACCGCAAACATCCACGGAGAAGACTGAAAACACGATGAACTGATGACATCATAAAGTATATTGGACCCGAATGGCCGATGAAAGCTCAGGACCGCGAGAGTTGGAAGCATGCTGAAGCGCATGCATGAAGCCTTCATTCTGAAGTGGATTGACACTGGCTAATGATAATACGGGATGATGATAATACATATTAACAGAAATGAAAAACAAACTTTATTTGTGAAAGGTGTTAATTTTTTTCGTGGCGGCTGAAGGTAACAACAGAGCATTCACCTGGAATATGGATGATATAATTCTCTATTTATATAATAGTTTTCCTTCACACACTTAAGCGAATTTCACAGAAGATACGACGTGGTGGTTCGCAGAATATACATCGAAATTTTACCTTTAGAAGGCACTGGGCCATTGTAATATCCCTTGCCCTACGAAAAAATTGAAATATTCACTACGAATCTCGGGTTCTGGTTATTTCTTCAGTCGTTTTCAAATATGCCGGACTTGAGCCCGACTAACGAAGGCTATATGGTCAGAAACCGGAGATACTTGTTTACGTTCTGATGGCGGTTGAAGGAACCAACAGAGTACTAGGGATGATAAAATTCTCTAATATATATATATATATATATATATATATATATATATATATATATATATATATATATATATATAGTAATAAAAGTGGTAAATGATCGCCTTCGTCGAACTGCCACCATGCGTCATCACGTATCTGTCGGGACCGGTTTCTAGCCCTTGAGCCGTCATCAGTCGAGCTCCAGATGACCGCAAGGAAAGCAGATGGGATAGACGATCAGGGTATCAAAAAATATTTCTTAAAGCAGACATTCTTATATGGATACAGCTGGGGTGGATCGCCTTCGGGAAGGTGAAGAATATGTTAAGACCCAGGATGATTCAACACCTAAAGACAAAAGTGTATGAACAGTGTGTCCTCTCAGTGTTTACCTATGTCTTAGAAGCAGGGATTCTAACAGAGACAGTATTACGGAGATTGGCAGCAGCATTACGAAACATGGAAAGATCGTTGTTAGGAGTAAGACTGGTAGAGGGATGAACAAATAAATAGGTACGAAACAAGAGTCAGAGATATAACACAACATATAGCTAAATTGAAATGTAGACGGAGAGGATACTTAAACAGCAGACAGGTGGACATGCAAGGTTGCGTAGTGGAGACCCAGATTAGGATGAAATCGGCAGCCTATATACCGAATTTGTCTTTGTTAAGCTAGGATTTACTTATTATTTATGTGGTTCTACGTGAGTAAAATTACTTTTGTGTATCTTGCGTAGTTGTGGAAATGGAAAGAAATAATATTAATTATAGTCTTATCTTGCCTAATTATTATAACGAGGCATAAAGAAGTTGTTATAAGGTTGATACGAGGTCGTAGATAAAAACAGTCAATATAGGAATTATTAAAATTAATTTTGTGTTAAAGAAATTATGTTTAACTACAATCTACAAACTATATTATTGTTGCTAAAATAACAATTTAGTATATTTATGTAGGAGTGACTTATATTATAATTCTTCATTATTATACTAATTCTTCGTTCAAAATATAGAAAAAACGAAACGTAGCAGAGGTTCTTGAACTAGTGTCCTTGTAAACTGGAATGGCCATGATAGCGATGAAGAACTAAAAGAATAACGAGGCACTTCATAAAAGGCCTCTTAATTTTTTTTCCTATTAAAATTATATAAGATTGCGTGTTTGTAAGAATTTAAGAATTAGAGAATATCACTGTGATCATGAAATATTTGCTAGAATAAGTTATGAAATTAATTATCGATTTTATCATGTACTGTCCATTTTTTTTATTTTAATTTTGGGCATTTTAAACATTTTCTGTTAATTGTTTATATTTATAAAGTGAAAATTAATGAAATACTGTTTCAAGATGTTTTAAGTATGTAATGGATTTTTATTTATTCAGTGGTTATGATGATCAAAACATATCGAGTGTGTTAGATCATTATTATGTCGGAAATACTCTCACACTCATCAATAAGTGTTATTGGTGGCGGTAAAATATAAATGCATACATTTTCTGATATTATCCGCTTGCTTTAGTATTTCATCGAGTTTTATTAGTATCTCCTAAATTCTTTGAATCATAATCGGTCTTTCTCTTTGTCTTGTAGAAGGCATCTTAAAGCATTTAGAACTAATTTTCTGATCCCAGTAAACGGAGGGCTAAAATACTTGTCTCCTAATAGAGCGATAACGGGACTCCTGCTAAGGGGATGTTTGTTTTACTTAAACTAATTTTTTTAGTTTAGTTCATCTGCCACTGTATTAGTGAAATGCTACGTACGTATATAGAAATAGAGTAAAAATTTGTAACACATGTACATTTTAATTATTAATTAATTATATATGTTTGTTTTAAAAATGTAAAATATTCCTACTTGTAATCGAAGTACAATCCGACAACTGTTAGTTATATCGGTAACCAGGTCGGATAAGATAGGATGCCTTCTGAGAGGTATTTGAAATCAAAGTTCATGCAGGAATTAAGTTTATGCAGGCTTCTTTGTCGGAGAGGTATTTTGATGCGTGTTTATCTACTATCGCCTTTGTTCTACTTTATGATCCAGTTTAAACATTAGATTCCAGCTCAAGTTCCATCAAAAGCTTCGAATTTTTGCAGAAACTCTTAGGGTAGTCCGCAATAAGCTGACTCGTCGCGCTGACAGGTTTTCCATGCACAAAAGTTCGGGTACGATATTTCGTAAGCGTTCTTCTGAGGAAGGTTTGTGGGTGCGTGAAAGATGCGCCCTTTTTTGAAATTTAAGTTCTACAGACTTGAAATTTGGCAGAAATGTTCTTCATGCGTTGTAGATGTTTGATAAGGAGGAGGATTCATAAAAATAAACTCCTAATCTTTCCATATCGTTGTGAAGCGCAATTTGGTCTTCATGAAATTAATAGAAAAAAATTGTCAAATAGCAGGTAAAAGCTATATATATATTTATATATATATATATATATATATATATATATATATATATATATATATATATATATATCTATATATATATATATATATATATATATATATATATATATATATATATATATATATATATATATACATATATATATATATATATATATAGATATATATATATATATATATATATATATATATATATATATATATATATATATATATATATATATATATATATATATATATATATATATATTGTATATTTACACATTTTGTTATCTATGTTTATGTTACTAAACACTTATATAGTGTGATATATATATATATATATATATATATATATATATATATATATATATATATATATATATATATATATATATATATATATATATATTGTATATTTACACATTTTGTTATCTATGTTTATGTTACTAAACACTTAATAATTTTTTAGTCTAGTTCATCTGCCACTGTATTTGTGAAACTTTATGTCTGTATATATAGAAATTGAGTAAAAATTTGTAAAACATGCAAATTTTAATTATTAATTAATTATATATGACCAATTTTAATTAAGAATCAGTTAAATCTATTAAAAATATCTAAACTTAATTTTTTATGTATATACTCTCTATAATTACGGTTTTAAATCCCAGTTAATCCATTGTGTAACATTTACTGTTTATTAAATTGAAAAAAATCTATTAACTTTTAATTATTCCCCCAATTATGTTTTATATTTCTTACCGTAAATCGTGGCAGTAATCTCTATTTTACTCAATAGTGGGCACTTCAAATTGATATTTTCTCGCCTGCAATTATGATTTTGCGAAAACTTGAAAACGATTGGCTATTCTCTAAGGTAATTTTTGAAAAAAATTCCTTGAAATAGTCAACAGTGTCTTCTTATCTAATCTACGTATAAGTGCGTTACGCAAATGATGGTTAATATACAATCATTTTGTGATTTTGAAGCACTTTTAAAATGATTTTTTGTGCAATTCTTACGTTTTATCTCGCCAAATCAACATACGATTTTTTTTTTTGATATATTTGTTATCGGCATATTAAAATTCAACCAGGAGATCTATTGGGCTTTTGCGGATGTTGTTTTAAGGAATTAAAAGTATTATTTGTTATCGGGCTAACTCCCGTGATTGGTTTTAGAGACTCTACTTTTCATATATATATATATATATATATATATATATATATATATATATATATATATATATATATATATATATATATATATATATTATATATCATTTCGCTTGTTAAGTTAAAAACCATAGGGTCTTTAGTAATTGTTAAATATTGTTGTCGGCGATTATTTAAACGGAATTTGCATTACATTTTGTGTATAAAACTAAATTTCTTATGCAGATGAATTAATAATCTTAAGAAAGTGTTATGTCAATAAAGTTGCTTAAATAAAAAAATATTTACAAATAACAACAATGATCAATGATCAACAATAATCAAACTATGACTTTAGAGATGGTAGAGGGCAGTTGAAGATGAACTTTGTTGAGCAAGATCTTCCACGTCAACCAATGAAGAAAACATTACCAATTCATTGGAAAAAAACGTCCATACTGGTGGCAACACGTATACGTATATTTTCACACGTTTATAATGTATATTTTCACAAATACCATAGTCACGAGATATGGCACCGTGTGGCTTTTTCCTGTTCCGCGATTGAAGAATCTACTTCGTGGACACCGTTTTGAATCCTTAGAAGCCATTCAAGAGAGTTGCCTGGTCGCGTTGAAGGAAATGCCAGTCGAGTATAAAAGTTGTTTCGAAGACTGGAAAAGGTTATGTAAATATTTTCGTGCTTTACATTCACTATACATTTAGATCATGTTTAACTTTTCTTTGATATTTAATACTTCGACGCAAGCTGCGATATTTTTCTCTGCTCTTAAGAAAGAGCAACTATGAAAAGAGAGGGGAATAATGCCACACGTTCTTACCGTTGATGATTTTGACGTATTGATGATTTTGATCCACTTCAACTGATTACAAACGTTATATGCTTTGTGAAGGGAGAAAAACGTGACATAGTACGTAATAAAATTAAATCCGCATTCGCAAAATAAAAAATATTTATCTGTTATTTTTTTAATTAGTTATTTTGTTATCAATTATATTACGAAACAACAGATTGTGAGAAAATCCTTTAAAAAATAAGTGTTTGTTTCAACATTATTACATAATCATTATAAATGTATGTTTGCTTTCTTATAACCATAGTATGTGTGTTCTTATAACCATTCCTTGGCGATATTAGCAAGTTAATAATCTTTTTAAGGTATGTAAATTAATTTGCGCTATGTTAATGAAAATGCTGTCCGCGCATTATTCACCAAAACAGTTACAGCTTGAATTGAAATTTGTCGTAGCAAATATGACAATTCTAACTTTTAGTTTCCTACGTAGATGGCATTGGTTGTATTTTTATGTACGTATACGTATTAGAAATGTGAAAACTATACTTCGTTTTGTTTGGTGCTTGAATTAATTGAATAAAAATTTTATATTGATTGGTTGGGTTATTAGGCTTTGTGGGGAAAATCAAAATAGGTATTTTTGTTCTGTTTCTTTTCCTTCTTTTTTCAATTTTTGTCTTCAATTTCCCTCTCTCCTCCTGCTTACCGTTTTCATTTCTCGTCACGTCAAAGGCGTCTTTTTATTAGCTTCTATGTCTTTCAATTGTTCTTCCTTAGATAACTTTCTTCTACTCATATTCGTATTTCTCCCATTCTAGCCACGCGCCCTTTTCACTACATTATCTGAACTCTAATGTAGTCTGACATGGGTAGGTGATTTTATTTTTCTAACCGCACGTTATTTTCCTACATTGGCCTTGGTATTCTTCTTAATATCCTCTTTTTTCTGTAGTGCTACAGGAAACCTCCAAACGGGATCGATCCACCACAGCCCTATTCCAATATTTGATGTTCAGTAGTTCTTCACCATGCCTTTGGTCTACCTTTCTTTCTGTTACCCACTATTCATGATTCTCCTTGGTATTGGGAGGTACTGGGAGTTTCTGGCATTCTCTCCACTTCCCGTCCGTCTGAATTGTTGTACCCTAACATAGTCTGTAATATCCAGATTCCTGTATAATTGATTGAGTTCGAAGTTATACCTGATCCTCCAAATTCCATTATTATTCACAGCACCAATACTTCTTCTTGGCGCTCTTCTTTCAAATACTGTAAGCATGTCTTCTGTCTTCTTTGTGAGGATCCACGTGTAGCATCCATTAGTGACTGTTGGCCGAATGAGTATTTTATATATTTTAGGACATACTGTATGCAGTAAGTAATTTTGTTACCTTTCATAATGCGATTTCAAATTTCTGCTGTTATATTTATGCTTTTATCTAGTTTGCTTCACAGATAAGTAAATTCATTCACAACTTTAATGTTGACATCACCGATTACCCAGTTGTGTACTCTTCTTAGTTCATTTTTCCATCACCTTTGTTTTGTCTATATTTATTTGTAGACCGGTTTTCACCTTTTTCTCATCATAGGTCTCTCCTAATACCCTTTCGATCAAAATAAGGTCTGAACGATACGAAAAAATCAATTCTAGGGTCAACTATCAACTATCCAAACTGAATGATTTATGGCAGGATTGAGCTCAATAGATCAGAGGTTTTTAGAAAATGAAATAATGAAATTACCTGAAGATTGTTCCAAGAAATCTCCTGACACTTAGAGGTAAAAGGGATATTGGATTAAAAATGCCCTAGTCCTTCATGGCTGTAGAGCAATAAAAGCAAAAAAAAAATCATGTAGACGGGTTTTGTAACAAAATAAAATGGTTATGGAATTTTAAGCATATCATTATCTCATTATGATGTAAAGTTGAATATTGCATAATTCCTAATAAGAGCCAAAGATACTTTAATCACTTAATGATGGTGACATTTTATGGCATGTTAGTTTTATTAACGGTCTTTATGGCTAAATATATATTAAGAAGCGAATTTAAGAAAATTAGTGATTTCGTATTAATTACTAACTTGCCATTTTGGTTGTCTAAATTTATAGATCACGTGAGTTTCGGGATGAAACAGGCTATACTTTACAATAATTTTCTTGGTATAATTCTCGTTATATAATAAAAATGTAAAATGTCTGAATATTAAAGAACCAAACAGCATTCTTCTTTTCAAATATTTGGTTAATGATATTTTAATTTATACATTTCGTAACCGCTATTAACTATATGATAACTAGATGTAAATCAATGTGCGTGTAGAACATTAACTATTTTAATCTGCCTTTAACGATCTTACAGTCATTCTAAGAATATCGATGTATATTCCCCTTAAGTGACATGTCTACTTTATGAAAAATAAATTTTTGGATTAGCTTCTTTGAATCAAATATGGAAAAAATTACATTATTGATAAGATAGTTCATTACAGACTTAGGTACGCAAAAGGAAGTGTCACACTCAGAATAATAATGTAATTTTTTCATATTTAGAATGTTTTTATGTCATTTTCAACGTGTCCTTGACTGTTTGGAATTTTAATGATTCTCATAAATATTTCAACTAAATATATTTGAACAAAATTTAAGTAATTTACATAATATAAACTTTATAAAGAATTTCCCACTAACACCAAACTATATTGAAATTGCTGTACGCGTGTTTCACTAACCAAGGAGATGATTAAAATAGAGTTTTAATCAGCATCTTAAGTTATAATAATTAAAATAACACTGAAAAATGATTGTCCAGAGCATTATGCTTGTCCTATACAGGATTATTTGAACAGAGAGTATCTCGAAAAGTATTGTGATAAATAAAACTATTACAACAATTTCGTTCATTTTATTTTGATTAAGTTGTATCTTAATAAAATAATAGACCAATTATTAATTTGACTCACACACATTGCCTTTGGAGATGAAGTCACGTGCCTGGTACTATACCCGAGAACCTCGGGTATAGTACCAGGTATGCCCACAAGGTAGCGTAACGGAGCCGTGGAGGGAAAATATTACAGAAATCTTTCACCCTTTCTCCACGTGGTGCCACCGATCGCCTTCGCCGAACTGTCAACCATGCGACGTCACGTGTCTCTCGGGACCGGTTTCTAGCCTTTCAGCCGAGCTCTAGACGAACGCAAGGAAAGCAGTTCGGAGAGGCAATCGGGGCCAGACCAGATCAACTGGCCATTTTAGTGACGGTTCCAGGCAGAATGTTACGAGCGGTCCTGACTGCTACGAGCATTCGCCGTATGATGACGTGAGTTGTGTGCGATCACGACCCGTCACTAAAATGGCCAGTTGATCTGGTCTGGCCCCGATTGCCTCTCCGAACTGCTTTCCTTGCGTTCGTCTAGAGCTCGGCTGATGACGGCTGAAAGGCTAGAAACCGGTCCCGAGAGACACGTGACGTCGCATGGTTGACAGTTCGGCGAAGGCGATCGGTGGCATCACGTGGCCAAAGGGTGAAAGATTTCTGTAATATATATATATATATATATATATATATATATATATATATATATATATATATATATATATATATATATATATATATATATAGCAGCAAAAAGCAAGGATAGATATTGTGAGCGATATCTAAGCGTTTAACAAAATGTTCTAACACAACAAATAGTTTTATACTCTTTTCATTGTGAGGTTATACAGGATATATCGATGGTACAATACTTAGTTTGTTAGATGTTAAGACGAAAAAAAATATAAATAAAATATATTAAGATATTCCATGAAAGAATACAGTTGCAAATGTAACATGTAGTAGATTCTTCTTTGCCCTCTGCTTCCGCCTTTTTTGACGGCCAACTTTAAATATAGGCCTCCTTCAAGTTCTCCTACCTAGGAATGACTTGAAGGAGGACTCTGTTCTGTGCAACATGTTTCAGTCAGCTGATTTGTTTCAAGTTATGACCCCAGCTCATTTGGGATCGACCTTTCGTTCTTCTTTCTAACCATGGTTGTCATTGCTGCATTGTCACTTAGTCTTGTATTGCACCACTTCCTCTCTTACATCTTTAAGCTTCGTTTTACTTCGATGTCAGTTATTTGGTTTTTGGTCTGATCATTTTACTTTTAACATAGTTTTCCACATTAATTTTTGTATTTTTGCTATCATGTTCATGTTAGTCTTTGACGGTGTCCATGTTTGGGAGTCATACGTTAGAACAAGAAACAATTGATCATTCATTCTGGTCTTCAAATATTGCAGCATCCAGTTGTTTTTCAGTATCTATTTAAGTTTCCCGAAAGCTGAATAGCTATTGTGATTTTTATAATTATGTTTGCTGTTTTGTTCTTTTCTGTTGCTTTTATTGCTTGTCCAAGATCTCATACCCATTTTTTACGACTAATCTACTACATAGGATTATGCAGTAGATTAGCTGTAAAAAAACAAGTATTTTATATTTATACTTGTTTTGTTTTACTTATATAATAGTGTCATTATAAATAATATAGTGAAACATCTTTCAAAATCGATTCTAAGTACTGCAAATTAAGATATGAACAGTCAAAGAAATTTGTACTTACGAATAATGTAAAAAAATCGCTAAACACTATCACTTAAGATGAAACATTATTGAAGTGAATTTGATCCGAAAATCTTAGTAAATATTGCTATTGAATATGATGTAAGTTTATATATCGATGTAATAAGTAATAATGCAAAAAAATTAACAAAGTTATTTTGTAAAATAATTTAATGGTAGCTCATTTCTTGAGGCTAACACGCACATTTATTACGTATTCCTTATTTATAAACAGGTTGTTTATTCGAAATAAACCGTCTTTAGAACGTTCAGAATGAATTGATTATTTGAAAATATTTTCAATTCTTCTTTTAGTACGTCGTTTGGAAGTGCTTTATATGGCAGCGTCAATTTTGGGTATGTCCATGTATGAAGAGTTGCTTCAATTGGAATCTAAATTTCCGGCCACAGAAAATGTTTATAGAACGCCAAATCGGACAACAATAAACAACAATTAGTGGCAAGTGCGTTTCTTTTGGACATAATACGTGTTTGTCCACGACCAAAAATTGTTACGATTTGTGAGGTTATTTCAGAAAATTGAAATATGTCAATTTTTGGCTTTTTAGACTTTTTTTTGGAACAATATGTAGTTATCACAAAATGGCGTTTCACCATGCAAAAGAGCTGAAGTAAATGATTTGTCAAAATCGTAATATTTGATACAGTGACTCCTTTTATTGGTAAAAGAAGTGAGGCTTACAAGATAAATATCAACATTGGTATATATATATATATATATATATATATATATATATATATATATATATATATATATATATATATATATATATATATATATATATATATATATATATATGTATATATGTATATATATATATATATATATATATATATATATATATATATATATATATATATATATATATATATATATATATACTATAACATGACTTTTCACCCATATTCTATGTGGATGTCCTGTTGGTTTCTTCAGCAAGTCTATAGTATCTTCCAAGCTAGGTTTTGGCTTTTCTATTTTCAAACGTCACGTTCATGTGGATGTCTAAGAGCAGTTGAAGGACTTCTCGACTTTCCTAGGAAAGGCGAAGCGAATCGCACCATCCAGAGCCATCCAAGGGGAGAGTTCGCAGATTTGGGAATCGTGCCTTTTAGTCCCGGGTGGGGTACATAATAGGCGAGATGCAGTTGAGCTGGTGGAGTTTCCTTCACGAGCCAACTGAAACAGAGAATTTTTACCCATATTCTACATGGGTGTCCTATGGGTTCCTTTATCTAACTGCATCTCGCATGTTACCTGGGGATAGATGTCCGAGACAACAACTGCCCGTTACATAGTTTTGTAAATGATTGATTTGTTGTATATACGCCATTATTCGATAGAGAAATGGTTAGAATGGTTCGAGGAATGGTTTGTTGTATAGAAGAAGTCTAGATTAGATTTTATCTCAGTTAATTTCAACTGGATAATGTGGCTTTACACTTATCCAGCTTAATTGTTTTTCAAGTGGTCTGTGGAAGTCCAAAACTATTTAATACGTTGCTTATAGCAACATCTTCAATTCGTCGTTCATCATGGTATTTTTCTTTTTAAAGAGTGTTATTTCCATCATACATTTTTATAAACGAATGTTGCAATTTACTTTTATTTGTAGATTTCTGACAGAATGCACTGTTTATCTTATGAACTAGGCGAGCTGGTGCATAATTTAAATCCGTACTGAGTACCATGCTCATTTGTCTTATTTGTCAATATTTTGTAAAATTGTTTATGTGCTGATTATTAAATTAATAGTAGAATTTCATTATAATTAAGGGTTGCCAAATAAAAGTGTCAGACCTTTAACACGAAGTACAATGATAGCTACTAGTGATAATCCGGTAATTTTTATTTTATCTTGAAGACCAAATATTGGCATTATGTTGAATGAAAATAATGTCTCTTAAATGTCCCCTCGGCCTCATCTGGTCGAACGCATTTTGGAGACCAAATTTTCGATTACTCTTTCAAACACATCGCGTGGTATATTTTCAATTGTGGCCTCAATGTATCGCTTAAAGTCAATAACATGTGACATCGCATTTTAGTAGTCAGTTGATATTAGCATTTTGGGAAATAATGCATCCAGGAAACTTTCCTTGCAATAAATCTACGGACTGGTCAGATGTGTGGCAAGTCTTGTTGAAAGAAAACATAAATACATATAATATAACAACATAAATATAATATTTTGCTAGCGTATTCATACAGCGTTCACCATTAACAGTAACACAATTTCCATTATTGTCTTCAAAAAAAGGTCCTATCACTCCTTCACTCCAAAAACTGTACCAAACAGTGCCTTTCTGAGGATTAAGGTAGTACTGGCGATACAACAAGTGTCAAATGTGTTCTCTGTGTTATTTGACTTCCGTAGTATTTATATTTGGCAACGCCTCGTAAAAGCAAAAGAGATAGAAGTATGCTTATACTAAACATTACAACAAATGATTTACTTGGTGCTTTTCTGAATTGGGCTGATGCTTGCAATAAAACAAAATTTTCGAAATATTTGCCTAATTCAATGAAAGAACTATACATATTGAAAGATTGTATATCTACAGGTATGAGAAAAAAAATGGCTGCTGCAAACGTGACCTATGAAATGCTTGAAGACGCATATAAAACAAATAAGTATGCTGGTATAGTGAAAGTTTTAGGTAAAGATGAGAATAGTGCTGTGAGTAATACTAATTAATAATTAAAAAATCTTCAATATTAAAGCCTATTTATATAATACTATATATTTTGTTATGTGATACATTATGTAATAAATGTAACTGTATTAATATAAAGTACATTGTATGTTTTGTAATAAAAATGTGTATGACACTGATATCGCCACATACCGCATTCGATGTATGTTTAAATTTCGCGCGCATCATAATCTCTTTGACGGCGTTGCCACATGTAACATAGTACATTTTTCTTAATTATTTGCTAATTACTCTTATCATACGCTCTGAAGTTCGATTTGTGACTAACCAAAATGTTCGAAAAATTATTTTCTTTCCGTTGATACCACTTGCATTGTAATCTGGACGGTACTTTTTGTGAAATAAAATCTGTGATTTCTCATAAGGATTAAATGTAAAGACAAACATTTTTTTATTAACATCATTTTTCTGATTCTCTGCATATCTTTAAAAAAATTAACTGGTTCATTATCTTATTATAATGTACCAATATGCCATGTTTCATTTCAATTCTGAACAGTATTCTATAACCGTGAACTACTGAATCACTGGCCGATTTTTATCGGCCCAAATCCTGCAGTTATGATTCGACACAATAGAATATTTTCCCCCAAAGTTGGAGGTCGCCTACCAACTGCTCTAAAACTAAATTTTTGAATCGTTTATCTTTTCATAGTGAATTGACAAAATGTTTTGAATACACCAGTCTTTGAGTTGAAATTTACATTTCAAACAGTGTTGCTGTTATTACGTCAAAGTTCTGACGCTCTTATTGGAAATTTCTTTTTATATATATATATATATATATATATATATATATATATATATATATATATATATATATATATATATATATATATATGTATATATATATATATATATATATATATATATATATATATATATATATATATATATATATATATATATATATATATATATATATATATATATATATATAATGCTCTAATCCATCCACTACATAAGAATCTCTTTTTCCAGTTTGTTACAAGATTCTATTTCAATGTCTACTACGACAGAGCACAGGGAGAGTTAGAACCTAACATTGGTGAATATCAAGCAGGTTTTCGACCGGGCAGATCCTGCCCTGAACAGATCCTGAATCTGAAGTTGATTCTAAGACATCAAAAACTGTACAATAAAAATCTCGTCTGTACATTTGTGGATTTCAAAAAAGCATATGATTCTATTGACCGCGAATCTTTATTCCGAATCTTGGAAGAACAAGGACTAGATCTGAAAACGCTGGCAATTATTAAAGCAACGTTAATTAACACAAGGTCAAAAGTTAAATTCATGGGTGAGATCTCGGAGCCCTTCGAAATTAAAACTGGAGTGAGACATGGGGATGGACTCTCGCCACTCTTATTTAACTGTGTTCTAGAAAAAGTAATACAGGAGTGGCGTGAAAAAAAGTCGGCCCTGAATATTGACCAGCCCATTAAACTGAGGAGAACCAACATCAAAATTGATTGTCTGGCATTTGCTGATGATATTAACGGCACATAAACAGATTGAAATCCTAAAAGTAACAGCAGAAAATGTAGGACTCCAAATTTCCTTTGAAAAGACACAATACATGACCTGCAACAGACTAAGAACGCCATTTCTAAAAAACAAAATATTGTAACATCAGACGAGTCTCCCAATTCAAATATTTGGGTGAAATAATCATGGAAAATGGGTTGGAAAAAGCGGCCAATAAGGGTAGATGTCAAAAAATGGAAACGGCATTGAGACTTACACAAAATATTTACAACAAAAAATGTCTATCTAAAAACACAAAACTGAGACATTACAACACAGTTATTAAGCCAAAATGTCTATATGCTGCTGAAACGCTCATTTTGAATAGAAAGAGGGACATCGAGGACATTGAAAAGAAGGAAAGAAAAATCGTAAGAAACATCCTAGGCCCCAAACAAATAAATAGCACAACATACCGACTTCGAGAAAACCAAGAAATCAAACAATACACAGATATACATAGCGATATGAGAAAAAGAAGACTTAAGTTTTACGGACACATAAAACGGATCAATCCGAGTAGGTTAACTACACAAATAGTCGAATTTTATGAAAATAGGAGTAAAGCTAAAGTAGAAATAATTAAATGGATTGCTGCAATTAAAGAGGACTTAAGATCAGCAAATATTGCACAAAGTGAAATTCAGGATAGAGGCTGTTTCAGACACAAGGTTAACGTTTGGAAGGTTGGTCAGAGAGAAAAATGTAGGAAGACTGCAACAACTTGGTCTGACGAAAGGAAAAAAGCTCATGGCGAAAGAATGAAATTATATATATATATATATATATATATATATATATATATATATATATATATATATATATATATATATATATATATATATATATAGTGTATATATATATATATATATATATATATATATATATATATATATATATATATATATATATATATATATATATATATATATACAAAGTGAAATTCAGGATAGAGGCTGTTTCAGACACAAGGTTAACGTTTGGAAGGTTGGTCAGAGAGAAAAATGTAGGAAGACTGCAACAACTTGGTCTGACGAAAGGAAAAAAGCTCATGGCGAAAGAATGATTATATATATATATATATATATATATATATATATATATATATATATATATATATATATATATATATATATATATATATATATATAGTAGTAAGTAATCCATCACAATTTAGCAGTAGAATAATAGATCACCCTATTTTTCTTAAGTTTAAACAGAAAAATACAATTTGAAACGTCACAAATGTTACACGTGTTTTCTTTAATCAATTAGGAAACTGTGAATGATTGAGCCTTTTATCACTTGACCTGATGTGAACTAGAATTGATCTTTTCAATTTATTTCTATTTATCACGATATATTTTCCGAGGCAGGGTTATATGTGAAGGTCGATGAAATTGTTCATTACATATACTGGGGAACAAAAAGAAATATATTTTATTGGATTAATTGTAATCTTTTGTTTAGTATTTTCCCAATTTATCCCATTTCGTTCTAATGCTATTTATTTACGTTTTTTCTGCTTCGTTTCTTTAAGTTTTTCAATTTTCCTTCCCGATATGTTTTTTGTTTCTTTGCTTGTTTTTTAGTGTTGTTGCTTCAGTTTATTGTTTTGAAAAGGATTCTGATTTTTTATTTTTATATGATGCAATGTTTTAGTTGCGCCAATAATAAACGGAAACAGCCCTTTGGTGAAAGCTTTGTCTTAATTAGGAAGTAAGGATAGAAAATAAATTAATTATCATAAATTTTCTCAAATACATTTTTGTGTATTTATGAGTATTTGCTGTGACCTTCAGTCGGTCGCTATATACTGGGGACGGATGATCTTGACCTTTGTCTCCAATTCTCTTTACAATAGAGTATTTTTAACTGACCAGAAAGATAATTTAGAAAATTGTGTAGTACGTGTGTTCTGGGGGTCACTACGTGATGTTTTGGTTCGCCTAGCTATTATTGCGTAATTTTGATAATGAAAATATAAATATTTTGCAGTCTTCACAACTAATTCAGTAAACGTAGTCTGTAGATAGGAAAATGAGACTATGCGAAATGAAATACAAGACGAGTTTGTTTATAGTGTTTATTACTTTTTATTCAAAATAGACTTGAGTCAATGTCAATGAGTCAATATAAAAGCGGTAATACAATTTTTGCAGTATTTCTGCCATTAATTTTCGTGAATCATCTTTAAAGTCTTTGCGGGAGTTGTTGAATTATTTTACGAAAATGGGCATTCAGTGAAAAACGTTCAGTACAAAATGACGTGATATTTACGGTTTGCACAGTCATTCATTTGAAAGCACTCTCAATCGAATTGTTGAATCAAAAATTTCAAGAAACTGGATCGGTGGAAGATAAAATAAGATCAATATACGGTCGCAGAGGTCGTTCGCAAGAAAATATTGATTTGCTACGTGAAAATGTTGTTGAAGACCCAGAAATTTCCATTAGTCGAGGTTCATAATAATTTGGACTCTACAACATGGCGTATTTTACGAAAGGATATCGCTCTAAAGGTAAATAAGGTTCAAATAACACAGAAATTAAAGCCACTGGATCATTCAAAACGTTCATACTCTCAATTGGATCGAAGAATTGATGATTTTTCCTAAAAAGTCATCTTTTCAGATGCAGCTCTTTTTGAAATTGTGAATAAACAAAATTGCCGCATTTGGGGTGAGGAAAATCCACGATTGATTCCTGAGAAATGTTTTCATCCTAAACGAGTCACTCTTTGGTGTGTATTACGGCCAGGAGGTGTAATTGGACCATATTTATTTCAGAATGCTGCTTGTGAAGTTTTAACTGTGAATGGTGTTCGATATCGTCAGATGTTAACTGGATTTTTGTGTATTGAATTGGATAATATTGACTTGGAGGGTATGTGGTTCCAACAGGATGGCACTACACCTCACCTTGCTAATGAAACAATTCATTTATTGAGAGAAAAATTTCCTAGACGATTTATTGCAAGAAACGTTGATGTTAATTGGCCACCAAGATCATCAGGTCTATAAAAACAATCCACAATCGATTCCTGAACTAAAGGATGAAATTATTCGAGTCATTGGTGACATAGACGGTTATGTCAAAATGTCATCCAAAATAAAAAAAATAGTGGACGTCTGCGGAACTGCTGGTCACTTGACAGATATTGTGTTTCGTGTTTAACTGTCATACACTATGTTTCAAATATTAATAAAAAGTTTTATGAAATCAATGCAAATTCTGTATTTTATTCAAGAATTAAAAAAACCTGCTCAATTTAGAAGACCCTTTATAAGAGATATTGTTGTTTTGTTTCTAAAGTCAAATTTCAGTAAAAATCTCAGGAAGTTTTTTTCGTATTCTGATGGACAGAAAAGTATGATTTTTATGCGAATTTAGTCTTGTCAGTAAACCTGGTAAGTTCTGCCACAGTTTTTATTTTTTTCGTCAGTTTGATCTCTTATTGATTGCCTGGATTATCCTCACCGGAGGTAATGAAGATAAATGTGCTTAATATATAAAAGATTGGATTTTCTGGAAAATTTTAAAGGAACATTTTTATATAAAACACAGGGCCATTCGAGAAATTATCAACCTGATGCAGACATGTATGCTTAATAACTTGTTTGTGGCGATGATGCAAATATGTGTTTCATTTTATGAAAAAAAAGGATAAAATTAAAATTTGAGTTCTTATAAAGTTTTAAAGGGTCAACTCCTATGGACATACAGAAAGAGTTGGATTCCATTTTAAAGGACTTTTAAAGGACCTTTCGTTTTCGATGGTAATAAAGTGGCTTGATGTATTTAAACGTGGTGGTATGCCTATTGAAGATAAATAGAGATTTTCTTCCACGTTTTATAATAGTAGATGAAGCATTGATTCATCATTACACACCAGAGATGAAGCAGTAGCCCAAAAAGTGAAATGTGGCAAGTGAAGTGCGCCAAAGAAAGCGAAAACCGTTTCATCTGCAGGAAAAGTCATTAGTACTTAACAAAGGAAGTATTACACTTTACTACCATTTGACCGCTTAACGAATGTTAGTGATTAAAAGTTCATACCTGTCTAAAAAGAAAGTGCACTTTCACCAGAATAATGTGAGTGCATTTAAGTTTTGGGTTATTGCTTCAAAACTTCTTGATCTAAGCTTTGAGGTGGCTCTCCATGCACCATATTCCTCTCACCTGGTTTCTAGTAATTATTCCTTCTTCCCAAACCTGAAGAAATGGCTCGCTGTAGAAACTTTGACTTCAAATGATGAAGTCAGAGCTCAGATTCATTATTTTGCGGAGTTGGAAAATTGTATTATACTCAGAGTAATAAAAAGTTGGAGCGTGTGTTGATCTAAAAGTATTAAATTGCAAGAAGACTTCGGTGAAAAATACACAAATTTTGTATTTTCGTTGTCAGAGCGTATTCGAACGACTCAAAGCGTACATATTAATATATTTACTAAATTACGTCATCACATCCTTACAGTTACTAAACCATACAAATCATTTTTCAAATAATTATACTAATACAATTAACCGGCACATAACTGGTAAGTGCATAAAATAGAAGAAAATATATTTAAATTAACTGTTTCTATTGCAGGGTAATCATGGGTACTGTTGTAAGTTACATCACTACAAACACCGGTCGTACTGATGATCCAGATCCAACTACTGGACTCACATCCAGAGACAAGTATCTGGTGCGTACTTCTTGGGCTAGGATAATGAAGAATGCCACTGACAGCGGTGTCGCCCTGCTTATTTTGTAAGTAATTCGTATTGTAAGATTCTTTAGATTACGAAATAGAAACTCTGAAATTAATTAATTTCAAGAGATGAAATAGAATTAGAAACTCTGTAAGGTACTTTACGCTTGAAAATATAAAACTATATATATATATATATATATATATATATATATATATATATATATATATATATATATATATATATATATATATATATATATATATATATATAGGACGATTTTTTTAGTCCGTCCGAACTGTAAATTTAAATAAAACAGCAACTAAATTAGATGCCTTGAAATTTATTTATTTTATGTGAAATAACATTCAATGACATTAATGTTTATTTTTTAAAACAATTTCGAACAAATGTCTGTCGCGGCTACTTCTGATAAAGCCTATTCTGTAAATCAAATTTTCGACCACTTTTTCAAGCAATTGGGGTCTTATGTCGGCAATTGTCCGAGTTTTGTTTTCATCCAAGACGTTAATAGTTGCTGGTTTATCGGCATATATCAAAGATTTAGCATAACCGCAAAGAATATAATCTAAAAGCGTTAAATCACAAGACCTTGGTGGCCAGTTAACAGGCCCCGTTCCTGGAAATAATTTTCTCACTGAATTTATCCCTCAATAAATCGATTGTTGAGTTGACTGTATGGTATATCCTCCAAATCACTACCATTCAAATTCGGAATTAAATAATCCTTGATCAGCGCTCTGTAACGAATTCCATTAACGAATTGATAAATTTGGGTCTTCATCAACACTGCCAGCAATAGCGGCGATATTTTCTTTGGAACGTACAGTTTTTTGCCTTGTTTTAATATCGAGCAGCGTGCAATTCGGAATTTGTCGATAATTCGGCGAATTCATCGCTCGGCTGGCCGATTTAGTGCACCATAAAAGACTCTATAAGTTTGGCTCACATAACACTGATTTTGTTAATAAATGGTGACAATTCGCAAGTGTTGCTCTGATGTTAAACGTTTCATGATGATTTGTCGGACATTTGATATGCCATAGTGATTACCATGATGACATTTGTCATGATGATTTGACAGCGACCCCTACTCGAAGTTCAGATACGTTAAAAAATCATCCTTTATAAAACGAAAATGCTGTTTGTGCAGCCTGCCCGAGGATTTTAATTTCTTCTTCTTAAAGCCTCTTTTATTGGAATTTTAAGTTTTATTAACAGAACATTTTTTGAGTGAATTTAGAAAACTATTTATGTTATACTATAATCAAAAAGTAATTTGATTTTTTAAATAAAACAGAAGTTTTTCATTCATACAAATTTATTTTGTGTTCTTCAAAGTAATGCCCTTTCACTGCAGTACGTTTATTTTAACGTTTTTTCCTGTCTTCCAAATATTTTTTATATGCAACTTCTGGTATTTCCTTCAAAATGCCTAGCAGATTTCCTTGAATAGCTTCTATGGACCCAAAATGGAGTCCACAAGATAGTTTTGGTACGTCACGGCGTGTTATCTTGATGCAAAAACCATGGATTGTTTTACCATAAATCTGTACGTTATTTTCGAATGACTTACATGAATGATCCATAAGGTTTAAAAAATATTTTTTGTTAACTGTTTGACCAGTTGGAAGGAATTATTTGTGAACAATATCACGGTAATTGAAGAGAACGGTTTTCATGACTTTAATTTTTAACAAGCTTGGTCGTGGTTTTTTCGGCTTTGGTTCATCTTTAACACGACACTCGCTTGACTATTGAGTTCATTCATGGGTTATAAGAGTTTATGAAGGTCATCATTCAAATAAAACATCTCATGTGTAACTCAATATTTACTGAATAAGATAAGAAAACATAACAGACAAGCCTAAATTGTTCATCAAAATTGATGGAATTGGTCTAAATGATTTCAGTATTATCTAGAATGTCTATAATATTTAATCGGCTATTACTCAGTGGAAGATCATTGATTTTGGTAATGTTTTCTTTATTGGTCGGTGTGGAAGGTCCTCCTGTAGAAGGTTCATCTTCAACTGCTTCTCTACCATCATTAAAGTCCTTGTACCACTTGTAAACATTTTTTTGACACATATTGATCGTTGTCTCTTAACTTTTTTCATGCATCAGCACAAGAAATTTCGTCTTTTAGATAAAATTTCATGCAAATTATTTTGAAGAAATGATTGCATCGATACGTAAAGCGCGGGATTTTTAAAACATCAAGTCACCTTACTTTGTGGTCATAGTTGTATATTGTCCTACGCGGAGTATAGATCTTCAGAAAAAATTTGCCGAACGAACTCTGGGCTGTGCTTGATTTCGGTCCATGTTATTCTGGCTCTTATTAGTTCTTTCGTGATTGAGCGTCATCACATTTGAACAGGTTTTCCAATTTTTCGATCCTTCGCGGTTCCAATAAGGTTAATTTTACTTTATTCTTACTACTTTAATTAGGTTTACGAAGAGAATGTCAAATCCAATTTCACATCTGGTTTCCATAACTTTTCTCATTTCTTTTGACCAGTCCATCATCTCCAAATACATATTTCAGTAATTTATCAGTGAATATTTTCGTCATTCTGACGTATTGGTTAATATTGGTTATTTGTCTTCTCATGGTTTTTCGAGGAAGGTCACAAGATAAGCATGTATTATGATATCCCCCGCTTTCCTATATATCTCTATATATATAGACACACACACACACCCCTATGTCCAAAAGTTTGGAATATTTACAAATAGGATATATACGCTTACGATACTCTAAACTAAAAATTGTGATGAAAAATGTGATTGAGATATCAATGATACCTCGTTTGGAATCTACAAGTGGTATATCAAGGGAGCTTGTTAGGCTTAAAGGGGTAAATGTTTTACGACAAACGATAACACGGTAGCGGTAAATGAAATCGGTAAATTTGCATCGCAGAAGACCTTTACGTGTTCCCAAAATGACTAACTAACCCCTCAACAAAAAATTGCAATGGGCTCGAGAAATGGATCATAGTTCTAACTGGAATAAAGTGATCGTCTCCGAAGAGATGAGCATTGGCTTGGTTTCCCATTCACGGAGAACATTAGTTTGGAGAGCTCCAGATTGACAAGCCCGACTAGAAACAGCTCAACCACGTATCCCATTTAAAGGTGGGTGAGTGATGTTTTGGGGTCGTATTATGAAGGGTACACGGACACCTCTACTGATCCTGGAGATAATAGTCAATGGTGCTGTGTACATTGAGAAAGTTTTTAATCGTGTTGTGCGTCTGTTCCGAGGCGCAGTGGGAGACGGATTTGTTTTCATGGATGACAACGAACCTCCTCAACGAACAGCAGCAGTACAAAATTTTCTTGAATAGGAGGGAATAAGCAAGTTAGGGTGGCCAGCAAATTCCTCTGACGTGAATGTCATTGAACATGCTTGGGACATTTTGAAAACACGCATCAATAAATGAAACAATCCTCCTCTTACTCTGCGAGAACTAAAAGATGCTGCTCGGGAAGAATAGGAGAGAATTACACAAGCCCAAATTTATCATTTAATCGACAACATGGCAAATCTCCTACTAGTGGGCATACAGACACATGGAGGAACTACTGCTTATTAATTTTATTGAAAGTTGTTCTTTTTATTTTTAAATTACTTTTGAAGGCACTTGGTATATTATAATTATTTGGTGTCGTTGTGTTGGTGTTATTTAGTGTCGAGTTTTATTACCAGGTAGAGTTGTAATAAAATGATGATTACGTAAACGTAATGCCCATCTCCATTTCAATTGCTTTACTCTTCCAATGATGTCACATACTTTTGTTTGTTCTCTGATCCATGCGCAGGACTTTCTGTCTCGTCTTGTAATGCCAAGCATACGTCTTTCCATTTCCCTCTGTGCCACCCGAAGTTTTTGAATTGATTGCGATGTGAGTATCATATATATATATATATATATATATATATATATATATATATATATATATATACAATTCATTAAACTCCATGAGATTTACTTCTAATCATCAAATCACTTTTTGAAACTTATACCAGAAACTTTACCATGTTACCATCAGGAGATGATCCAAAGTAATTTTATTGTTATATTTTTCAGGTTCTTCAAGAAGTTCCCTCAATATAAACAATTGTTCCCTTTTAAAGACGTCCCTATGGATGAACTGAGTACCAACAAAAGATTTAGAGCTCATGCCAGTAGTGTTGTTTACGCCTTAGCATCAATTGTTGATGCATTGAATGATAATGATCTGTTAATTCAACTTCTTTTGAAAACCGGCAGTACTCACAAGCCTAGAAATGTATCAGCAGATGGTTTTAAGGTAAGGATCGATTTTTTTGCTATGTTTATGATGCGGCTTTATAACAATTTAAGTTTTACCCATGATATAAATTATAACGTAGTTTATTAAGTATAAGTAATTTCATTTTGAAAGTATAATCTGTAATGTATGGTGGAATTGTTCAGTGTTTCGAATATCTACTTTGTAAATTTGTAAAAATTGTGAAAAATAATTTTTTTCCCCGTGCTTTTCCGTCAAAATAATCCTTTAGTTGTCATCAAACGGCAGTAAGCGTGGCCTGACACCGCTTTCTGGCTTATCATTCGGGTTCGAATTGAACGTTTGAAAGCAACTGAAACATTGACCAAGGATCCGATTATCAGTCGACGACCACGGCCGTCAATCCCGCATATTTAAAAGCGTTCACATAGCCAGAGAAGTGGGCGGGGGTTAGTTGCCAAGGTCACCGTTGTGTCGAACACTGGTCGAACACTGGTCGAACACTGTCGAACACTGGTCGAAAAAACAAACGTTCTTCCTGAAGACATTTTGTCAAATCTGTTCGTATACACCAGCTCTGTGTCATTTTCGTATGCAATTCGCGCATATGCGTATGCGTAATCGCGCAGTTCTCTCAATTAATTCGATTAAGTCGTGGGTTGAAAACTTTGAGAACACTAAAGAAACCACACACAGGAGAGGTGGTAGTGCGATAAGAGAACGTACTGCTGCGAATATTGATCGTGTGAGGGCAGCTGTGGGAAGATCGGCACTTCGACAAAGCGTTGTGACGCTTGGAATTTCAAACAGAACAGGCCGACTTTAAGGTTTGATCTTCATCATCACCCCTATAAAATCTAAGTGGTTCAGGTCATTAATGAAAACGATGTTTTCTCAACGACTTTTTTGTGGAAGGTTCTTGGAAATGGCTGAAGAAAATGCGGATATGTTCATAACTTTTGGATGAGTGATGAGGCGCATTATCACCTGTCCGGTTATGTAAACAGGCAAAAAGATGGGGCCACAAGCCACTTCGCTCGGGTAAGCATGGCACGGAATTGAGACATTCTTTGGCCTCCTCGATCACTGGACCTTACAGCTTGTGATTATTTCTTGTGAGGTTACCTCAAGAATAAAGTGTACGAACACCAACCTCGTACACTTCAACAACTCAAAACAACAATCTGGCAAGAAATTGAGAGCATTCGTCAACATATGTTGCGTGACGTGATGGATAATTTCAGGAGGCGCTTGCAAAAATGCATCAACCGCAATTGACGCCATTTAACTGATGTTATTTTTAAAAAGTCAACTGGTTTCTTAAATGCTATTTGACCTAGAATGAGTTGAAGTCAATAAAATTATGAAAAATACAATACTTTTTTTCATAGCTTTTTCAAAAATGAGGGATTGACGGTCGCGCCCTGTATATCGGCCAAGGAATGAAGTTAGATATTTAATAATGACGATATGATATGATCTCTATTGAATCATTTTTTTTTTCGTTAGCTTTTAAGTATAACACGCAATCTCCTGTCGCTTTGAAAAATCTATTGAGTGATCAATATTTAAAATATTCAAGAAAAAAATAGGTTTATTACAAAAATATAAATAAAAATGTTTGTTTCAAAAAGTGTTAACTAGTTTGAATCGACTATTTTAAATCCTTTTTTAAAATCTGATATTTAATGGGTGTACGTGATATTTAAAATGAAGCAAGGTGAAATAAGAAGACGCAATTCAACATTATCTGGTAGAAATTTAAACATAGTCATTTGGTTTACTTATTTTGTTAACATGTTGTTATGATTTCCACTTTTCTCATTGATTTCTGCTCGTAAAAAATCAAATGTGATAATAAAGAAAAAAATAAAGCGTATTTTTTTAAAAAACTGAGTTATTTTGAGAACATGCCAGATAAACGGGACGAATCCTTTTGGATTATCTAAACAACCATGATAATTTTCCGCCTCGTGATGTTTTTAAGAGTACGTTTTGATATAAATAATTAATCATCGAAGTACTGGTATGTGGACTTCAATGTGTTTAATTTTACATACAATTAATTGTTTAATATAATTTATTTTTAAATGCTGATGTGTTATTGAGATGTAATGTAATGTGTCGTATGAATAGTTAACTAACTTCATTCTAATCAATGAAATCATTATGTACTCTGGTAGATGACATAATTGTCAAGTTTTAGGCTTTGTTAAGCTGTTTGTTGTTCTTCTGCGTTTACATTTCATGATGATATATCATCCCTTACGTAACGTATTTTAGGTGAGCTAGATCAGCTTTGAATCAGGTAACTTAGCTGGAATTGTATCTGGGATTATATGGTTTTGAACTTACTGTTACTCTGTTTATTTTTCACGGTATTCTGATGATGGTTATGAAGCAACCTGTATATTTCGCGTCACACAAACAATCGTTATATACTGTAGCATCTTGTATTCTTCTTGCCTCTTGATTTTTCTTTAGGCCATCTGTGGGACTTGACAGCAGTTTGAACACCATTAGTTTTCTTGGTTATATTTTCGAACTTTTAATTAAAAGTTAGTTCATATTAATCCAATATTAAGTGAATTAGTTAATTCACTAAGTCCATATTGGACGTCTTGGTTAAGTGCCTCTTTTCGAGAGCTCATAAAAGCTTATGCTTATGATAGGAGCTTCGACTGATAAAGGTTATAAGGCCAGAAACCTGTCTCAGTGAATACTGTCGATTGTAGAGTGGCGTAAAGTGGTGATTAAAGGCATCGATGGGGCACATACATAGAGTACGGGCTAAAATTTCTGCCTTAACAAATGTTTGGCAGTTTGCTGTTCCAAGACTGTTTTTTTTTTCTGGAGGCAATTGGCGTCGTGAATTAGCGGCTTGGGAAATGATTACTACGAAGCCACACTTCAGTACTGCAACTTTTTCTTCAAATCTCAACAGAATCTAAGGTTACGAATGCTTGATTCACCCGATATTCTGATTCTTCTCTAGTATTTACTGGCGTTTTGTAGATAATATCAAAAGTTTACAGTACCCTAAAGATCAAGAGGAGTTAAATCGTGTGATTTTGGTGGCCAATTCCACCGACTCAAATGTCTAAACCACCTGTCTTGGAATAGTTCATAGAGATCCCTGCTTACTTCTTCTGTACAGTGTGCCGGAGCACAATCAAGCTGATATCATGATTGGCCATGATTAATATATATTAATATATATATATATATATATATAATATATATATATATATATATATATATATATATATATATATATATATATATATATATATATATATATATATATATATATATATATATATGCCGGAGCACAATCAAGCTGATACCATGATTGGCCATGATTAATAAATATTAATATATATATATATATATATATATATATATATATATATATATCAATATATATTAATATATATTAATCATGGCCAATCATGGTATCAGCTTGATTGTGCTCCGGCACACTGTACAGAAGAAGTAAGCAGGCAACTCTATGAACTATTCCAAGACAGGTGGTTTAGACATTTGAGTCGGTGCAATTGGCCACCAAAATCACACGATTTAACTCTTTTTGATCTTTAGGGTACTGTAATAATAATAATAATAATATATATATATATATATATATATATATATATATATATATATATATATATATATATATATATATATATATATATATATATATATATATATTTATATATATATTTGATTATTTCAAAGGTTGGTCACCTGGCAAAATAAGTCATAAAAACTATTAAGTGTCTTATGAGACATCGATTAATTGCAAAAAGAAGTTATAAAAAATAAGGAAGATTATTTTGAATTGTGGAGTTGTGAATAAAGTTTTAAATTTATAAAGTATCACTGAATTAATTTGAAGATGACTTAATATATTTTAATTTATAGGTTTAGCTTCTGTTTTCTTTTAAGCAGTTTATGTAATTACATTTTTTTGTTATGTCGTTGGTGTTATGTAGTCATCATCTTTTAATACTATAATTAACAAAATTATATTTACTCACCAATTTTGTTTCTAACGTTACATAACACAGGAAACATTATATTGTCATGGTCATCTAATTAATCCTTCAAAAATAACATTTCAGTCGTTATCTCCATTGATCTTTTTTAATAACTATATTAATTTAGCTTAATTTAGTTAACTAATTCCATTTAGCTCCATATATATACTATATTTATTGTTTTATAGCAAATAAGTTGTTGTTGGCAAATCATTTAGTTTTGCTCATATAGAAATCGTTAATTTTATTGTTCAGTTTTTAATGGGGTAAATTGAAATGCTTAAGGATTTTCCAAACATGATGTAACACATGTATTTGAGTTTTGAGGTACTTAGTTATTCATCGGTTATAGTTATTTACTGTTTGGCACCACTTCTATGACTCGTAAATGCAGGGTAACGATTGTGTGGTATGCTCCTAATTCTAAAAGTTTTCTAGTGCTTGTTCTAGGATCTGCAGTCACAGCTGCTTTTAAAACGTCAGCATCGAGAGACCGTCGACGATCTGCTCTTCCTCTATCTTCAAGAGTCATGTCTCCCTTCTAGAACTGTTTGAACTGGAGCTGATCGGTGTGGATTTATACGCTACCTTTTTCCTCTATTCGCAAATCTCACGAGCGGCGTCAAGCGCGTTGAAGCCTTTTTTCAAAATAATATCTTAAAATTGTCAAAATTTCGCGACTTATTTCACATGTTTTAACTTTTTGTTAAAAACCGTGGATTGAATATTTTGTAGTGGAATCACTTTACTACTGAAGAAGGAATGTCTATTTGTTCAAACAAAAATTTAAAATTAGGTTGACTTCTTAACCTTCAAGCGGGAGCGAGGTCATGTGTTATGGTATCGTTCGCGCTTAACATTAAAGACCCTTTGAAGGTTTTTGGGATTTAGAAGACAAATTTACTTACAACGTTTTGTCATACCGACACTGTTTTTGTTGTTTATTGACTTGAAAATTTCATCTCAGTTAAAAAATGGAATTAACTTTGGAATTTTCGTGCGATGATTTATTACGACTTTCGATTTGGATTATCTCAACAAAAGTGCATCGATCAACTCACTTCGACTTTTGGCGATGAAGCACCATCTAAAACCACTGTATATCATTGGTTTACTGAATTCAATCGTGGCCGTCGGACGAATTTAAAGATGGTCGTCCAACATCGGTTGTGCCAGAAAACATCGATACTGTGCACGAACTGATAAAGCAAGATTGTCATGTGACATACCATTCGCGTTTGAGGCATCCCTGGGTATTAGTATGACAAGATTTTACATGAACAGTTAGCTGTGAAAAATATTTGTTGGATCATGCATAATTTGATAATCGCTCAAAAAAAGGCACGCGTCAATTGGTGCAAAGAAATGCTTCAAAAATGTAATCGTGGTGCGTCAAAAGCCGTGTATAACATCTACACAGGTGATGAATCTTGAATCTATGCGTGTGAGCCTGAAAGTAAACAGCAGTCGACTGTATGTGTCTTTCAAAATGAACCAAACCCAACAAAAGTTGTTTGCAGTTGTGTGCCAGAAGCACTTCGAAGCAAATGGTCGCCGGTTTTTTTGGGATAAACGGTCATGTGGTTTCAGTGCTACTAGAGAATCGTAGAATGGTCAATTCTGAATGGTCCTTCTGACATACATTTTGTATGTCAGAAGTCTTTGAAGAAATAAGAAAAAAAACCTGCGACGCAGGAGTATTCTTCACCAAGACAACGCGAGCTCTCACACATCAGACCGAACAAATCAATATTTGACCCGTCAAAACATCGAATTGATGGGTCATCCACCATCCAATGATTTCTTTCTGTTCCCATCCGTGAAGAATAAACTACATGGTCAACGATTTCCGATGCTAGAAGTAGCGGTTGATGCGTTCAAAATGCATGTTTTGGAGATACCTCCATAATACCATAAAATCATTTTCAACGATAAATATTTATATTTATTTATTATTCCGGATAGATAGAAAGTAACCCTCGTACTAGGAAACGTCAAGTGTCATTATATCAACGTCGATAATACTTCGAGAGTCTGGTTTCTGATATTATGGCCTTCTACATGTCATGACCGTACCAATGTCTAGGGAAAACTGAAAAAACCAAACGAACAAACGTTTATATTCGCTCTGTGTAGCTAATGTGGTGAGTCGATTCGCCTGGCCATCCATCTACCAACGAAACTTCGCAGTAGATCTATAAATCGTTGACAGTTACCAACAATAGGAATAACATGAAATTACCATTAGATGCTAGTAGGGGGTTCAAAGACAGCAAAACATTTCTGTCAATATCTTGAAAAAAAATAGTAACTTATTAAGCAAATGGTCGCCTGTTTTTTTTTTAGATAAATGGACATGTGTACTACAGTACTAGATAATCGTAGAACGGTCAATTCTAAATGGTTAACAATTATTTGTTAGCCCGAAATCTTTGAAGAAATAAGAAAAAACCACAAGCGACGCAGGATCATTCTTCACCATGACAAAGTGAGCTCTCACACATCGGACCGAACAACCCAATATTTGACCGGTCAAAAGATCGAATTGATGGGTCATCCGCCGTACAGTCCCGATTTGACACCTAATAATTCCTTTTTGTTCCCGTGCGTGAAGAATAAACTCCGAGGTCAACGATTTTTGACGCCAGAAGAAGCGGTTGATGCGTTCAAAAATCATGTTTTGGAGTTATCTCAATTGGAATGGAAAAGGTGCTATGAAAATTGGTTCAAACGTATGCAAAAATTTATCGATCATCGCGAAGAATATTTTATAAAACAATAAAACCATTTTCAATGATAAATATTTGTTTTTATTTATTATTTCGGATACATACATATCAATCTTCGTATCTCTCCGTGGTGAATTGACACAATGTACTGAACACAACATTCTATGAGTGAGATTTATATTTCACACGGTGTTACCGCTATTACGTTTCAGATTTCTGATACTCTTATGAAAACCCTTTAGATCATTTTGCTGTTGCCCACCATGTATAAAACTAATAAAGTCTGATATATGGCTTACTTAGTCTTAATTATAATGTAGTTTTGTCATTGTTCTTTTTTTATAATAATAATTGAGCTACTGTAACTAATTGATAATTAAGGACAACTTTTTAGATATAACTATGATTTATTACTGTATGATTATTTAACATTTTTTTATTTTGTTTCAGCATCTTAACGAAGCTACGGTCGAATTATTCTCTTCCTTTATGAAACCAGACGAGCTCGAAGCCTGGAAAAAGACCTTGGGTGTTGCTTTCGGTGTCATCCTAAAAGGATTAGCAGAAGCACCTTAAATATCGCTTTTAATTTGTGTATCACAATGAAGTTTCTCTGTATGTAACATATAAAAGACAACTTCTAAAGTACTTATAATGGGAAACAATTTTTTTCTAAATGGATTCATTACGGGTTTAACATGTACATGAACATATATTTTCTTCTTTTTAAGCCAAAGACAATATTCTCGTTTACTAATAATTACATATCTAATTTTGACTATATGTATATGTATGTTATCTTTTTTTTTAATGTTTCGTTTTTTTTGTGATTAGTTAAGAAAAAAATCTTGAATATAATATAAAGTGTTTATTTATTTTAACTGTTCTTTGTATCTAACATTCTTGTAAATCCTTCTCCTTAAATCATTGCGTACTAAGAAGACACATTTTTAGTTTTAATATCTTTCTAGATATAGAGATCAACAATGGGCGTTGCAATTAGCTATTTTTGGGACACTGGAAGAACAGATGATGCTGATCCTGTAACGGGTTTGACATCCAGAGATAGGCATCTCATTTCCAAATCTTGGATCAGACTTAGCGCTGGCGATGCGACAGTTCAAACAGGCATAGCTATATTTTTAGCGTAAGTTGGAGAAACATGTTACTATATAAATTATAATCACATGTTGGGACTGGTTCATTTAAATTGCTAGATATATTTTTCTATCGGAACCTTTGGTGTGGAACACTAAACTCAAGGAGATTTACAACTAAACACCAAATCATTTTTCTTTTAATTTCTTAACGCACGTTTCGCTAACAATATTAGTATCATCAGGAGTTGATTTACTCTATCCAACTGTTCACAATAAAGATCTGCATTCACAGTTTGTCCATGTTTCAGCACTTCAAAATGAACGATTCCGCTATACAAATGAATCCAATTCAAAATGAACGATCCCCCTTTTTGGGATGTAAACCTGGCTTAGTAGTATTTCGTGGCGATTTATCCAGCGAGAGCCAATGCCTTTTGCGTTTTGGATTATCATACAAAACCCATTTTTCGTCTCAAGTGATCAAGCGATCAAAAAATACTTCTGTATTGTGCCGTTGAACCAATAAGTTGCATGTGGTGGATCGGTTAGCTTTGTTTTCTTTGGACAGATTAGGCGGGACCCTGCATCGCTTATCTTTCTTACTCTGCACCGCTTACTTTACACCTGCTCTGCTTACTTTACCAATCAGCTGCAAATGTTCTTGGATGGTCGACCAAGGTTGGTTAAGTGCGTTTGACAGTTCCTCGATTGTCTGAGACGGATTTGCTTCTACTTCCGCCCTTAACACGTTATTGTCTAAAGTTGTTAGTCTCCTTGATCGACACGAATCGAAAAGATCAAAATTACCGGATCTGAACTTGAAGAAAACCACCTTTGGCATTTACGAACGTCTAATACATTTGGATAAACATCGCAAATGTTTTTGGTAGCAGCTATTGCGTTACTACCCTTGTGAAGCTCAAAAAGCATACAATGCCGGATATGTGCCCGTTCTGGTATTTGGCTCTCCATTTCACCCAAAACTGAAAAAAAAAAGATTTAATTATTTACGAATAAAAAGCCACTTTAACCTTCAAATGTCTTTAGCACGACTTTGAAGTACACAATCAGTTGGTAAATGATAAATGAATATTGACATGCACAGAAACGATATTACTTTCCGGTCCCCCTAATAATTCAAAAAGTTGAGGGTATAAAAAGGCCCTTTATCCTGGTTTATGCTTTTCTTACATTTCGCTGTTTGGATGTATAATTTTCACATGCATCCAAAGTGGTTATTATTCACATTTCTAATAAAATACTAATATTTATATTATAGTAATGCTCGTGTGCATGTTGGGCCACACAATATTTCTCATTTCTACCATATCTATTATGGACAATATGTTATTTATACTGTTAATATGAATATTTTAGTTTGCCCAAAATACCTTCGATTACAATCTTGACAAGTTATTTCATAAATCCCCGATTTTTCATGTTGTTTTACTGTATGTAATGTTGTAATTTCTTGTTATTCCTATTGTTGGTAATTGTCAACGATTTATAGATCTACTGCATAGTTTCGTTGGTAGATGGCGATAGGCGAATCGACTCACCACGTTGTCTAGACAGGACGAATAAAAACTTTTCAGTTTTCCTTAGATATTGGCATGGTCATGATATGTAAAAGGTTATAACATTAGAAACCAGACTCGGGAGGTATTATCGACGTTGATGTAACGACATATGTCGTTGTCCTAGTACGCGAGGGTTTGCTATTTATGTATCCAGCATAATAAACAAAAACAAATATTTATCATTGAAAATGGTTTTATTATTTTTCAAAATATTCTCCGCGATGATCGATACACTTTTGCATACGTTTGAACCAATTTTCATAGCACTTTTTCTATTCCGATTGAGGTATCTCCAAAATCTGCATTTTGAACTCATCAACCGTTTCTTCTTTCATTAATTCGACGTTTTGGCCGGTCAAATATTAATTTGTTCAGTTTGATGTGTAAGAGCTCGCGTTATCGTGGTGAAGAAAGGTACGCTGGTTGTTTTGTCTTATTTCTTCACAGACTTCTGACAAAGTAATGGTTGTGTACTATTCAGAATTGTCCATTCTACGATTCTCTAGTGGCACTGAAGCCACATTTATCCCAAAAAAACTGGCGACCATTTGTTTCTTCGAACTTTTGTTGGTTTAGCTCATTTTGAAAGACCCATACAGTCGATTGCTGTTTATAGGGCTTTTGACGCACTACGTTTATGAGCTATTGTCAAGTTCTGCGGAATCCAACGTGTACAAATCTTTTTCACGGCTAAATGTTCATGAAAAATCTTGTGTATGCTTGTCATATCAATACCCAGAGAAGCCTCAATATTACGGTATGTCACATGACGATTTTGCTTTATCTTTTTCGCACAATATCGATGTGTCTGGTACAACAACCTCTTTTGGACGACCATCTTTAAATTCGTCTGTGGGCGAACGACGCCCACGATTGAATTCATTAAACTAGTGATACGCAGTGGTTTTAGATGGAGCTTCATCGCCAAAAGTCAAAGTCAGGTGGTCGATGTACTTTTGTGATAATCCACGTCGAAAGTCGTAGTAAATCATCGCATAAAAATTCTTACGAGTTGATTCCATTTTCTAACTGAGATGAAATTTTCAAGTCACTAATCAACACAAATAGCGTCGGTGAAAAAAAAAGCTCTAAATACGTATACACTTATATACGACATTCAACAATGTCAAACTTTACGATGTATATGTCAGATGGTGCCTAGCAACACCATTGTTGTCAATTCCGGATATATAAATAACAAACCTTATATATTGGGGATCAAAATAAGTTCAACGCGTAATGTAGTACATATTTAAAAGAAGTTTTCGTGAAACAGCGAAACGGTTGGACATTGCTGCATCTATTCTTATGACAAGAGTATTCGAGGATTAAAGTTATATATGAGTATATAGTTCTGGCCGCTCTAGAAGTATTTCTTAGACTTCTTGCTATATTTAAAAATATCCGACAAGTGCATGATGGTCTTGTTGAAGTTGCAGGATTGTTTGGAAGATAACACTTAATCGACATTTACTTGCGATGGGGATGAGTGTTTATCGTCCTTTTTGTGTGTTTCCTCTAGTACCTTACCACAAAACCTTGTGGGTTAAACTTTTATGGAACCTAGAATGTTATGTTGAATCTAGATTTTCTTTCTAGACGATCCTGCGAATTATGGTACATAGGCCTATATTCTTGGGAAGCAGACCGTTCTAATAACGATTAGAAGAAGTTTAAATACAGGCCGTTTCGGAATCTAAATATTCCAGTCCGTTATTCGGCGGCATCTGTAAGCTTGTCTAAATCTTATCTTTCAGTCTAATGTCAGGTATCTAATGTCAACAAGTATTTCCCAAGACCGGTCTCTGGCGCTATAGCCTTCATCAGTCGAGTTCGAGCTGAACGCCTGAGAGCCACTGAAGGAACATTTTTTTCTTTGTTATGATGAGGAAATATTCAAAAAACACCCTGAGCGCTTATACAGGATGTTTTTCGGGTAGTGCAGGATTTTTACCCGTTAAAACCCCACCTAGTTCCTCCGGTTTTCGGGTCTAAGACCTATAAACCTTTGGTTACTCGTTTTTAGCAAAAATTTCCACAACCGGTGTTGTGATTACTTGTTGCTACTCCTGTATTTGTTAATGCAATATAGGTAATCTGACCTGAAATAAAAGTGTATTATTTTATTGACTTGTTTTGCATTTGCAACTTGAACCGCATGTCTTTTATAAGTTATAGAATTGGATTGTAGTATAATCCATGAATCGCCGTGCATGGTAGCCCCTGTATAGGATAAATTCTTTTGCAACGATCAATGTATAAACATATACTCTTTTTCACCCATATTCCACGTTGGTGTTCTGTTGATTTCTTCTTCAGCCTTCACTTCACATGCTTGGAAACACACACACACACACACACACACATATATATATATATATATATATATATATATATATATATATATATATATATATATATATATATATATATATATATATATATATATATATGACTAAGAAACATTCAACGTAATATTACCATACATTAAAGGAACAACTCATGCTCAGCCTGTAACAAAACCTACATCGGATGAACAATATCTGTTAGAATCGAGGAACACAAAACAAGCATACGGAATAAGCAAACAACATCGGTATTATTCCAACACCAACCAGAAACAGGCCGCAAAATTAACTTTTATGAATGCTACGAGATAGCCTACATAAACCGTTTTCGGACACGCCTGATCAGAGAAGCTATAGAGATCGAAAACCGAGGAAGTCTAAACAACAGGGCTGACGCTCTATGCTTGCCGCCAACGTGGAAAAGCGTCCTTGGACCAGCACGACATCCAGAGCATGACTGGAAGCAAAGACGTCGCAAGCGCCTCAGGGGGCGGAACTAGTGCCAGTGCTCTCTCAGAAAGTCACGAACCACGCGACAGTAAGCACCGAAGATGCCAAATGAGATTTTGGCGAGACGTCTGCAAGCTCCAGACAGGGACCAATTCGACAACCGGATGTACTCCCGGAAAAAACACAACAATACATGGTGAACATACATTTTTGAATACATTTTTTTTGGAACAGTCCCAATACTTTTAACGCTGATAGCACTCTAAGAGAGTAATAATTTACTTGTAAGCATATATTTTCTTTTTAGGTTATTTAGGAAGTATCCTCAATATCAGCAGTTGTTTCCATTCCGTGACACTTCAATAGAGGAATTACCCCTTAACAATAGATTCAAAGCTCATTGCGTTAGTTTGATGTATGCTTTTAGTTCCATCGTTCAAAATATCAATAACACCAGTTTGTTGAAAGAATTATTAGCGAAACAAGGAGTTGCACATGTTCCTAGAAAAGTACCTGTTCAAGCTTATGAGGTTAGATTCAACTTTCTATTATAAATTATTATAATGATCTAATTAAGGTTTGTATATATAAAAAAAATATTCAAATTTAGTTTTCTGTTGATGACCTATTGTATCAAACTGGTGGTGCATTGTAGCAGTTGTTCTTTGTTATTGACTGTGCAGATTCTTAATTTCCAGAAGGAAATATTCATTTCTTCATCCTTCAAATTATTTTCTACATGTTCTTTCTGATGAGTTTGCTTACCATAAACTTCAGATTACGTATACACATCACATAAAGAAAAGTGTATATGTGAGCCGCAGTACCTAAATGTACCACATTTGAACATTTCATTTTATTTGAGCATCTCAATTAAGTGAAATTAAGCACCATCTCAGTTAATTTAAAATTATTTAAAACATTAATTATCAATTATATAAAAAATTTACACAAATTGTTTGTGCCTTTCTGGGCGAAAATAATGTAATATATAAGGATTTTTTACAGTGGTACAAGATATTTATCTTTTAAATTAAGAGATGTATTCGATGCCGAGAAATTTGAGCACTATTGAGCAAGTGCAGCTTGATTTTCTATTTTCATAGTTAATTACGTATAACTTGGTTAAAATCAGAGATTCTGTTTTCGGCCGACCCTGGTTGAAACTCTTCTAGACCTCAAGCTTTTATTCCCCGGCATCTCTGATTCTGTCAGGGATCTGGTCGCTACACATGTCATCTTTACATGTGGTTGTTAGTATAACAAATGGAGTTAGTAGCGCCTTCGTGTATGGAGAGCTCTCCTTTGTCATCTGACTCCACCCTTAGAGTAGTATTCTCACAATTAAGCTTATTGTCATCAAAAAATGTCTTTTCTACTCTGACTGGCTCATCTGCTCTAACTCGCTTAGGGCCCTCAGATTTCTGAAAAGTCAACTTCAATCCCCACTCTCCTTTGATATTTTCTGTTCAATGACTTTTTTATAATAGTTCGAGTGCCAGATTCATGTGATTTTTTGTTTGTTTCTGACACTATGGGATTTTAGGACAAAATCAAAGCATTGATATATTAAAGTTATTATATTCATTTATATTTTTTATGTATTTATAATCGTACATTTTGAATTTCAGGAACTGAGAGGAGTTTTAATGGAGCTGTTTTCGAAATTAATGAACGAAGAAGAGTTGAAAGCTTGGGACAAATTTTTGAAGTTGGGATTCAGTATAATTTCTCAGGCAGCGACAGAGGCAGCTAAAAAGGGTTAACATGTATTTTAGCATAATTTTTTATTTTGTATTTTAAGTAACTGCAGGTATTATATTCAGGGACTATGACATTATAGCTTTCTAATTTTTTTGTGATTTAAAAAAATATATTACGTACTCTATTTTGTATAGATGGGTGACATAAAAAGAACATATGTTTTCCAAATAATTGCAACTTTAATAAATATTGATATTAAAACAAACTGTAAGAAATGAAATTTTGATTTGTTACAGTGGTAATCTGGTGAATGTGATCTACTACCCATCTGAAAAACGTGTGTTCTTTTTGCGCTACCTTTTACTTTAAGGTGTGGAAATAATAATTATATATATTATACTTTCCCATTAATTTTACTAATTTCAGTTATTTTTTTATTATTTAATTTTTAATTATTAAATAATGTTTTAAGTACATTGATTGTTTTTAACTTTCCTAAGCCAGATCATTTGGATCACTATATCGATTAAGTATATTAGGTAAATAAATAATTAGTTTATATGTCATTTTCATTATCATATATATTTCGTTTTGTCTAATTTTCTACAGTTTTTTATCGTAATTCGTCGATAATTTTTTAAAATTTCTTTATTAATAGTTAGTTGGAGAGTTATGGTTACAAATTCTCTTTTGTGCTCTTTCTGCCATCACGAAAGCAATCAAACCACGGCTGCTCAGCACTTTGAAATTTTTTCGTGGTAAGAGCTTATATGTACAACTATTTAATGTGTGTGTTCATTCACAAGATAGCGCTGCTGCTTATGAGAATATTATATCAGTTCATTGGACCGACTGCGTATAAGTAACTTTCTAAAGGAACATGTATATTAAAGACATACATACAAAAGATTTTTTTTAACGCATTCTCAAAAATTAAATTTGTAATTTTAAATAAAAGAACTAAGACCTTTGTCTAAATTTTCACCATAAATAGTAAACATTTTTCCGTCATTGCGTCAAAAAAGTCCGTGTTCAAATTTTTGTGTTAAATATTTAACACTTGTGTTGATTTGAAACAATACGATTGTGTTGTTCGTTCGCTTTATTTTTTAACATAAAACATTGTCATTTCGTTCAATAGTAACACTTTAAATGTGTCACTATAAAATTAACACAAAATTGTGTGGATTTTACACTAGTCATCTGTTGAAGACTCCCTCCCAGCTATTGTTTTTACGCGGGAAGCACGATCGTGTTTGTGTATGGAGTATTTTAACACATATTTGTGTTACTTTTAACATTAATTTATGTTACGTTGTTGACAAAAAGCGTTTATATTAAAATGACACAAACATTTGTGTTAATCGTTTTTTTATACGCGATTTGTATTAAAATTGACGTAATTTTTTTTACTGTGTGTGTTAAAGTAGTATGACAATTGTTTCAGCACACAGTACTGTTTTCAGACCTGAAAATAAAAGTTGTTAGTTATATCACTATATATGAATTTTTTTGATATGAGGTTTTTTTATTATTTCCTTTTATGTTAGAGACGTTTTGTTAATAATTTCGGAAGTTTACACTCTAATAATAACACTACATCACATTTTTAACCAAAAAATAACGCAAGAATTCCTCCAGGACATGGTTTCAAATGATAACCACTGTGATATGACAATATAAATAAATCAAAGTTATTCTTCATTCAAAGTTCAATATTATATAAATCAGTTTATTGCACACTATCAAAATGTTCGAATTATATATTATGGTAGGTTAGAAAAAAGTTCTTTCCCTGTATTTAGACATTACCTCACATTACATGTATTAAAAACCCATTTTAGTCCGATATAGGTCTGATGCAGTGTTACAACAAGCACACCATCTAGATCCATCATGAACAGCCATGTGAAGTGAATTGCTTTTTCTTACTTTAGGGGGTACATATGGTTTATATCTATCTGCTGGCTACTGTTAAAAACCACTGTAAATAAAAAAAACAGGCTTTTGATTTGATGGTTTACTAGTGACATCACTATGCCTGAAAGGGTTAAGTGCCAGAAATTTTGTGTATTACGTATTACGATTTCTAGTTAATATAATTCTAAATAATTTTGGGCTGGGAATAGAAATCGACAAGTACCTTTTTAATATGATAACTAGTGGCGGTTATTTCATAAGGGCACGTGCCCTACCTAAAAAATTAAAAAAATTAAGTGGAAAAAATAATTTCATATTTTATATTAATGTATCCTCTGTTCTGTCTATGATCACATAATGAAGGCATTAAAACTGCGTGTAACCTGTTTGCAAATGTAAATTATTTAAAAGTAAAAAATTAACTTTCGGTAATGTACGCACGGGACGATTTTATGAAACACAGTAGGGCTGTACCGCTGTTACAAATATTTATCCAAAACAATTTAACATCTACATATAGTGAATCTGTGAAATTGCTGATTGTTTTGTGTACTGTCCCTATAACAACTGTGGAAAGCGAAAGATGTTCCTCTACCGTCAAACGAAACAAAACATTTCTAAGAGACACTATGGGCCAGGAACGGCTGTGCGCGTTAGAAATGCTATTGAAAAAGAAACTTGTGAAGTCAATTTCAAATTTTAATGATCAAGTTATCGACCACTTTGCTGCTCAGAAATTTAGGACGATGGACTTCAACTACAAACAGATTTAATGGTCATGGTCATGGGTAGTTTAGCAAAATTTTATTATATAGGTACTTGTTTGAAAATTTGATGTCTGACAGTTACACTCGTATTTCTACACAGCAAACTGTGTGTAAATACTAAGAAATGTAAAATTTTTGGTTGCGACGAATTTCCCTATCCCCATTCCAAAATTTGGTTATACGTGCCCCACCTGTTTTTCCTCCACGAACCGCCGCTGATGACAACACTTGACAATCCGTCGCCAAAGGAGCTGCTTTAGACGAATTTAAATCATATCTACAACTCGACTGATATATGTTGTGACAAGGAGACAAGGCTTCACAGATATATAAAGTATTATAATAATTGTGGTGGACAACACTCATTATGAATTTTTTTCTATCAAATATAAGCCACATTTATTGATTTTTTTTATAGGGTTGATGCAAAAATATAACATATTTTGACATGACATAACAAAATATAAACCTGTAGTATATAAATTTTTAATGTTTAAATATATTATTTTCACATTCCGTATAACACACATTGTTTGTAACTTCTGCAACATTTTAAAAGCTTTTTTCATATTTTTCTCTTATGTGTATATCTGCATTATCAACGTTACGCTAAGGATAATTATGATGAATATGGGAGAATTCTTAGTTTGTGTTGTTTGGCTCGTGACATTTTGAAAAACAAATACAAATAGGTATAATTGAATGGCAGTGTCACCAATTTGAGAAACTGCATGTATTATCGCAACTATAAAAAGTGTCACCATTATGGTAGAGTGATGAGAATCAGATCACAGATCGAATCGAAAGAAATAAGAAATCCTTGATATTTTGAACATCGCTTGACACGGAGCGCACACAACTGGCGCCTTACATCCCCCTCTCAACCCGCACCTCCGTAGGCAGTTTTTTGATCCCGCTCCTAGATTAGAGTCAGCGCTACTCACCAGCGAGTCGGACCTTTGTGTGTGTTGCAATTTTGGCGCACAGATCAGGTAGGTACTTACGATTTCTTTGTATCATATTTAGGATATGCGCTAAAACTTTGAATTGAATGTCTTATGTTGTTTGGCAAAGGGTCTATTTTAGAAAACCGCTTCATTTTTAAAGTCTTTAATATGGGGCTATTCAGATCATGTCATCGGGGGCGAATGGGATTGCTCTATCAAACTGACATATTACATGTTTGAGGTTATTTATTCATATTTATTTCATTGTAGATGGTTCGCACTTACAAAAGAAAAACAGTTGTCTCAAGAAAAGATGATAGAGGCTGCAAATAAGTCCTGGCCAAAAAGTTAACTTTACGTAGGGGCTGCTGAGATTTACGAATTACCGTACACAACTTTACAAAGAAGAGTCTCTTTATCTAGGGGTGTCATTAAGGTCGTAGTGAACAGCTAGCTTTAGACGAGAACGCAGAAAAGGTGTTAGCTGATCGCCTATTACACTTCGGAATTACACCCAAGCTGTTCGCAAATTAGCTTTTGAATTTGCAGAATGTCAAAAATAAAATTCAAATTCAATTTAAAAAGCAGGAATGGCTGGCCAGGACTGGTTTCATAACTTTATGGAAAGTAATAAGGAATTAAGTATTCGGAAGCTGGAAGGGTTATCAAGAGCAATGATTGATGGTATGAAAAAGGAAGGCCAAACTTTTTAAGACTTTGAAAACAGTAGTAAACATGAACAATTTAAGAGGAAGACCCGAGTGTATTTATAATGTAAACGAAATGGGGATACCGCTTAATAATCGACCACCCAACATTGTAGCCCAGAAAGGTGCAAAAGATGTCGTCAGAATGACGAATGTCGAAGGAGGTGAAAATGTATCCATCTTAGCCTGTATGAATGCAACAGGGCAGTACATACCTGCATTTGTTCTGTTTAAAGGTGTGCGTAAACGAGACGATTTTCTTATAGGTATGCCACCTGGTACTGAAGTTGTTAGGACAAAAAAGGGCTGGGTAATTGAAAAAGCTTTTCAGTTGTGGCTGCAACATTTTAATCGCTACCGCACCCAAGGAAGGGTTATTCTAATTTTGGATGGACAAGCGTCTTAAACAAGCTACTCAGTGGTACACTTATGTGACTCTTTAAAAATTGAGCTTGTTCTTCTTCCTCCACATACGTCACATGCCCTACAACTGCTCGATGTATCGTTTTTCAAACCGCTCAAAACATATTATCTCCAACAAGTTACATCATGGCAACATTCACATCCAAATCAAGGAATCACAAAAGTCGCTTTCGAACGACTTTTCAAACAGGCTTGGAACCAGGCTACCACTGTTGGGCATGCTGTAAAAACTTTGAAAAGACTGGAATATTTCCATTAAAAGCCAATACAATACCATGAGTTTATCGATGATCAAGAGTTGGCCATTGCGGAGCCTTAAGTTCAATCTACGAGTTGTTCCTGAACAACTAAAAGTTCATTCCTCAAATACAGAACAAGTACAGCCACAATCGAACAAGTCGAATCCTCAAATACACAACCGGTTGATGATACGGTGCCATTGACATTCACAAGTTCACACCAGGCTGATACAGTCCAATCACCTAACACTGCAGGAATAATTAAAGAAACTCTTCCATCATCTATTAAGACGCCAACCACCTCTAAGAGAATTCGTAAAACTTCAAAACCGGTGTTACATTTCACCTCATCTCAGAGTAAGATTAATCTTCTCAGAAAAGAAGCAAAAGAAAAAACTCAAGGCAGATAAAAAAGCTCCGAAAAATTAGAGAAAGACTGGGGGTAAAGAAAATATTAAGAAGAAGAATAAAGAAACGCCTGAGATAAAAATTAAATAGTTTATCTGTAAAACAGAGAGAGTGGAACTGTATTTACTGTTCCGAAATATTCATATCAGAGGACTGGATTTAGTGCCATGCATGCGAAGAATGGTGCCACGAAAAATGTGCTGATATGGGAGGGAAAAATGACGTATATATTTGATTTATGTATCAATAATTAAAATTGAACTGATTATTCATTATTTCAACTTTGTTAATGATTCTAAAGCTTTTGTGTTGAGAATGTATAAATTTAGTAACATGTTATGTACGATTCGATTCACCCTGAAAATTGGGGCGATTCGGATATTTTTGTTTTTTTACTTTTTAGTCACTAATTAAGAGAGTTTATGAACGATTTAAGTTTTGACATGTTTATTACATAGCTGAATAGTTACTAATTACTCTTTCGTCAATAAAAACTACTTATATTACACTTTGGTATGATTTTCTCTTTCTCAAAAAAAAGTCCTACTTATATATGTACTTTGCAGTATATTTTATTAGTATACGTATTTAAGTATCACACAACATTTCGTATTTGTAACTCTAGTGAGTTACCCTTAACGTAACTCTAGTGATCTTTAGTCTAAACTAGTGATCGCTAGAGGTCTTCCTACAGTTCTCTTCCAATTTCCTCTCCGAAGGTTCATTTCAGTCTTCTCGTTTTTCTTATTCCTTGCGATGTTCAGGTTACTATTCTTTTTTGGTATTCTGTTTTCCGCCATTTCCTGTACGTGGCAGTACCATTCAAGTTGGTTGTAGTTTTAAAATTTTCTTAAACATTAAAAATTACATAAAATAAGGAACATTTTATGTGCGGTGTGTAATATGTGCAGTGTACAGTGCGGATGCCGTTGACGATTTCACGTGTTGTTTAAGAAATTTTAGTGGTTCAGAAAATGTCGTGAAAACAATTTTAAACTTAGCGATGCGCTACGTTCTGGATGGCGGGAAGTTTATTTCATCCCAAGTATGATATGCATGCCGAAAACCAGATCATTAATTCGGAGTAATCTGAATTAGTAAACAGAAAGGGTATTGCGTTCCATTGAGGCAATTCTGGACTATACTAGGCAAATTAAAAAGTTCGCGGAGTGGAAATTATAAAACAAGTTTGTAGTTGAAAAAATGACTTCATTCTTCTGTATAATCTCCCTTAACCTCAATACATCTTTTTGAGCGGTTCTCCAATTCATTTATTCCATTTCTGAAGTGATTTTCAGGTAGTCCTTCAAAATACTCATCTACAGCTGCTATAATTTCTTTATTTGATGAAAAACGCTTGGCACGTAGGAATTTTTTGAGGTTTGGGGAACAGATGAAAGTCAGAGGATGTCAAATCTGGTAAATATGGTGGATTCTCTAACAATTCGTAATGAACCTCCTTCAATTTGGCCATTGTAAGAACACCTCTGTCTTTCTTCGCTAAACTAGGTCTTTCCTCACGAATTTTTGCATCCAATTGATTTATTGTTGAATCCAAGTGAATTGATTGCAATCCAAATGAATTGATTGCATCCAAAAGGTTTGAGTAATACTGTTCTGTTATTGTTTTACCGGTTTGAAGGTAATCAATTAACAAAATGCCTTTGGTATCCTAAAAAATTGATGCCATAACCTTTTTGGTCGATTTTGACTTTGGCTGCTTAGCCCACTCTGCGGTTTGTTGCGTCAGTTCAGGATCATAGTGGTAAAGCCAAGTCTCATCCATAATTACAAAACGATATTTAAAATCTATTTTATTCTTTCGAAAAACATTCAAATGTTTCTTAGGAAATTTTTCTCGAAGTCGTTTTTGATCAGAATTTAGCTGTACCCATTTTGTACACAGCTTTCTCAAGCCCAATTCATTTTTCAAAATATGAATCACCCGTCCATGGCCTTAGCAACTTCACTCAAAATCATTTGTCTGTCATTCATAATAATCTCATGTATAGAATTAATTATTTGTTCAGCAGTTGCACTTATTGGACGTTCAGAACGAGGATTATCATCCAGGCTTTTACGACTACGTTGAAATTCACCTGCCTCCTTACAAACATTTCGCTATGAAAAATTGAATCATTGTACTATAAAGAACTTAATCACTGCACGATTTTCAATATTTTCCATTTTAAAAAATAACACTGATATGTTTACTTTAAGCTGCTGTGTTTGTAAGAATTAATTGACAGATCGACTTGATACTTCACATATGTTCATATAAAGGATAAAACTTCAAAATGTAATAGATTAAATAGTTTTTTTACTGCTTTATAGGTGTCGCTCCGCGAACTTTTCCATTAGCCTAGTACGTGACTTTGGCCACCCGACACACTATTACAACCTAACTGGGGTTTTTAGTTCATATATCGTACTGTCTATTTTCTTAGATCTACTATTTACTTAGATGGCTTTTAAACAACTTAGATGGTAAAACTTCCTTGGAAAGATTTCCTTCCACTTCCTTGGAAGTCTTGAAAAATCCCCTGGATCAGTTCTTTAGGTAGAAATTTTTAAACTTTTATAAGCGCGGGATTATGCAGCCATACATAAACGTAATTTCAGTAAATAGAATTGTTTCACAATTTAAAAAAAAAATGGTTCGAACTTTTGTAAATGTGTGTATTTGGGAGTAAAAATGGAAACGATATAACGATATAGTTATTTTTCTTTATAAATTATATTAACTAAAAAAAAATATATAAAAATAGTTTTATAAGTACATTGACTGGCTTTAATTTTCATAAACCTTATAAATTAGTTTCCAAAAAACTGGTTAAGTATGGTAAGTCTTAAATAAGTTAATTCTTAGAGCTAAATTTATAAAAAAAGTTCACAGCTTCAATTCATCTTAAACTACAGCGTAATAAAATTAAATAATTTTTGGTCCTCATGAGAATATATACGAGATTATGTACACTAGCTATTAAATCGTATGTACAAAAATAAATATCAAAATTACAATAAATTAAAACAAAACTATAAAAAAATGGAATAGCAATTAACAAGATTAATTTTTTTTTTGGTTTTGCAATGAGATTTCATCAGAACATTCGTAACAAACTGACGATATAAAATATAGAAAGGATGTTTGTGGAATTTTTAAATTTAAATTTTTTCTGTTCAATTTATTTAAATCTATAGGTTAGCTGGATTTTTCTTAATTATTATGGATTATATAGGCATTATTCAGTCCACATTTTGTCTTCTTTTATATCAAGCATACATACAATAAAGCACACACTCAACACTATTTTAAAAGTTCTTTCATATTTTTTTTTTTTTAATAAATGTCTACGTTTTCAACATTATACTGAGAATGATTATAACGAATGTGAGAGAACTGGTTGTCTCTGTAGATGAGCTTGTGAAAGCTCTTTTGGACTTAAAGCTGCATTGTATGCTCTCTTTGTTTCTGTATTCTTCGAATTTAGGTAGATTTTCTATATTCTCCTTCTGAAAAATAATTTTTCGTTTAAATTTTGGATTTAGTATAAATTATTGCAATATAAAACATTCCTAAATATTTTAGAATTAAATAAATAAGAAATGTAGAATTAAAATTTTTAATTCTACAATTTTTGAAATAGATAATGATCAGTAGTGGGTAATTTTTCGCTGTCGATTCATGCTAAGTGCTATAGAAAATCACCCAGTATCGTTTGTCGTTTTGAAGAATTAACTTAAATGCATCGGAGTGAGGGCAAAGGAATGGGGATGTTAGGATATAGTAAATTAAAACCGATCGTGTGACATTGTTAATGCCTCCGGGAAACCAGAGGAGATGTTCTTCGTCCATTAGCATCACTGTGCAGTACTATTAGCAGTTTTTTTGTGTATAGTTTTGAATGTGGATTGAGAAAATGATCCATATTTGGTAAAAAACGTTCTTACAGTGCTAATACGTAAGCGATCATTAAAAAATTATTTTACTGGAAAAGGTAAAAAGAAAAAAAACATTGTTAAACATATAAACCTAGTGAGGCAGAAAATTTTTATTTTATGAAGTACGAGTTGTATACAGTATGTCGGAAAAATACAGGAACTTTTAAAATTAACAAAAAAAAATCAATTAGTTATTTTGCCAAAATTATTACTTTTTCATATTGAAGCCTAGTATTGTACAATTATTGTGCTTCATATTGAAGCATATATACTCTTTTTATACAGGTTAAAATACAGGAACTTTTAAAATTAACAAAAAAAAAAAATTAGTTATTTTGGCAAAATTGTTTCTTTTTCATATTGTACAAGTATTGTACAATTATTGTGCTTCATATTGAAGCACACATACTGGTTTTTTCGTCAAAAATAAACTAACAGCGACTATCCGGTGGGCACAAATCAAATATAGACTTTGCGTTTGTTTAAATCCTTCGTCAAAATTTTGCGAATCATGTCTTTGGTCGTATTTATATTCCTTCGCTATTCATCTCAAAGTCGAATTCGCAACGTAGGTGATCTTGTATTTCTATCTCTGTCTGAGTATTTCTTCCACCATCTCATCGCGATTATTTCTTTTTGTCCGGTCTGGCTTTGGGTCGTCTTCCAAAGCATCACGATCGTCCTGGGATCACTTATACTACTCGAACACACGTGTATGGGATAAAAATTTATCACCACAAACTTTTTTCATCAATTCAAATGTTTTTGTAACAGTTTTATCGAGCTTGAAATATAATTTAATATTAGCTCTTTGTTCCATCGTGTTTGTGACGCGGTGACAAAATGTACTGTCACTTTAAGCGCTATAACTTGACAATTCGTTGATCGATTCGAATGATAGTGGTGTCTTTTTATCGAGGAGATATACAACTTTCAGATTATATATTGTTGCAATAGATGGTGCTAGTAGTTTTCTTTAAATTTAAAAAGTTCCGTTATTTTTCCGACATACTGTGTGTTTTATACCGCAGATTAAAAAAATATTCCTCTGATCATTTCTTATAAATAATTAAAATAAATTAGATGAATAACAAAAACATTTGGAGAAGAATGTGGTCATCTAATGTTAAATGTGTTACTAATTTTATCGTGTAAAAAATTAATTATTCATTAGATTATTTAATCTGTGTTCATATCTTATACCTGTTCTCATATATTATACCTCGTTTGGAAGCTAAAGGATGGCGCTTTAAAATAATTGTCTGGTGGGAAAAAATTACTATTCGATTAAGTTCTGCAGGCGATTACCACGTGTGACGGTTAATTATTCTTATTTTTTTAAGAGATGGGCTAGAAAGAAGGGTCGGTTCACAATCTAATCTCTTGTCATTTTGTCACTACGACAGCACCTTTCAAAACGTCATTGATGTTTAAACGATTTCGAGTTATCGTCATATTTTTTTTGTGTGATAAACAGATCGAATTTCGAGCCAAATAAAGAGCATTTGCAGCACGTACTGTTTATCTTGTTCAATCAAAAGAAAAACGCGAGTGAAAGCCGTCTTATACTTGTGGAAACTTACGGTGACAATGTCCTAATGCACGATATTTGTGGCGATTTCTAGTTGAAAGAAAAATAACGCCCAGATCAACGGAAATAATTTGATGACGTCGAATTGCAAGCATTGTTGGAATAAAAACGGGATGTAAACTTAACAACAAATGGCAGAGAAGTCAAATGTTGGTTGCCGAATCATTCATGATCATCTGCATGCCATGGGAAAGATCCAGAAGGCAGGAAAATGGGTACCACATCAGGTGAACGACAGACATGGAAAAGCGAAAAATGGTGTGCGAAATTTTGCTTTCTTTCAAAAGAATTTCTTTCAAAAGAATTTCTTTCAAAGCATTTCTTTCAAAAGGCTTTTTTGCATCGGATTGGAGATGAAAAATTGAAATACAGTGTAATTTTTTTAAAACCTGATATAGACCAAAATGATAGACTAGTATTTCCAAATGCAAAGCTGCAGAAAATAACTCGACTAAGAAAAAACTATAAATAATGCTTTCCGGTGTTGCCACATTTCTTCAGTAGCTACGAATTTTTAACATTACTTTTTTAACACTAATTTTTAAAACATAATTTTGGCAAATCTTGAAATTTGAAATAAAAAATGTTAAAATATCACATTTATTTATATTGGAGTAGCTGTTTTAGAACAATCAATTATTATTCAACAATAAAACTTTTTTTGCTAAAAAAATAGTTTAAATTAACAATAAAAAATAACTCAATCAATGATTTTTTTAACAGATGCTCAAATGCTATTGCTATGTTAGCTTCTTTTAGTTCCTGCCGACTGCAAATTATTTTAGTTCTTTTTGCTAATTGTTCTAAAACGGCCACTCGAATAAAGATGTGTGACAACATTTTTATTTCAAATTTTAAGATTTGTCAAATTATGTTAAAAAATACGGTGTTGCCATTAAAAAATGTTTTAGTAGCAACTGAAGAAATCTGGCAGCACCGTAAATCATTGTTTGTAAATTTTTCTTAGTCAAGCTTTTCTTACAACTTTTGCATTTGGAAGTACTAGTCCATCAGTTCAAATAAAAAAGTTAGCCTATATCTGGTTTTAAAGAAATTAAAAGTCAAACAATTTTGACTATGCATTGACCTGTATCCATTTAAACCATGCAATGATCGCAAAGTGACCAGAATTGGCTACAAGACACGGGAAAGTGATTTTTCTTCATCAACCACGAAAGCGGTCAGACATCATTTCTGCACTTGGCTGGGAACTTTTCCTGGGAACCTTTCTGGAACACTTGGGAAATGCAGGGACCGAGACTTAAGCTAAGCAAAGTTTTTATGTGGATAAGGTTTGGTATAATCTAATATATTTCCTATAGTGCCAAATCAAGTTTCTACTTAATCCACGAGCCATCCCACCATGAGGATGAGTGTGCTTGCAGGGATCAAAATCGATATTTTCAATGATATTTCGACATGTTGCTATATTGATTGCACGAATTGCAACTTGAATATCTTGAATTGTAACTTGAATTCGATAGGTCATAAATTGTATAGAACTTGGAATAAATTCGAAAATATTTTATTTTCAAAAAACCTTTAAAAAAGATCAAATATTTTTCACTGCTGATATCTTCAAGTCAGATTACGGTGATGTGCTATATTTCAATTTATTAGTGTTAATTAGTTATGTAATGCTAATTTAATTATACTTACTATGGCCAAAGAATCATCTCGTTTCCTACAAAAAGTCATGTGTAATCCATTATAAAAATATTCCTCTATCTTCTTTGTTAAAATAGTCTCATTATAAGGAATATTTTGCAAATGAAGCATGAACGATTTATTCTGAAATTCCAGTGGTTCTGAAATGACAAAAAAATTGAAATTATTTTAATTTAAACGGACATTATGAAAAAAAGCAAAAAATTCCCGAGCATAATTCGTGGGAAAATGAAAGTTCTTTTATTACTTAGCCTACCTTTTATAATAAGTTTTTCGAACACGCTTTGTTCGACAGCACCATCTATACTGTATTCTTTGGCATTTTTCAAGGCCATAATGGCTCTCTGGTTCGCCTCCGGTGACATTTCATCGCCAGGTTTGATTTCGAAGGGTTTCTGGGTGACGGTGGGGGAATATTCCGTTTCCATTCTGCAAACATCATCGTCTTTAGAATTACGTTTTGTCGCGGGATTAATTTTTAACGACAAAAATTTTGGAATACGCAATTCCCGATTTTGAAAGGGAATCGAAAACCTTAGTTTGGAGTGTTTTTTTACTGTTTGATCGATTCTACGGCACGAACGAGGATCCAAATTGGATTAAACCATTCCGAAATAAAATTGTTCGAAAATATAAACAATGGTTTAGACAGAAAGCCTGATTAAAAAGTTTGGCGATGCTCGGAAAGAAGCTTTATTTTATATAAAATGATTTACAAATATTGAGTGGTTCCTAAAGTAATTTCGATTATTTTGAATGCAAATTAAGGTTTTTTTTAGTGTTTTTAAGGGATATATTTTAACTGATTTTTTAAATAACTAATCGATTTGAATAGTCAGCCATTTTTTGGTCAGGTTTGATTATTTAGTCACGGTGCGATCGATGATTTTATAACATACTGCTTTTTGATAATGGGGTTGGTGAAGACGAAGATGTTGGAATTGAATTAATCCAAATTATTCAAATAAAATATATTTTTGATAGTATAAACTTTTTTTTATCTCCAGTATATTTTGATATCTTTATTTTATCGAAGAGTATTGACAGCATAACAACGACTTGTCTGACCCCCTCCTGTAGGGTGACGTAAAGACATCATACTTTCTATGCCGAATATTGAATTGACGGAAGGAAATATCAATATGTACATTACATTCAATATATAATTTATTTCTGTCAATAATATACTTTTTTATTCAATAACACCGCTCAACATACGAAATTTTAAGGGCGGGATCTAAAAAGGGTCTTAAATTCGATTATTTCTTCGACAAGTTGAAAATTTAATAATAAAATAGATAATTGTGTAATAAAATTAAATGGTACAATAAAATATTAAATAAGTAAGTTCTAATTTGGGTGAATTTCTGACCACAGATAAACATTTCTGACCACAGAGACACACATTTCGTTATAAAGATGCTCTCCATGAAACATTAAAGAGCCTCAATGTTAGTCATAAGTTGGGAAATGATGCCTTCCGAGAGAACCCAGTGGAGAGCCTAGAAACAGACATGTCGCCTCCTGGCTAAAGTATCCAACCTCAGCATGAAAATGGCGTTATTCGTCAAAAATATTCTGGTAATATAATTGCGCCTGCGTCAAAATAACCTTGAACATTTTAGCCATATTGAATGCTCAAAAAATCGAATATCGAGCCGTCATATGCAGTAGATGCTCTTTACGGGGACTCTGCAACATCATTTGCCACGGTAAAATTCTGAGCAGCTGAATTTAAACGTGGTCATACCAGCATGGCTAAAGAAAACGTTCGGGACGGCTTATACAGATAAGCAACACTAGGTGTCAGAAATGTGTTGAACTTGAAAGAATGCACTTTGAACAATACTTGTAATTTGTAATTCATCTCAATTAACCTTCCATTACTCGCGCGGCGTCTAGTAGACGCCAATCATATTATACCTTTGCATAACTACTGGATTTGGGTTGGTGGAGGTGTCGGTAGCCATGTACCTTCCACATGCGCCTAGATAATTCGTTGGAGCATAAAACAATCAGTTTACTTTGAAATGCTGTGCGAATTTTTATATGTGGAGTCTATAAGATATCTCAGAGTACTTTTGATACAATACTGAAAATGTGTTTTTATCGGAAAACTTATAACACATCTAAAATTGTGGTGTAATGAATAATATTTTTATAGCCGAAAAACTTGTTTGATCCACTTGTCGAAGAATATGCTGAAATCCTGCGGGAATTAGCAGAGATGGGACGTATTTTCGGTAGCAGATGATAGCGAAGGCGAAGAAGACTATGTGGAGAAGCAAATTGAGGACACAGACACAGAGCAAGAAATATGTAGTGAAGATGATGAAGATATTATACAGCCAAGTGCAAATATGGTACTCGGAAAAGGTGTTACAATGTGGAAGCTACAGATACCTCTTCGGAGTAACAACGGGCCCGGGGTGAAGGGAGCTGTAAGAAATGCAAACTCTGTCTTAGCTTGTTGGAGTGCGTTGTTTGATAATAAGATGCTAAATATAATTGTCAGTAATACTAATACAAAAATAATTCATATAGCAGAGAAAGAGACTGCAGGATAACAGATTTATCTGAAATAAAAGCATTTATTGGCTTATTATACATGGCAGGATTTCATAGGAACAGACGATTAAATACAGTAGATCTTTGGGCTTCTGGCAATGCGGAACTGGCATTGAACTTTTTCGAGCAACAATGTCGCCAAATAGATTTAATTTCCATATGTAATATGTGCGTTTTGATGAAAAAGACACACAGGATGTAAGAAAAGCTTGTGATAAGCTTGCGTCTATAAGACAGATTGTTGAAAGGTGCGTTGCTCACTGTCAAAAACAATATTCCGCTGGTGAGTATGTGACAATTGAAGAAATGTTGCCAGCATTCAGAAGTAAATGTTCATTTCGTCAGTACATCCCAAGCAAGTCAAAAAAATATGGCATAGAGATCCTAGCGCTTGTAGACGACAAAATGTTTCATACTGCCAATTTAGAAATCTATCTAGGAGTGCAACATTATGGATCTAATACAGTCGATATTAGTTCTATATCTGTGGTAAAAATACTATTTGAAAATAGTGAGAGGCAGTGGAAGGAATGCGACAACTGGTTTACCAGCCAAGAACTCATCAGTGCGCAATCAAAGTATTGAAGTTTGCGGCTTATATACCTTAAAAAGGAATAAATGTTCGTCGATTCTCTAGGATGTACCATGATGCAGCCATAGATCCAACATTTATTCATATCCAAAATATTCTGTTTTTAGAAATACTAACCATTGGCCTATGGCACGCTTTTATGTTATACTAAATATTGCAGCTATCAATGCATATGTCATTTACAAAGATAATCAAAATCCAGTAATAGCAAACAAAAGGGAGTTCATAAAAATATTAGTATTCGAACTGACAACAGACCATATAAAAGTATATCCAAAATTTCATTTTTACCTAAAGACCTGCAGAAAAGAACTAAAGAAATGGCCAATGTAACAGAATCCAGTAATAATGAAGAAGGGATTAGTAAGAAATCCAAAATAGAGTCTACTGGTATTAGAAAAAGATGTTACATTTGTCTAAAACATGCAAATTACACATGCGACTTCTGTATTTTCGATGTCATATTATTTTATTTGTATAAATTACCTACCTATTTAATAGCTAAATACGTTTTTATAAACTAAAAATTTTTGTTTAGTTTATGTTTTATTTTATAGTTTTTTTACTTTTCTGTTTTCCGTTTCAAATACATCCTTAGAATTATTTAGGACCTTTGTTATTAACAGTTTAAACAATAGCAGCAATAATAAAAGAAAAAACACTTTACTGGCGTCTCACAGACATCGCACGTGTAATGGTGTAAGGAACTATGGCGCGGGTAACAAAGGGTTAAAAAATTTGTTTACTAAAAATATTTTTTTTTTTTAAATCTTTTCTTATTTGGATGCGCTTTATAGTGTTGCTCCCAAAAATTTTTAAAACGATTTACTCAAAAACGATTAACTCAAAAATCTTATTAATGCGAACTAAGAGTATCTCTTTTATGTAAAAAAGTCAGGGATTTTACAAAAATTGGGCAATTATTACCTTGCACACCTTATTATGTTATGCCCCTGATTGAAATATTTACATTTGAAATACCGAGTTCGTTTCGGTGAGCAAAGTTTACAACACTTACCAAATTTCATAAGTTTATTGTAAAGAATTTCAGAAATATTTGTGAAAAACCATGCTCAGGTTGCCTCATATGGGAGAGCGTAGCAGTAGAACACGCTGGTAAAGTTTGGTCCACACAATTCGGAACACCCTGTATAAACAAATGAAGCAGTAGGAGATTAAATGGACACAGTAGACTGTGATTGATCACATCGGATTGAGATAAAGTGATTTAAATGGTTTTGATGCCTTTCTCGAATACTAGATGGCCAAATAAAGTTTACCAATGGTCAAATAAAGTTTACCAATGGAAACCTCCAAGTAAATGAAAGAGATGAGAAGACCTTGGCGGTTGTGAAATGAGAAAGATGGCGATGCAACGAGAAGATATAATTTGAGAAAGTTAGATCCTTTAATTCGAGAGTTTCTGCGAAAGGAAACAAGAATGCTTTAATAAGTTGTAAATCTTTAAAAAAAAAGTTATAGCATCCGATCGCATATTTTAACTAAATACTTACTTTCCCTGCAATAATGCATCCTCCACTTGACTAATATTCATTCCATAAAATTCTTTTACTCCCAGATTTTCGAAAAAATATCTAACTGGAGGAATGGAGTAACAACCGGCCAATTCTGTTCTGGGATAATGTAATACGAAAGCCAAGCACATTTCTTCTCTGGTTGAGTATCCTCCAAGGGTCGGTTTGTTTCTTTCCTTTGTGGAGTAGGTGCATTCGGTGATGAGTCCATCTCCAGGCAGGATAGTGGTATCTTGAGATAGAGCTCTGGATTGTTGGTAGTTAAAGTCGTAATGATCATCCTAAAAATTATTTGTTGATAGAAATTAATGAATTTTTAACAATTTTCTCATTTGAACGCAAATTTTAGAGCGAAATAGTGAAGTTTGAAAACATAATGGCCGTTAAAAGTTCTCGACAAAAATTTTTTTTTTTAATAAATTGTTAACGTAATTGTATTAAATTTAATTTTGCAACTTTCACCTTGCAATTTTATACATTTAGACTAACGACGTTTTAATCTTATAATACCCTCAGGATAATGTCTCAGTCTGAATAACACTCCTTAATTAGTCCAGTAGTGAAGCGCAATACTCCCTGGTGGTGGCCTGCATTTTGCCAGGTACTTTATGGAACCGGTTTCGCTCTCTTTATTAAACTGTGTGCATGTTTAATCAACGGTCATAAAACGGCGAAGAAAGTTAGTAGTACTTAGTTAGTAGAATCGTATTTAAAGTCGCGTTAAAACGTCTAAACACTCTTGAAATGTTTAAATATTCTTTTGAAATTTTCGGTAGGCAACACTAAACTCGAAGAGGTTTACCACCATGTTCTATTTATATGACAACCGTACCTAATGAAGCGTGTAAAAATCATGTACCGTGAAGTTAACTAAGCGTTACATTATTAATTGAAAAAATTGACTGAACGGAATAAATCCTTTATGCCGGTTCATGGTTTTCTTATTTTTTTTAATTTTTATTCTTTCATATGCATCCAAAGCCTTATTATTATTATTTACATTTTAAACAAGTTTTAAATTATTCGTATCTATATTATGCTCAAGTACATGTTGGGTTACACAATATTTTTCATTTCCCCTGTATCTAATGTGGGTAATGTGTTCTTTATATCTGGTTAATATGGATCTTTTTGTTAGCTCGCAATGTTGACAACAAATTTTATGAATTTTTATGTTGATCTGCTTTATCCTTAGATCACTTACAACTTTTCTTAATTTATCATATGCTTTGTAGATTACCTTAAAGTCCACTTTTTTCAAAATCTTGACTAGCCTTTGTGATAAATGAGCATCAAACAATTGAATTTAAGAAATTATGAATTTATTTGTGTTTGGTCTTTTTGAAAAGTCAAAGATTCTTGCAATAATTTTTCTAATTAATCTAAGTTTTCTAATTAATGTCTACAATATGCTTATAATCATTCACTTCGGACTCTAATTAATTTATATTCTTTGTTATAGTTATCATTGTTTAAAGAAAATTGATGAATTTATCTACCATAAAATTTAAACTAGCCATTTTGAATCATCTCCTGATGATAGTTTCCATGGTTAAGGAAACGTGCGTAGATAAGTTTAAAACGTTATTTGGTGTTTAGTGGTAAATCTCTTCTAGTTTTCTCTTAAGATGTGTTCATTGAAATTCGCGTCTTTAGCCGACTGTTAATAATTGAAACTTCATAGTTTCTTCATAGTTTGCGGCATATCTTTGTTGAACTTTATTGAGTTGAACGACTCCCGTAAATGGTCCTATTAAAAAATCGTTGAACCTTTCAGATCAACTTTGTATACATGGTAGTTTTACTAAAATATTATGTTTATAAAACCAAACTAAATATCTTTATATGAAGAATATTTCTCACCTGGGCTAGTGGTGGAAGTTCTTTTCCAGCCCTAATATGACGTAGCTTCAGCTTCCTTCCTGCCAAATGAGAGTGTAGCATCACCGAAACAACATTGATCCCTTCTTTAGGAAAAATCTTTAAAAAAAACAATAACATTATCTATTTCAGAGTTTCATCGATGAGATTATGTAGGAATTAAATAAAGATTGTAGAAAGGAGTCTTACTTTAGTTACTGATTTTACTTACTTCTTTGGTACAACCCAAGCTACAATATCCTGCTGTTTTGTACTCAGTTTGCAAAGGTGGGATGAAATGCAGTGTTGATAGTGCGACTCCTGTAACAAGTATACCACCTTCGTTTTCTCGTAGCTTGCTGGTGTAGTGTAACCTGAGAGATTGCAAAATAGAATTTATAATACAAATCTATTTAGAAAAACATAGAAGGTTATTACAGTTGAGTTTAATGGTTTAAGTGATAATTAATTTTGTAATGAACCAAATATTTATAATCTTGTGGTACAATGTCAGTACTGTATGGTAGATGATATAACCCACACAAATATGTGTGTGTTCGAGCAGTAGAGATTGAAAATTACACCTCTGTTCTGTTTAAGCTGTTGCAAAGTATCTTTCTTGATCATTATATAATAGTATCATGGTGTACACAGAAGTTACAAAATTAATCCAATAAAATATATATTTTTGGATTTGTTTTGGCTTCTATTTGATGGAAATTCCTTATAAATGTTTAATATAAGACCCCATTTTTGTCCCAATTTTCACTTTGTTATTGTTGTTCATTTTAAGGGCCCTAACTTAACAATCTGTTGATCGATTCTAATGATGCCGGTCTTGTTTTATAGAGCAGACATACGGCTTTCAGATTAAATATTGTTTAAATAGATGGCGCTAGTAGTTTTGTTTAAATTTAAAAAGTTCCGTTATTTTTCCGACATACTGTGTATAAAAATTATTGTTATGATAACTAGAAACCCATTATAAAGACATACTAACCGAACTCCTGTAGTATCTGTAACTGATTTCATATGGGGATTGTCAAAATGTACCTCCAACATAAAGTAAGAATTTTTTCTGCTTCCCAATGGTAGACCAACGTGATATGGGAAAATTTCACCTGTAAAAAAAATTAAAATTTATTTTACAAAAAATCTATCTTTCTAAATCTAAATAAAACTCTGTTTAAAATAAAAGTAAATTTATTTTTCATTGCTTTAAAATAATTTGTAAATGTATTGGTAAGTAATATAATTTTAAGTAATATGTGGGGGTCCGAATAATTTCTGATGATAGAGAACATTCAAAAATATGTATGAGCACGATTTAGATATATTAGAAAGTAGTATAGTTTTATATTGGAAGTTCTGTCGTGAAATACTTAACTTCAAAGAAATAAACCCTATAAAACCAAATCACTAAATTTTAATTTCTTGATGCACTTATTACGATTAATTTTTTACTTTTTTTTGATGTGTAGTGGTTTAAAAATGTTGATTTAATTGTAGAAAGAATAACTCGGTTGTCGAATTGGTCGCTGTCGGGATCTTCAAAAGTCGGGATCTTCTTCGTTTCGCCAAAATCTCATTTGGCATCTTCGGTGCTTACTGTCGCGAGGTTCGTGACTTTCTGTAGAGAGTCACGAATCTTGTGTACCAGCTTTGCTCAAAAAGTTGTACATTAAGCAGAGGGAGAAATTTTAATAATAGATAATATTCATCCGTGCTCCAAGTGCTCTGGTCTTTCCTTCAGCTTTGAATTTATATATTAGACTTTTTTCCTAGAGCCACACAAATAATTTCCCCAGCTTCAGTAGTATGGCTGGTTAATTGAAATCCACAATGTAAAATGATTTCACCATTTCTGCTATTGAGGAGTTATTCTTTATTAAATCATCTCTCTCATTAAAAATACTACGTCTCTAGATCCACGCTTTATATAGGAATATAATTCCCATGATTGGGGTAGTGAAAAAGAGGCCATTCTCTAAGCAATAATTCTTATTTGAACATAAATTGCAGGTACCCAACTTTTGAATTATGTAAAAAAATCAACAAAATATATTGTCTAATTCAACTTACAAAAATATACAACAAACATATTTACCTTTCGAACCTATAGCCCACGCTACTATGGGAGTTAAACATCTTTCCCAAGCTAATGGCATGCTACTATAACACAACTGACCCTCTTCACTGGCATATTTCTCCCATAAAGGTATGTTAGAGTTCTCAGGCAGGTCACATTCGTGCATAATCATATGATGGACCATGTTTCCGTGTTTCTTTCCGATCAAGGGCTCGAACCCAGTTATGTGATGTTTGACATTCAAAGTCGGAGCCTTGAACACTTTACACCAGTAAACTGTGTCCATGTTATTGGGAATGTTAAACTGAAATAAGAAATCATTTTATAAAGCAAATAAAATAAATATTTTTTATAATGAAACTGAATATATAATATAATGAAGAGAAATAACTTTCGTAAATTTAATTAACGATTATTTACATTATTTTGAACAAAACATTTCCTTAAAACGTGTACCTAAAATGCACAACCATTTCAACGGAAAACATTATTTTATTTTGCTAACAATAGTCTATATAGTCTATAGCTAACAATAGTCTATATATAACAATATTGCTAACAATTGTTAGGATGTTTCAGTTTTTTCTTTCGTTGTCCTCTTAAAGTATTATTTGAAAATAAAATTAATATGTTTATATATAATTTGGTTTGCTTTCTTATAACAAAAAAGAGAACTTACACATGTCATTTCATATCAAAGAAATGATTAATTTTTCAAATCATAACATCATTTAAGACTATGCAAGCCTGACACCGTTCTAACTTATTTTCCCGAACACGTTGAAAAAGTGCTGGTATATTTGTAATCTGGTTGGCAGCAGCTTCTCCATAAATAATAACCATTTCGTAATATTCGCATACAGAATACAATCATTTTGGTTTTAAATGGAATTTAAACACACACTGAAATAATTTTTGTTGCAAACCCCCTTTATGGTGAGGTTTATCTCAATTAGCCAATACGACGTTATCAGTTTCATTTTTGACTGATGTATGACGTAGTTTTTTAAAGCCATTTTTATTCAAAGAATATTCTAAAAACTAAAAACGGTTTCGGACATCGGAAAAAACGTTGAAAGTGAGAGAGCATTAGTTAGAAGAATATAAAATTAATTTGGATGTGTAAATAATACATCGGTCAATAAGTCCCCGGTCTGACAAATAAAACGCACTTTTTTTGTAAATTTCGACTTTATTCATCAATATATTCTCCTTGAAGAGTAATACAATCATTCCAACGCTTTTCTAATATTTCTAGATCTTTTTTATAGAACGATTTTTTATAGAATTTCTCTTTGCCTTCAAAATATTCTTCAGTTTCGGCAATTACTTCTTCATTGAAGCAAAGTTTCTTTCCAGCATTTTTTTGAGGTTTGAGAATAGCAAATAGTAAGTGGGGGACCAGATCTGAGGAATACGGTGGATGAGTAAGCAATTCGAGCTGAAATTAATGTAATTTAACAATCGTTGTCACCGATTTATGACACGGTGCATTGTCTTGGTGAAACCACTTTTTTTATTCTATCCATTTCATTTGGAGCCTTTTTTTGCAACCCCGTCCTTCAAACGTACCAATAACGCTATGTAATATTCGCTATTGATGGATTGAACCTTTCTCGAGATAATCGATGAACTCGAACACTCAACTCACTGTAGATTTGACTCTGGCGCGTAGTGATGGATCCATGTTTTATTCATTGTCACATACCGCATACCGCATTATTTCACTTGAACAGCTCCAAACATTGCTTAGAATCATCAATACGTTGTTGTTTTTGGTCCGCTGTGAGCAAACGCGGTACCCAAAATAGTGTAAACACTTTTCGATATCTTCATCATATCAGCTATCTTCTGCAGCTTTACTTTACGGTTTTGCGAAATAGTTTTGTGAATTTGTCTGATGTTGTCTGGCGTGACTACCTCATTTGGCCGTCCAGAGCGTTTAGCATCATAGGTGCTTATAAGGCCATGTTTGAAGTCAGTATAAGCATCAATTATGGTTAGGTTTGGTTAGATTTTCCCGGAGCAGAGTCCGGGTAATGTTTATCAAGTCATTATTTGGCTTCAACGATATTTTTCTTCTTCTAAAAGCAATGCTTAATTAACACATGAAATTATTTTTTTCCATTATTTTGAAAATAACAAAAATAGCGTCACTTAAAGCCCAACAACTCCGAAACTAGTAGACAGGTTATTACGAAGTTTTGACACATGACGTCTGAAGATTATGACAATCGACCACTAGTGAGGATTTTTTATAAGAGTATTTTTCGGTAAGACATTTATATGTCAGACCGGGGACTTATTGACCGATGTGTTAAATCCGTTGAGTTTTATTTCAAAATACATATCACTTTTTAAACATTGTGGTATATTGGACTTTATGTTTAGGAATGATTTATTTTAAACAGACTAAAATAAATTTAGGTTAATGTACTTTGTACTGTAAATGGAACAAAAAATATTTTATTATTTTGAATAATGACAAGAATATCCTAATGGCAAAGAAAATGACTAGATATATTTAAAATCAATAAAAGGGTCTCGAGGAATCATTCATTTCCCATTCGAATGTAAGTGACTTCCGGCCATCATCAGAAAAAAATTGGTCTATAAATTGTCATAGAATCCTTCCAAATTTCCTTTGAAAAATTGAGCTACCCCCAACAATAGAGAGAAAATTTAGAAAAAAAACATTTATCAGGGGCAGCAATATTTTCGTTCAGCTCGTTTATTACATGTTAAATAATCCGAACAATTCGAATATGAACGACTGAAAACGATGTATAGAAGCGTGATAATAAGGTGAAAATATTTATCGAGCCTTAGTAAATATCAGCAAATTCAATAAAAATACTTATTGAAAATATTTGTGTGACGTATATTGAAATATAAAAAAAAATTATGCAGGGTATAAGGGAAACAACTTTCGAAAATTTAATCAACGATTCTTTACATTATTTGAAAAAAAATATTTACATTTAACTTAACATCATTAGCAACTACGCGGAAAAGCCTATTTGACAAATATTAATTGATCATTATCTAACGAATAGAATACAAAATAAACTAATGAACTTTGTTAAAATATAATTTTTTAATTATGAATAATGTCCTCCATCAACCAAGAACAATGCGACGACGTCGCAATATCCCGACGACGAAGAACCTTATTATAAAATGGTGACAGAATCTGAGTCAATGCCTGTATTTAAGTTCCATTTAAAACAAAAAATGTATTCTGTACGCGAATATCATGATATGCTTCATATTTACGGAGAGGCTCGTATTAAGAAAAATGTATTTTTGCTACTGCCGACCAGATGAGAAATATGTCAGGACTTTTTAAAGGGTTCGGGAAAACTGGTTAAAATAATGCTAGGCTTGTATATACTCAAATGGTGAACATGTTATGATACGAAACGTGTTATGATACGAAAAATTGGTGCTAGTCATTTCAATTTTGATATTAAAAGACAATAATGTGTAAATTTTCCTTTTTTTTTGTAACAAAATATACTAAATTTATGCTGAAACGTAAGGAATAAATGTCTACAAAACTAGTAACATTTTATTTTCAAATAATACCTTAAGAATCCTACAATTAAACAAAAAACTGAAACCCCTTCGATGCAACTAAACACGGCATTACCAATTGTTAAGAAACTATCGAAAAGTTCTGACCTGTTTTCCGCGGGTATGGTTGGATTTTGGATAATTGTTTTAAGGAAACTTTTAGTTCAACAAATTGTAAAGAATCCTTGGTTAAATTTACGAAAGTTATTTCTCTGTATAAAAGAATATTTGAAATATTTCAACGTTCAAAGTGGTTTTGGACCAGGTAGATAATACCTAGAAAACATATATGTTTTGCAACAACTTAGGCAGAAGAAAACAGCTGTATGAGAGAAAACCCATATGGTCTTTATAGATTAAAAAAAACCATATGATACTGTGATAGAAGTAGAATTTGATGTGAAGCTTTAGAAACTCTAGAATTCAAGAGTTGTATGGTACCAAGACGCCCAAATAAAATTTGGCAACAATTTATCTGAATCAATTAATATCACAAAGGGAATAATACAGGGCTATAGGCTGGATGCCAAAATAACATTTGACAACAATTTATCTGAGTCAATTAACATCACAAATGGACTAAGAGAGCGCTGTAGCTTGTCTCAGCTCTTATTTAATTTGTGGAAAGAAACATACCCATTTCAAACCCGACTTTCTTCTCATTTAACTATGCTGATGACCAAATTGTTGTAAATTGTTACGGTAATTAAGCTATGTCAAAAAAAATGTTAATAACTGGTATAAAGACTTTAGTGGTGGTAGAGAAGCAGTTGAAGATACCGCACCGCACCATATTCACCAGATATGGCACTGTGTGACTTTTTCCTGTTCCCTTGCTTGTATAAATTCCTTTGTTGACGTCGTTTTCAGTTCATAGAAGCCATTCAAGAGAGTTTGCTAGTCGCTTTGACGAAAATACCAGAAGTCGATCATAACAACGGTTTCAAAAGAGTGGGGAAAAACCTTGGAATAAGTGTATCGCAGTGAGAGGAAATTATTGTGAAGGAAACAAATGAATTTAGATGAATAGATAAATACTTTGTATTTCGTTTAATTCTCTTTTCTTTTTGATTGTAGTCGTATTATTAATACCTTTCTCATATTAATTCGTTTTTGAAAATTGATATTATTAATATTGTTATATAAATATATTCGCAATATAAACAAATTATATTTTACTAAATATAAAACCTTGAGCTTTTGGTGGCCGCTGTATGTTCAGTATGAGACGTCTTTAAAAGCGATAAGCCTAAACCAATACATATGTATCCGATGTAGGAATAAAAAAATGACAAAAGACTGATGTCTTTTCGGCTCTATGAGGATTGAACGCCCAACATGGAAGCGATAAGAAAAAAGAAAACAAAAGACCGAAAAAGGCATTATGGCTAAGACTTGATAAAACATAAAAACATTTTTTCCTATATCTTTATTTATCCCGCATTTCTCTGACTTTTTTTTATTATGTAAAGATTTACGTCACTGTTTCATCGAGATAAAAACGACTATCCAGAAAGTCCTGAATATGCTGGGTAAAGTAACTACAATTCAATTGCACTTAGTTTTGTCGATGAAGGGAAAACTTAAACACAATTTGAAAATATTAGGAAACAAATAATAGACATTTTAAAAATATATATTTTGTGAGGTGAAAATATTTTATTGTAATGACAACAGGTTTTTAGAATTTATTTACAATACATTTTGACTTGGTAAAAGCACCCAAGACGAGATTTTTTCATAAAATTAATGTAAGTAATTATGCAGGGTGTTATGAAGGTCGATGCGAAAATATGAGGTACTGATAGGAGAGGTCATTCGAAATGCATTAAGCTAAATATTGCCTTAGTACAAAGTCTTACCGTTTTTGAGTTATTTGTGATTTTCGATTTTATTTAGATATTCAAGTTTTCATATTTACGCTCTATTAACTCACAAATGGAAAGTTACACAATTGTTCATTTTTTTTCTCGTATTCTTGAAACAAATATTTGCTTTGTTAATGTCATTAACAAGCATCTACATAAACGACGGCAGTGACATAAGTGACAAATGTAATATAATAGTGACATAAGTGATGGAATAAATAATGCCCTTTCAGTTAGGGAAAAATAATGTTTCATTTTTAAAATAAAGTAGTCTCAGTTCAATGTTCAAATCAGACTACCTTCTCAGACAGATATTTAGTTCAGACCAGTGGTGGTTTGTAAATTTTAAATATGGAGGTTCTGCATAACAGCAAACGATTTATAAAATATATTTGAAACCAAAATTGAAAATAAGAGATATAAATTTACCAGATTTAGTGAGCAACTAAAAAAGTCTCTACAATGAAATCTCTGTGAAGAGTCACGACGTTTCGCCAAAATCGTATTTGGCATTTTCAAGTGTTGTCCGCTTCGACTGAAGAGTCCAACTGACGTGGGCGGGTCGTTGTGCTCGCTTTTATAGCCGGCCGGCGACTGCGCAGATTATATCGGGGTAGTTCGGGACTATTTTCGGCGCTCGGCAATGCTGTCGGGCGTCCGTTTATTGATTTTTCTACCTCGCCGCCACGTTGCCGCGTTTCTTCTTTTTCAGAAGGGATTTCCATGCTTTTGGAATGTTGCGAGCGTCGTTTCGCGTATTTAGCTTACCTCTTTCTTTTATTTCAAGGGCTGCTCTGATTGTTCGGACCTTGTAGTTTTCAGTACTCACTATTTCTTTCGCTCCTTCAAAATTGATTTTATGTCCTGTTTATAGATAGTGCTGGAACAGAGCGGAAGTGGTTTGTTTGTTTTTCAAGTCGTTTTTATGTTCTTGTATTCTGCCCGATATTCGTCTGTTTGTTTGTCCTGTTGCTCTGTTGTAGTCGGAACAAGATATACTATATACCCCATGATTTTCCAGTCTTACTTTGTCCTTGGGGTTTTTAAGGATGTTTGCAACAGTGCGACTTGTAGGCTGTTCTGATCTTATGTTTCCTTAGTAGTCTGCTTATCCTATCTGTGATTCCTTTTACGTATGGTAGCAGGACCTCGAGTGCATTTGGTTGATGATCCTCTATTGTTTTTCGTGTTTGGGTTTACTGACGGCGAATGGCCTTCCTGATACAATTTTCTGAATATCCATTTTGTCTAAGGGCGGTGGAAATTTTTGGTAGTTCCTCGCTTCGTGTATCTGGTAGTGTTAGTCGGAAGGATTTGGAAATCAAGGTGTTCGCTACTCCTTGGATTTGAGAAGGATGATGATGGGATTTAGCGTTGAGGTATTGATCGGTGTGAGTTGGTTTCCTATACACTGTGTATTCGAGTGTTCTAGAAGGTTTCCTTGTGATGAGGAGATCTAAAAATGGCAGTTTTCTATCCTGTTCGACTTCCAGAGTGAACTGTATTCTGGGGTGGATTTCGTCTAACTGGGTTAGGAAGTTGTTTAGAAGTTCGTTTCCGTGAGGCCATATTATAAAATAGCATCTGCGTAGCGTTTCCAAAGTTTAGGTTTTAAAGGAGCGTACATACATATACACAGACATATATACATACATATACATGCTGTAACACCCCGACTTACACTATCCCGTCTTACGCGAATTCGGAGTTACCCGATTTTTGAATCAGGAGGCACAACACCCGTTACCCTGTCCTGCTTCATCCTCACTTGTGTTCGGCTTACGACATGCACGGACATGTTTCACGTGGACTCGACATAAGTATACAAATTGTTTTGTTTATTATAACACTTAAAATCAAATATGTCATCTAAACGAACTAAAACTGATTCTTCTGCATCAAATAAGAAAACAAAAACATTATCTTTGGAATGTACACTAAACATTATCAAGGTTTAGATACAAAACTAAAAGTTTGTGAATTGGTTGAAGTTTGATGGACATTATGGACAGTTAGAACAATTATAAATAATAGAGAAAGTGTTCTCGACGCTGTGAAAAATACCCAACTTTTCAATTTAAGCATCATTCAATAATCAAGTCAGAGTGAAAAACTGTCCTATTGATCAGAACACAGTGTGCTCTCAAGCTAAGCTGATTTTTGAGGGATTAAAAGAAGATGCTGGGGAGGCGAGCAAAGATGAAATCTTTAAAATTAGTAGCGGGTGGTTCAGCAGATTCAAAAGTAAAACTGGCATAACATCACTACAACTATAACTGGCATAACATCGCGGAAAGTGAAGAGATGGCAAGTGCTGATAAAGAGGCTGAGTCTCTCTTTCCAGAGAAACTCAAGGCTGTGATAGAAGAAGGTGGCTACAGAAGCCAGACTGTATTCAGCGCGGATAAGACAGGATTGTTCTGGAAGAGGATGCCTAAAAAAAGTTTATCGCGAGTGAGAAAAAACCTTTCCAGGTTTTAAGGCCTCCAAATATCGATTGATAGTGATGGTTGGCGGGAATGCAGTTGGTGAATGTAAGTTAAAAATCTCTCTTAGTTTATCGTTCGGAAAATCCAAGAGCTTTAAAAAATAACTATAAAGCTGGTTCGCTCGTGATTTGGAAGTCAAATCCTAAAACTTGCGTAAGAACCTCCCTTTTTGAGGATTGGTTTGGTCGTCACTTCATACCCGAAGTTGAACGTTATTGCCAATCAAAACCAATACCAATTAAGGTGATGCTATTAACCAACAACGCATCAAACTATCCACCTTCTACTCTCACTAATTTCGACCCACACGTGAAAATTATATTTTGGCACCAAATACAACCACCTTGCTTCAACCGATGGACCAGGCTATTATCAAAACATTATCTGTTATAAACTTTTGGAAACAATTTAACGTTTTAGATACCGTGAAGATCACTGGAAAATCTTGGAATAAAATTTTACAAAAAACTTTAAATGGACTCTTTAAATGGAAACTAAAAATGGAAAAATCCGTGTCCATTTTTATTCACTACTGAAACTCCGGCGGAATCAGCCCCAGACCCTGATCAAATTGTTATTATTGTTACATGTTATTGAAGACGTTGTCAACCTTACTAGACAATTAAATTTAGAAGTGGATAGCGAGGACGTATAAAAGCTGCTAGATTCATGTAATCATGAGCTGACAGTTGATGAGTTCATATAAATGTGAGAGCAAAACATTTAAGTACCTGATTATTTTGACCCGGTTCAATCTGAAGATCAAATGATATTGCAAACCTGACGGAAACCCTCAGTTCAATTCAAAAAGAGTTAGATATTTTAAAAAACATTGACCAATGAAGAGTGCGTTTCAGTTACACAACAGGGAGTAAAAAAATTATTAACGTGCTGCGAAGAAATTTTGTTTGAGAAGAAAAAATCTTTGATCCGCCAGATAATTTTGTTTGACTTTATGAAGCGCTCTCTACATCAAAATAACTTCGGTTTAGGTTTTTGCATTAAAATAATTTGATAATTTGTTTAATTATCTAAGATTGGAATACACAATTTTCTTCTAAATTATTGTTTTCTTTAGCCCTTGGTTCCAGTTAAACAAAATTTGTATGTACAATATACGAAATTGTACCCCAACTTAGGCGAATTCGACTTTCGCGGTTGACGTTCGGTCCCACCTATCACGTACATTCGAGGTATTTATGTATATATATATATATAGATATATATATATATATATATATATATATATATATATATATATATATATATATATATATATCTATATATATATATATATATATATATATATATATATATATCTATATATATATATATATATATATATATATATATATATATATATATATATATATATATATATATATATATCTATATATATATATATATAAATATATATATATATATATATATATATATATATACATATATATATATATATATATATATATATATATATATATATATATATATATATATATATATTTGGTACTTAGCTAATTCTACAGCCTACGTGCAGTGAACTTAGGAAAAGCTGTTTCAATGCTATATACAGGAGCAGGATTTGGAAATCAGCGGAAAATGGAGGAATAGACAAATTTAATAAGAACATATTAAGGCATATATAAATTTACATCAAAATACAACATATCCGAATTTGAAATGGGATGTAATTCTGGTTTGATAAAAGAAAGTTTTTGTGAAATAGCAAGGAAATTCGACATTGCTGTTACAACCGTTATGAGAATATGCATAAGATAGTTAGATGATCAGAGTTATGCACGAATATGATGTTTTAATCCTTCTAGAAGCATCTAAAAAGCAAAAGGCAAAAGCGTGATGTGTTTGTTGTAGATACAGACAGAACTGTTTTGAGGATGACTACAGTGCAGGCTAGAATTACATAGGAGTTGGAATTAACTGTAGCAATGAATCTAGATTTTGTTGAGCTGATGATGGACGTAGAATGATCAGACGTTTTAGGAATGGAAAACCAAATTTAATATTTGTAATAGAATGACATACAGTTATCACTCCAGAAGTTAGAATATCAGGAGCTATGATCTTGCTCAGAAAGTCACATTCAGTAATTTCAGTAAATATAGCCTGTTATGCCTGTTATATAGTGGAAATAGAGCAGCCAGGGGACTTCCACGTAGCACTGTGGCGCTTTGTTTGACGATCGTACTTGAAACAGCAAGTTCACACACAGCATCACAGTTATAATCGATTCCGGGAATGTGCAGTTCTGTGTGGCTATTTTAATATGGTCCTTGCAATGTTCAACGCGAGCAATTTTTTAATCCTTATTTAAGGCGTGAGAAACAAATCGCGCACATACTTTTCGTTGGTTTAAATCCTTTGTCAACATTTTGTGAATCATATCTTTGGTCGCATTTAATTCCTTCGCTATCCATCTCAAGGTCGAATTCACATCGAAGGCGATCACTTCTCGTACTTTTTTTACCAACTCATCGCGATTTGTGGCGATCGAAGTGGCTTATACCACTCGAAAACACGTGTATGGGATAAGCAATCATCACCATTTTTTTTTGTCAATTCTAATATTTCTGTAAAAGTTTTACAGAGCTTCAAAACAAAATTTAATATTTGATCTTTGTTCCATTGTGTTTTTGGGACGAGATGACAAAAGGCATTGTCACTTTAAAAGCTTTAAAAGCTTAATAGTAGCGATAACAGTATTCTTTAAATATAAAAATTTTCGTTTTTCCAACATACTGTGTATGTCAGCTGCGGCCAATTTTTTTCGATGGCATACTAAATATATGAAAGAAAAAACCTTTTATATAATCTCGTAACGTCGCACGTCTTTAAATGAAGCAAATTCAATAAATACACTTAAAAAATGGAATATATTTTATTCTCAAACCGTATAAACTGAGCAGAAACAGACAGAAACGAAATATTAAATAAATTTCGAGAAATTCGCCGAGCCAACGATTCGTTCGGAATATTGAGTTGAACAATTAGAATTCAATAAACACGTAACGATATTGCCTTGCAGATATATCTTGCTCATCAGGTTCGGATTCAAGATGAATAAATTCGATGCGACGAACATTGATATCGCCGATCGCTGAAAAATTGATTTTTTCAGTTTATTGGTCAAATCAAAAAAGACTAGGAACTATTTTATTTAAATCGTGAGGCTGAATAATAATTTAATTGCATATATACTAGGCTAATTGAAAAGTTCACGGAGCGACACCTATAAAGCAATTAAAAAACTATATAATCTACTACATTTTGAAGATTCATCCTTCATATGAACATATGTGAAATTTCAATTCATTCGCTCGAAGTCAATTCATTCGTACAAAACAGTAGCTTAAAGTAAACATATCAGTGTTATTTTATAAAATGGACAATAGTGAAAATGGTGCAGTGATTAAACTCTTTGTAAAGAAAGGTTTAAAGGCAATGGAAATTTATAGTAAAATGGTAAATGTATTAGGGAAATATGCTTCTTCAAAAACAATGGTTTGTAAATGGACAGGAGAGTTTCAACGTGATCGTACAAGCCTGGAGGATGATCATAGTTCTGGACGCCCAATAAGTGCAACTACTGGACAAATAATTAATTCTATATAGGATATGGTTATGGATAACAGACAATTGACTTTGAATGAAATTGCTAAGACCATGGACATCTCAACTGAATGGGTGTTTCATATTTTGAAAAAGGAATTGGGCTTGAGAAAGTGCAAGATAGGTCCACATTTGTTAAATTCTGGTCAAAAACGACCTCGAGTAAAACTTCCTAATCGATATTTGGACGTTTTTCGACACAATGAAATAGATTTTAAACGTCGTTTTGTAACAAGAATGAGACTTCGGTTTACCACTAGATCCTGAACTGTAACAATAAACCGCAGAGTGGACTGAGCCTGGTTATTCAGCTCTGAAGCAGCCAAAGTGGTCAAAATCGACCAAAAAAGTTATGGCATCAATTTCTGGGATTCATAAGGAATTTTATTAATTGATTACCTTCAAACTGGCAAAACAATAACAACACAATATTACTCTAGCCTTTTGGATCAATTAGATACAAAAGTCGTGAGAAAAGATCTGGTTTAGCGAAGAAAAAAATCATTTTTCATCAAGACAATGCACCGGTTCACAGAGGTGTTCTTGCAAAGGCCAAGTTAAATGAGTTACACTACGAGTTGTTGGAGTATTCACCATATTCCCCACATCTGGCCCCCTCTGACTTTCATTTGTTCCCAAATCTCAAAAAAAATCCTACGTGGCAACCGTTTTTCATCAAATGAAGAAGTTGTAGCGGTAGCAGATGAGTATCTTGAAGGATTTCAAGAAAATCACTTCATAGATGGAATAAATGAATTGGAGAACCGCTGGAAAAAATGTATTTGCCTTAAGGGAGCATATACGGAAGAATAAAGTAATTTTTTCAACTATAAACTTGTTTTATCATTTCCGCTCCGCCGACTTTCATTTAGCCTAGTATATATACGACACATATACAACATATAATTCAGAGCCTTCATTTAATCGCGAAACCCATGTGACCTGTAAATGTGGACAACCATTACGACAAGTTGATAGTAATTAAAGCGAAATCACTAATTTTCCTAAACTACGATATATTTTGTATATGGATATTCTTTTTTTTTCAGTTTTAATAAATAATTTCTTTCTTTGAATAATATACACAGTTGAGTATTAATAACGAAAATCAATATAACATTTAACCAGTCCAACATTATTTTGAACTTAATGTAAATATAAATAACTCCATCGGACCTGATTCCATGGAAGACAAAAAGAAGAAGAGAAGCGCATGTCGTAAATTTTTAATCGAAAATATTTTTGATGAAATTCAAACGAAAATGATTTCTTTTAAATAATGTGTAATAATGTTTTAATAAATTTGTTTAAGAGGTGCTTTTAAAATATTTTTTGTTGTTCAGGAAGCAGAAAAATCTGAAAAATAGCTGCCAATAATTCTTCATGACAAATGTAAAAGAAATTTTAATAATATTTTTGGCGATAAGAGATACCGCCTTTAAATAATTCAGCACAAAGAAATGAGAGTTCTTAAGTTTAATTAAATCACTACACACGAGAGGATTAGATGAAGGCTTCGTATAATAGATTATTTATACGATGGTTGTCCACAAAGTACGGGTTTCAAGGCGCTGGAGTCGCGAGGAACGCTTTAACGCAAGATCCGGCAGCACTGGCGTGTAGCTTGGTTTCCCGTCTACAAATCCCCACAACTCCGAGCTGTCTGCGACGTTGAGTCTTTGTTCGGCAGCTGTTAGCGATAGGGCTTTCACTACGCCTAGATCATCAATTATGTGAAATGTATGGACAACAGTGTATGGACATCCAAAAACGTGCGAAAATCAGTTTTATTCTCGTCCATAGAGGACAGCACAGTTGGTAGGCGAGGCTTTTCGTTTCACTCTGGTTAAAACAGGTGCGAGCCTCTAGGAATAATGGAGTCGGTGACTGTGGAGCGTGACGTAACAGTTAGCTTATTTTCGAGTGTCTGCCGACACTACCGTAAACATCACGTTAATTCCGTGTCTTTTCGATGTCCCAGTAGAACACAAAAGAATCTAACTAGTGTCGGGTTATAACTGTTAGTCGATTTTCGTATGAGGCCACGTAAGGAGACGAGGAGTAAGGTTCCGATTCTTTTGTAGCGGGCGACTACCGTAGTCGTCGTTTATAGAACTTCTGTTTGGGAATGACTGACTCCTAAAATTATCTAATTACAGATATAAGCCGTTAATACCGAATCTTTTTCTGACTTTTATTTATCGCATCATATATATTGTTTTGCCTGTTTTATATTATATTTATAGTTTTACATGTATTTAATGTATTCCATATAGCTTGTTTAGGTATCATTTAGTATACTATTCGTCTTAACTATATTAGTGACATTTGTCTTTTCACCGCTTTTCTAACCGAGTTGTTTCTAGCTTTAAGTCATTATTAATTGGGTTAAGTTTTACACATATTTATACATTTTTTGATAAACCACATTTGCCAATCTGGGTTATTAAATTAGCTGGCGTACTTATGGTTTGTTTGATTTTTCCTGAACCCGTAACAACGACCAAATAACACTTATGAACGAGGAGCACCTGATCAGCTATTAAGGTGTAACAAAATGTTACAATATTGTTCGAATCTACTGTGAATATAACTTCAAAAATCAGGTGATGATGTCGTTCGAAAAGCAACAATTGAGGCACTAACTTTCGTGTTTCAAATGAAAAAAAAATACCGCGAAAACTTAGGGCATTATTTTTGAGGCTTTTGGAAGATAATGTTGTTTCGAACAATATTTGTAAGTGGTTCCAACAATTTTGAACTGGAAATTTTGAATTAATTGATGCAGAACATTCGGGATAACCAAAAAAAGGAATTGATGAAGAATTGGAAACACTGCTGCAAGAAAATGTTTGTCGTACACTGTTAGAGTTCGGACAGGAGCTCGGAGTAACATCGCAAACCATTTCTAAATATTTACTCAAGCTAAGGAAAATTGAAATGGAGAGTCGTTAGGTTCCTCTATGAACTCACATCTGAGAATAAGAATAGATGCTTTAATGTTGTGTCATAGCTTTTTAGATTCAAGAAACAGAACTTTTTGCATAAGATAAGTCTTAGATTAAGAATCTTCTACGATAATCCAAATAAGCGAAAATCTTTGGTTAATCCTGATGAGTCATCAATCGGTACTGAAATATACGCGCCAAAACGTGTGTTACTGTGTATATCATGGTGGGATCAGCTTGCCAGCCGTGCAGTTTTAGTTTCTCCAGTTTGATGCAACGATGCTCACTGCTGACCATTATCAGCAGTAACTGATTCGTGTTTGGGACACTCTGGAGGAAAAAAGGTGTTATATTAGCAAGGGAATTATTAAATTATGTTTCTTCTTATTGTTTACCATGACGTGCCTATTTGTTGATTTTAATAGTAAATTTTCTTACATTTTTCAATTCTACGTCCCAGTTACGTGTGTGGTCGTTGGTGAGTTGGGGCGCTGGTGGAGGTGCGAGCAAATGAATACTCTGTACCCCTCGTTTGTCTCCGTGGTAGACCATGGCATTTTCGGAAGGTGGATCTTTATGGTGTAAAGCCCAAATCATACGCACTGTGTCACCCTGGAAAAAAACAGTTAAATATGTTAAAAGTACACTGTTCTAGATAAGCTAGTCTTTCTGCAAATTTTTTTTTGTTGTGACAGCTAATTTAATAAATGTTAAAAGGCCGATGTTTAACGTGTTGATAGGAAGTAAATTATAAAGTAAACTATATTGTAAACTACTATGTTTTAATAACAATATTCAGAGTCTGTTTATGTCCCTAACGAGATTATGTATGAAACAAAATTGTTTTCAGGTAATGGACAATCTTTTGTCACCGTTCTTAGCCAACTTATTCATGAACAAATTTGAAACCAGGCGAAGGATGAATTCAGATACTTTTCGAGGGCGTGTTTAAGATATGTGGATAAGGTTTTTGCAATTTTCGATTCAAAAAATGAAAATTTAAATAAGATGGCTAAGTTTAAATTTTATGGTAGATAGATTAACTAATTTTCCTTTAAATAAAGATAATTATAACAAAGAACTAAAATTAATTAGGGAGGTGTCCGAAGTGATGGTTATAATATGAATATTGTAGATTGATAGAAAACTTGGAAGAGAATGGACTTGGAAGAATTTCTTGGTACCCAACTTATGTTATGGCACCCCACTAAATACTTGTCTGTGATTTTTTTCAATTTTCTTTACTCAACCGGAAAAAAATTATAAAAAGTTGAATGTTTTCAAAAAACATTATTATTAAATTGTGGGGGGGGGGGGGGTAGACGGCGGGTGGACGTTTGATTGGAGGGGTTTCGGATGGCCAAATTGGAAATTAGAGGTTTCTATGTATTTGGAACTCTAAGACCGTCGTCTCTTTTGTTTAAGCAGTCTGGGTGTTTTTCGATCTTAATTGCTTCACGAATTATAAGGGGTTTGTAGGAATATATAGGTGCGATTACTTTGGCATTGTCGAAATCTATTTTGTCACGCGTTTGGATATGATGTTCTGCTAGAGTTGAGGGGAGATCCGATTTTCTGACAGCGAGAGAATTCTCTTATATGCGATTTTGTATACGTCTGTTGGTTTGACCGATATATGATTAGGAGCAACCAGAATAAAGAATCTTATAGACACCATGTGACTTTTGTGGAATATTATATTTTACTGGTTTAAGGAAACTGGATATATTCCTCTTCGTTGTAAATATCGTTTGGATATTATGGGATCTGAATAGGTTAGGTTAGGTTAGGTTTGAGACAATTCTCTAGTGGATTTGTGGATATGATTTGTTGCCTGAACTTTGTCAATATGCCTTTTTACTTGATGCCTGTCATAGCCGTTTTGAATTTGTGCCGTTTCTAGGGAATTAAGTTCTGTTTGCCTATGTTCCTTGTCCGACAATTTTAAAGGTCTCGTGACTAAAGTTTTGAACACCGAATTTAATTGGGATGAATGATGATGTGAATTCCCATTTATCTGTTTACTTAACGGTTTGTGTGGGCAGGTTTACAATAGACTGAATAGGAGAAGCTTTGGTTTGGTCTTTTTGGCATAAGAACGTCAAGAAAAGGGAGGAAAGAACTGTTTTCGGTCTCTATTGTAAATTGGACCTGGGGACCTATGCTTTTCAAATGCGGAATTGAATATATATATATATATATATATATATATATATATATATATATATATATATATATATATATATATATATATATATATATATATATATATATATATATATATATCATCATCATCATCATCATCAGCTCGTATCGATCCACTGCAGGATGAAGGCCTCTTCAGCATGCTTCCAACCTTCACGGTCCTGGGCTTTCCTCTACCACTCGGGTCCAATATACTTAACGATGTCATCAGTCCATCGTGCTTTCGGTCTTCTTCGCGGACGTTTGCGATCAAGCGGTATCCACTCCAGGATTGCCTTGGTCCATCTGTCTTCCCATCGCCTCGCTATATGGCCTGCCCATCTCCATTTCAACTGTTTTACTCTTCCAATGATGTCACAGACTTTTGTTTGTTCCCTGATCCATGCGCAGGACTTTCTGTCTCGTCTTGTAATGCCAAGCATACATCTTTCCATTCCCCTCTGTGCCACCCGAAGTTTTTGAATTGATTGCGATGTGAGTGTCCAGGTTTCACTTCCGTATGTCATAACGGGTAGAACGCACTGATCGAATACTTTTCTTTTCAGGCAAAGTGGGAGTCTGCTCTTAAACACTATGTTGAGCCTACCAAATGCCTGCCAGCCACATTTAACACGCCGTTCCACCTCCCGGGCGGTATTCCCCTCCATGGAAATCCTCTGCCCAAGATATACAAAGCTGTCCACAATCTCTAAATCCCTTCCTAAAACTGAAATTCTTCTGTCCTGAGCGAAGTTATTGAACATAACCTGACTCTTTTTCAGGTTTATTTTCAAGCCAAATGGTTCGCCAGCCCTTTGCAGTTCTTGTATGCGTCTTTGCAGCTCCTCTGGGTCTTGTGAAATGAGAATAATATCATCTGCAAACCTAAGATGGTTTAAGTTTGCACCATTGATCTTTACCCCATCCTGTTCCCAATCCAGTTTACGGAATACTTCTTCAAGGCCAGCCGAGAAAAGAATAGGCGATATTGCGTCACCCTGCCGTACATATATATATAAATATATGTAGTGTTAGATTTTCTTGGACTGCGTCCAATGAGACAGCAGTAGCTGAGTGTTATCACACACCCAACCATTGGGTTCCACAAGCTCATGTGGAACACACAACAACCTGCGTCTCCGCCTAAATGAACATTTTTTTTTTATTCTGAACTTCGAGAGATGAAATATATGTCCTCCAGGGATAGGTGGGGCTTCTTCCCGGTCAAGCAACCAACAAACATGTTTATATATATATATATATATATATATATATATATATATATATATATATATATATATATATATATATATATATATATATATATATATATTGCTTAAGTTAAGTATACTATTCAAGTATTCCTTGATTCCATTAAAACAGATCACTTTCTCTATATATTTATCCAATATCAGATATAACAGCAGTTATTCCCGATTACACCATTAAATTGTTTAAATGCTGGACGCTCGAGCATTTCCAGAAGTTAATTTAGTTCTACGTTAACTATGTGCAATCTAAATCACTTAAATAATTATCAATTTCTGCTCGAATATGCTCGGTATAGGAGTTAGGTCTGTAATTGTGGTTAAATTCGGTCGGTTTGCTTAGTTTGTTTTCCAGTTTTGGTCAACGTTGAAACTGTGGAACCAAGGGAGAAATATATAATGATCACATTGAAATAGTTATTTAATGATAAATTTATTAAACTGTGTTTTGAACAAAGTAAGAATTGAAAGATCTAATTTTTTCATTTTAGTTGTTAAATATTTAAGAATATTAACATAAAATTTTCAAAACAATGAAACTTTTATTCTTCATTCTGAAACTGGTTTTCGAAAATAATTTGGTGGTATATCCATTGGAAAAGGTGACATATTCTGACATATTCTCTCTCGTCAAGAATAGGGAGGCCCTATCTACAATCAAATAACCAACTCTATCGCCGATAAATAGTATTTTCAAGAACAATATTACTGTTGATATTTATAGGTATCAGGTTGAAACTTCTTTGTTTACATTTTTCTGCCACCGCAGAAATACACCTCCTGCGTTCAACAGTATTTTGACTGTATCAATTCGATTTTAATTGTAACATGCATCAGTTGCCGTTTGCCTTCGATTAGTGTTGACTTATTATAGTTATTTTAACATGTCCAAAGGCAAAGATTATTCTAGTGTTCTAGTGTCTTGAAAAAACGGTAATAAATGCACTAAACCAAGGAACGACGCAAACAGAACGTGCTTTACTTTTAACGTGTCTTGGCATCTGGTTCGTACATGGAATAAAGTTAATAACTATTGAAAATAAGCTTCGAAGTGGCCGTGCGAATATAACTACTTGCAATATAGATCATATCATAGAAAAGTTATCTACAAGTGATTCTCGGAAGTCGGCTATAGCAATAAAAATTGATTTGCAATGAAACTATGGCATACACATTCATGTTTCAACTGTCAAACAACGCTTGGCAACATTTGGATTGCTTGGCCGTAGACCAGCAAAAAAAGCCCTTGATATCTGCGAAAAATAGGAAAGTTCGTCTTGCGTTTACAAAACGGTACAAATCATTCACAAGTTCAGAGTGGTCTAATGTTTTGTGGAGCGATGAAAGCAAATTTAATTTAGTGTCATCTGATTGAATTAAGTATATTCGACGCCCTAAAAATAAAAAAAACATGATATTTGATATCAAATGCCAACGGTTAAACATGGAGGCAGCAATGTGATGGTTTGGGGATATTTTTCACGCCATGAAGTTGAGCCTATAGTTCGAATTGGAGGCAATATGGATCGATTAATGTAGTATGATATATTGACGACTCATATGCTACCATACGCTAAACAAAACATGCCAGTTAAGTGGTATCTTCATCAAGATAACGACTCTAAACACAAATTCAAGCATATTAGTGATATACTGAAACGTAAAAAGTCAAGGTTCTGGACTGGCCAAGTCAAAGTCTGGATTTAAACCCCATAGAGCATCTGTGGGAGGAATTAGATCGCAGAATAAGATGCCGAAATTATTCAAAGAATAAATTATATGAAGCTCATAAAAATGAATGGGACCGAATTCCCTTAAATCGAATACAAAAGTTAGTTGATTCAATGCCGGCGCGTTGTGAGGCTGTCATAAAGGCCAAAGGACATGCTACTAAACATTGATTAATTCATTACTATAGTTGATAATTATTGTGTTAGAAAAAATATCAGTCAAAATACTTATGGTTTATCATTTTCCATTGTTATTTGCTATTGTAAAAGTTATTTTCTTTCAAATGATAGTTTAATAAAAAAGTTGATTAGTTTTTGTATTTCAGTTGCATTTTTAATTAAGCTAATTTTTATCTTTGTCAAAATACTTTTATGCGCTACTATATAGAGAGATAGCATTGTGAAGACTGATCCATATAAAGGCCTATATTAAAATAATTGTAGTGTGTCTGCCAGGATTACCGAAGAACTCACTAGTAATTCAATGTACACCTCAATATGATTGATACAAGTTCTTGATTTAAAATAATGACGTTTGATTGTCCTTTATATTCGTCTGATTTAACATCGTGCAATTTCAGACTATTTTTAAAACTGAACCAAACAATGGAATACGGGTGCTACAAATACAGCGATGGTAGTTGCTTTATCCTTATTCGAGAGATGCGCAGGAAATTTTTCATTCTATACTTTCGAAACAAAATCGATTTCCGTCCTTTAGATTTTTTTTAAACATTTATTTTATTTAAACTGTTTTGTTTCCTAGTTAATGCAACTTGGAATCGATGGAACTCAACCGCTAAAGGAAGGTTTAATGGTCGAATTTAAATTGTTTCTCGCTAACTGTTTAACATTTGATAAATGATAAACCATTTATTTTAGTGGAGCGGACGTAGAATTAAGCTGTGGTAAGAGTTTTTAAACAAACAGATTTTTCACGGATTTTCCAGAAAATGCACTTGTTCATTATTGAAAATTGCTTAAGTTAAATTTAGACGTTGAAGACATTAAGAAATTCTACGTACCGTAAGTGGTTCAGAAAGTTTCTTAAAAATGATTTTAATTTTATGGATCTATCAAATTCTGGACAAGCCGAGGCTGACGGCAACGAAATACAGGCGTTAATTGAAAGTGATCGAGATAGAACAAGTCGAGAAACTGGAGATATTCTTGGAATCAACCAGTCAACAGTGTTATGGCGATTATAACAACATGGAATGGTTTGCAAAGTCGATGTATGAGTCAACAGAGGAAAATTTGATAAATGGAATTCCTGGTTGCGATTCTCTATTGAAGGGTGGTACCGCTCTCAATTATTAATATTATTATTATTATTCTTATCAGCGAGTTAAATTCATTGGGTGCTCTTTCTTTTTCTTAATCCATTGTTTTATTAAATCAACTTTCTTAAGATAATAATTTGTTTATTGCTGTTGAACATTGTTAATACTCACCGACAAAACATAATCATTTGGGTCACAGGTATCTAATACCCTCCTGAATTCCAGAATGGTATGAGTATCATTTTGTTCGCCTTTCATGAGAGTGTAGTTATCGATGAGATCTCGAGCTGGCGTGTTTCCCTGACTTTTTGGTCTTCCATGGCAATCCTGAAAAATAAATTATTATTTTATTATTTGTTGTTATATTCTTTCAGTTTAAATGTAAAGTAAATTTAGAATATATCGTAATGAGCAAATAAACTGACAAATGCTTTCATAAATGAGACTGAGTAAGTCTGAATAAATTCAAACATGTTATGTCAAATGTTATGTTTATATTCTCCTAACAACAATCCCTTAACGAAATATTTAGTGTAGTTGGTTCAGTCTAGTGTTTCACTGTAAGGTTCAGTGTAGTGTTTTCAAATTAAAGCATGCAACTTTATGCAACGCAGAAAGAACATCTTTCAAATAAGTGTAATTTCTTTCATTTTAATTAAAAAATGTTGCTTGAAAAATTGCAAGTGGATTCATGGAGATTATTAAGAACATTCAAAAACAAGAAAAACAGTCAATCGCGGCGCGTTCGTAGCTACGTGATTTTTTTTTAATTTTGTACATTTTAATTTATTCATAATTAGTTGTAAAAAAATAAGTTTTTCGCATCGATTATCAATATTATTTTTTTTTAAACAAAGTTTTAAAATAAAGTAAAAAAAAACGGTATTTATGTTTTATTCAAAAACCCAATTGGAGAAAATAGAGTGGTGAGAAAAATTGCATGGGGAAGACCAGAAAGTGAAAGAAAGCCAGGAAGATTAAGGAAGCGGAGGAGAGAGGTCATGCAAGATATAAAATAGAAGAGGTAAAGAACTGGAACACAGTGACTACAGACAAGAAAACATGGAGAAGAAAATAGTGGGCCTAGAGGTCTGTAATATGGATATATATCTATATATGTCGAAAAGTTGATTTTAGGGATAAGTAGACAGTTAAATTAGTCTAAATACAAACATGCAACAAATTACAATTGCAAAATAGGCGGTGAAATATTTAAACATCAATTAACAGATGAATTACTGTGCTTTTATTAAAATCGCTTGGATTATTGAAATTTTCCATCCGTACCTGAAACAATTAAATGTGAATCGTTAAAATAACTTTGAGAAAATCCTTTTAGAAGTTTACGAACGCGAATTGTCCTTTTTATATATATAAAACGAGATTTTTATAAATAGTTCGAAAGTTCGAAAGTTAAATTGAGTTCGGAATTTTTTTCCTAGAGAAAAAGTTTCAGGTTTTGTTAACAACCTGTCTCGATATCACTCGAATTGTCGGTTTAGAAAATATTTTTCGAATAAAGAAATTTATTATTTTAAGGCGTTCTGGTTGTAGAATTTGTAGCGAAAATAATTATTTTTTAAGATAAATTAGAATATTAAATGAGAAAATATTCATTAAGGAGTCTTAAAATATATTTATCTGATTTTTGGCGATTTTAATCAACAAACGGTGATGTTAGAAAATTTATAAAGGTTTTTTACTCACATCAAATGTCATTAAACTAACTTAATGCGCATTTCTCTAATGAAGTTAGCATCATCAGTACCAGGTGTGGCGATTAATAATTCTTCATTTTTCTTAACAAAAACACGTTTAATTTTGGGTAAAAGGTTAAAAATGGTTTATTCAAAGTTTGTGGATACCCTCCCATTAAAACTCGATCAATGCATGGTTCAAATTGATCACTTATTGACGGCAGCGAATAGTATTAATTTTTCACCTGGTTTCAGAAGCTCATGGTACACGACACCCTTCTGATGCCACAAATGCATAGCATTGTCTTCTTTCCAAAGCGATTCGGTCTTAGAGTCGATGTTGATGGTTGTTCTGAGTCAACTCATAATTTTCTTCATTTTGGGTAAACGCAGAGTTTTGGGTTCTCGAAATATATCCATTTTTCGTCTCCAGCCACGATCCGATGCAAAAATGTCGTTATTTCATGGCGAGAAAGTAAAAATTCGCACACCATTTTTTGCTTTTCCATCTGTCTATCATTCAGCTGATGTGGTACCCATTTTCTTGCATTCTGGATCATTCCGTGCAGATGATCACAAATGGTTTGGCGACCAACGTTTAACCCATCTGCCATTTGTTTCTATTTGGTTCTTCTAACAATGCTTGCAATTCGGCATCTTCACATTTTTTCGGTTGACCTGGGCGTTATTTGTTATTTAAGTCGAAATCATCACTTTTGAATCATCTCAATCAACGCTCACAAGCGTCTTGCATTGGGACATTGTCACTGTAAGTTTCCATAAGTATACGATGGCTTTCACTAGCGTTTTTCTTTTGAATGAACAAGAAAAGCAGTACGTGTCGCAAAAAATATGACGCCAACTCGAAATTGTTTAAACATCAATGTCGTTTTAAAAGGTATTATCGTAGCAACAAAATGACATAAGAGATTAGATTGTGACCGACTCTTGTTTCCAACGCCATCTTTTAAAAAAAATAAAATAGAGTATTAACGTAGAATATAACATGCATCGGTATTGATAAGCTTCGCCCATCTACCTGATAAATATTGTATTCCCTTATTGTAAAATGAGATTGATATTAAACTAAAATATTCTTCGGGTACAGTTTTGATAGATGTCACGATAGAAACATTTTTCTATAAATTTCTCATGGGTCTAAAATATGGTAATCTGACGATGCAGTATCAAGAGAATATGGTGGGTGGAGAAATAAAAAGTGTATTTCGGCAGCCTAAGGCGTCTTTCACATTGCCGATCGAGTCGAGCAGCAATCAGTCATTCATGCTGAATGAGTTGAATCAAATTTATTTGATCCGAAGGCATTTTCGACAGCCCATTTCCAATCAGTTTTATGGCTAATCCTGCAGTTTGCCCAGTAATCTGCAATAGCCCGCACGTGGAATGTTATTTGTTTTTTTTTCAAAATGGATGTAGAAATATTAATTTTAGCACTCCAGGAAAGACCGTTTCTGTGGGTTCAGTTCCACAAGAAATACCACGATAAGGATATTTCAACAAAATTGCGGAAAAAGGTGGCAGACGAATGCAATTTAACTCGTGTTTTGTTTTGTTATACTTTCACATGTAGCGTTATGCATCACTTATAGCGTTATGTGTGTTAAGTATCCACACTGATCTGGAAGTATCTCAATAACCGTTCTGCAACGTTCTCTAGATTCTCATATAAAATATGACTTTTTCCATACTTCTACGTTCAAGATTTAAATTATCCAATATAACCGTTTTTTTGCATCGATTTTTTCTCATGAATTTTCCAGAAACAACCAAAGAGCTACTGGTGTAGACATTGAGACCTTACCATTGAAGCTTTGGAAGTGGACTGGTTTGACGTCCGACAGTAATAGGAATGCGTACTCGCTACGGTCGGTCTCGTTCAACTCGCACTCTCTCGGCTCAGCTGGCAGTGTGAAAGACGCCCAACTTTTTGATTTTTTTCGGTAATTCTGGCACTATAAGGTATTGTTATGCTGTAGAATAACACCTTTTCGATTCTTCAGTTTTGGACATTCTTGAATCAAAGTCATGTTTAGTTTATCAATTGAGCACAATAACATTCAGCATTTATGGTTGCATTACGATTTAAAACCCCATCGTGAATAGTTCCTCTAAAAATATCACCATACTGATATGACCATTTTAGAGTGAAGATATGGTTTTTGAATGGGCAAATGTTCCTGCTGGTGTACAAAATACTAGCGACAGCAATCAAGAACAGAATAAGGATCCTCGAAGGATCTAGTGGGAGAGTACCAATGTAGTTTTAAGAGTTACAGATTAACAGTAGACCAGATAATGTTACTAAAGTAACTGCAGGAAAGACATTACCGACAAGGCTTAAATATGAACATGCTCTTTATAGATTTCCAACGGGCCTACGACTCTATAGGTAGGAAGGAACAACTAACAGCAATGGAAGAGCTGGAGGTTAATAGAAAACTAATAGCTCTAACAAAAATGACTATAAAAAATACAGTCAGCTTAGTTAAAGTGAATGGCCAACATTTAAAACCCTTCAAAGTAAGATCGGGCCTCTGACATTGTCTGCCTGGTTGTTAAATCTAGTGTTGGAAGCTGTGCTGAGGAGAAGTCAGATCCATCGAACAGGACTAATATGTGACAAAAAACCCAATGTTTAGCCTTCGCCGAAGATGTAACAATTATAACACGAGAATTGGGAGAAATAAAAAATGTAACTCAAAGACTAATGGAGAGAAGCAGGAAGGTTCTGGTTCCGAGTAAATATAAACAAAACAAAATACATGAAAATGAGAACTAAAAAAGGTGAAATGTGCAAGAAAGAGCTGAAAATTAAAACAGGCGAAGAAACACTACCCTTCGAAAAGGTTGATCATTTTTGTTACTTTGGCTCAACTATCAAAGACAAACATGGAATGAAAGCGGAGGTTAAGTGTAGAATAGCAAAAAGAAATAAATGTGCAGTGATATTGCAGAGACTCTTGAGAAACAAGAATATATCAAGAAAAGCCAAAATAAGAATTTATAATACAATAATGAGATCATCTGCATTATATATGCCGCAGAGACCTGGACCTTAACCAATAGCAGTAAAAGAATATGGAGGTGTGGGAGCGTAGAGTGCTGAGAAGAATCTACGGTGGTATCAAGGAGGAGAATCAGTGGAGAAGAAGGACCAATGAAGAAATAATAACGGTATTTGGAGTACCCTCAATAATGCGAATTATCAAAGCACAGCGAATAGCCTGGCTAAGACATATAGAAAGGCTACCAGAAAGCAGACTAACAAACCAGGTTGCGAGCAAGGGGAGAGGGGAGGGAAGAATGAAGAGGGGAAGATCGAGGAGAAAGTGGAGACGGATTTGGCCAGAATGGGTGTGACAGAGTGGGAAAGAAAGGCAAGGAATAGAGTGGTTTGGCGGCAGATTGTAAACCAAGCCAAAGGCCTTAAAGGCTTGAAGTTCTGTACATATAAAGGTTCGTGCCGTGGTGTTAACTATTATTTTTTCTTATGTGGATTGTAGAATCCACTTTTCAATTCCAGTAACAATTTGTTAAAGAAAATGATCATCTCTGTTTACCCCAGACAAAAGTGCACTGCACATGGTTACACGTTGAATGTTGATTTCAACTGAAATTTGTTATGGCACCTACAATCCTTCTTTTTGTACTTTGTTGAGTTATTTTAAACATCGTTGAATTGCGGACCATGAAGTTTTAAGTTTTGTGACAAATTTCTGAATGGTTTGTTTGAAATTAACTTGTACTTGGACATTGCTGTTAACAATAGATCCTTGTACAACTTAAGAGTTCTTTCAGATTTTATAACGTCGAGAAGATTGAAATCACCGTTTTTAATTATTTTAAACCAGCGCTGATTTGTTTCGCTATCCAAGACAGCAAGACAATCAGAATTAATAACATTTGTGGCATTAGTGATATAGTTACACTTTCGAAACTCATCAACTATTAAATGTCTAATATTAAATCTATTCATACTTTATTTTTCTTTTATTATTGCCTTCACCTATGTTTTTTTTAATTGAACAAAAAGCACATAATTATAGAATATTTGTTATACTAAGCTATATTATTGCTAGTAGATGACAGTGTTTTTAAAATTTTAAAAAACAATATTACTTATGGGTTCCATTCCATTCGATTCTAGCTATATGGTTTCCTTCAGAATTTTATGAAGAATGTTAATATTTTTCTTTTTCAGAATAAATCCTCTTGACGTAATAATATCTTTGTTGTGCATTGTATATACGTAACATAGCCATCTGCAACTGACGAGTCGAGGTGAGGACCTACACGAATGCCGTTGACGCAAGCGTTTAGTGGTCAAAGATCACCTTGGAGCGCCGTTCGACAAGTCGGCATATGTGTCAGGGCACGAGCACATGTAGGGGAAGGGCAGGTGTCGCAAACATCTGCCAAGTTATTGCGTCGTCTTACGAACAAGGGAACAGTTCTCAGAAAACCGTATTTGTATTTGATAATTCTTTCGTTTCTTATTCTAATGGTTTAAAAACGTTTAAAATACTCTTTAAATAAACAAGATATACGGAAAGGTTTTGTGATCTGTTAATCGTACTGTGACAGATTACTATATATTTGTAAACCGAATATTATACCAGGTGTGGCGGTTAATATAGGATTTTTTTTAGGGTTGGTGCTGGTAACATAGGTCGGTTCACAGTCTAATCTCTTATAAATATTTTGTTACGACAGTAACGCCATTGATGTTTAAACCATTTCGAGTTATCTTCATATTTTTTCGTATGGCAAACATGTTTAGTTTTGAGCTAAATAAAGAGCATTTGCGGCATCTATTGCTTTTCTTGTTCAATTAAAAGAAAAACGCCAGTGAAAGCTGTGCGGAAACTTACGATGACAATGACCCAACGCAAGAGGCTTGGGGCAGTTGGTATAGCCGATTCAAAAGTGGTGATTTCGACATGAAAATCAAAGAATGCCCAGGTCAACCGAAAAAATTTGATGATGCCGAATTGGGTTTTTGAACAATTTTTTTTTGTCATAAATGGGAAGATCATATATAAGTTTTATAACAAAACTATTTTTATTTTTTTTCCTCATAATTAAAATTATATCAAATTGAAAATACATTTTTAAACCTAGTATCGATGACGCACCGACAGTTCCCGAAAATAACGCGGCCCATGTGATCTCACAATGGTAAGAAACATAAACAAGAACCGACAATTCCCGAAAAAGCCGGAACAATTGTGACGTCACAATTGTACCGAAGGCCAATATTGCTAATATCGGTTCGGTTCGGAGCAATTCGGTTATACCGAAATCTTTCGAAATCTTTCTGAAAAGACGTTCGCAAAGACTCCGAGTCTCGGGTAAATAAAACAATTTATCGATCATAGTCATTGTTCTATAGGTTTAACCTATATCTATGACTGCATTTGTTGTTTTGATATGGACTTGAAAATATACTTACTTTTAATTGTTATTTAGGCTTTCGGTGCTGTTGTCGACGTTATACTCATATATCTTTACATAAGATATGGAGGCTCAAAGGTAAGTTTAGACTGAAATCAGATTAGGGTTCCTTTTGTTTTTTGCATTCGTTTTTATAACTTTTAATTATATTGTTTAATTTATATAGGGAAAACAAATTAACGTGCTAAATTTATAAGAAGGAATATTCCTGCGTGTCCACAAAGAATCTACATGCAACACAACCGAGGGGTAGTAATAATGAGAAAGCCCTACAGGATCGTTAATTTTGTAGGATATGAATAATATTATTCAAGAAAGCCCAAAAAAGTCAAGAAAGACAAGAACAAAATTCGACCACCAATTTGGAAGGTAATCGTATATGAAAAGTCTTATACTTATGAAAGTTTTACAGGATAATCTAATTGGTAGATGGTCGAAGGGTAGAGAAATTTGTGTGATCAATTGGATAAACATCAGCTAGTTAAATTAAGGACTAACAAAGCAGTTTTCCATGGAATCAAGCCAAACATCTGAAGGAATATGCAAAAAAAAAGAAAAATAGAAAAGCAAACCTAGTATCCATACAAAAAGTAAAGAAAATAGTATATTTCTATTCTAAATAAAACAAAACAGTTAAAATATTTACTGTTTTTCATGATTTTGGTACATTTCATCTATTAATTGAACATATTTATTTGATAAGGTATGATTAAACAGGTTATACATTTATTATAGGCATTGAAGACTGATTACCATCCGTCTGACAGTGGTTCCAGGATATGTTGTGGTACATAGTGGTTTTCTAGTGGGTAGACCATAACAGGAGAGTCTCACACTTCGACTATAAAAATTTTCCACTCAAAAAAAAAAAGGTTTAGGTGACTTTTCTTATTTGGGAAATCTCTGGCTGTGTCATGCATTAGAGTTAGTTGGCAGCTGGATTTATTAATATTTGCAAATATTATTAAGAGTAGTGGTTTGTAAAACATGTAAGGCGAAAAATCGATCGTTTTAAAAATACTGAAAACCTTAATTAAAGCAATAGTGCAGTATGGGTGGATTTTTTTTTAAATATTGTGAATAGAGTTTAGTGTGGTGGTTTGAAGAATCAGTGTGGTTTTAAAAGTATTGCAAACTTCAATGAAAGCAATCAAACAAATATGTATATAATTTTCGGTAGTGATTGTTTTTATTCTGAATTGATTATTAATGTAGTTTACATATTATAATCTACTGTAATATATTATCCATATTATCCTAGTCGGGGGAAGTTTTATTGTGTATATTTAACAGTGTATTTTTATTGAAATAAAATTAGCGATTTAAATAATATGTATGTGTTTTGTTTTTCTAATTACAATTTACGTTGTTTTTTTTACTCAAAAAATAATTACAAAACTAGAAAATATCTTTTGGTTATTTAACATTTTTCATTATTTTTGAAAACCAATATTATAATATATACAAAATTTTACTATTGATAACATTATATAATTTTTTTTGTTTGAGTATTTATTATCTGCTGAAGCTGCAGAATCATGACATTGAGTGCCTTGAACTTTTCTTAATTTTTCATTAATAATCAAGGTAACTGTATAAGCTTTACTGTATAAGCCTTGTCTTGAATAATGTCGAAAATTTATTAATTCAACGAAACGAAAACATATAAAAATTTGTCCAAAGTATGCCAAATGTGATTTGTGAGTAAAAAAATGTGGACGAGATGATGGTCGATTCCAACTGATTGATCATATTAACAAAGATACGTATTTGATTACTTCATTTCAAAGAAAGTGGTCTAACAACATAATATTCTGACCCCATCAGTTGGGTAAAAAAAATCATGTAATCAGGTAATTTTAATTCATTTAATTGTTAATCGAATAGCTCATGCTATAACCTATATAAAATGATGAATGTTTTGTAGGCAAAAGTAGCAAGTGCCTGTTTGGCTGAAAATTATAAACAATTTCATGGCGCAAGTTAATTATTTTAACTGTTGCTAATTGATCCTATTTACAGTATAAAAGTATTAAAAGAAATGCAAATAAATTGCACTGTAAAAAATACAGAAAAAAAAAGAAAAAATCGTTTATTTTAGAGGTAAAATTTTATGAACAATTAAATAATAAATTATCCACTCTTTGATTAATTTTGAAAGATCGTACGATTACAGTTAAAATACCTATTATGATTTAAAAATGGAAGAGCTAAATTTAGGTATTTTTATTTGGTCTTTATAACAGCTTTTACATTAATTTAAAACAAGTTTCCAGAAAGAACAATAACCTATTTTGTTATTGTTGTCATAAATTTAATACAGTTAGAGGAGGCTGACATTTTGATAGATAATTTGAACACCATTTTAAATATCTGATATTGTATTAGCTATTATAATATGATTCATGTCATTTATCATTAAATTTTACAAATCATTTTAAAAGTAGTTTTTTAATTTTTTTTAAATAAAATTGTGTATTCTATATATTTAATTTTAGTGGCAAATATGCATGAGACTGTCTCGTTGGGTGATTGGTGGCTTTACGTTTACATTGTGCTAAAATAACAAAGACAATAAATGTGAAAGTCATTTGGAAACAGCAAGACTTTCTGTTAACTTGATGACGAAATATTGTTAATTGTATTATTCAGTAAAATTTTCAGAGGGATCAAATATAATCGCTATCATACATTTCTATATTTATTTTAACTTAATTCTTTTAACTATATTTAATTTTAATTAATATTTTTTAAACTATATTTATTTTAACTTCTGTTCGAATATAAAACAATACATATACCAGGTGTGGCGGTTAATAATTCTCAATTCAGTATCTCAAGATGCTTGTGGGCGTTTGTTTAGACTATTTGAAACTAGTGATTTCGCATTGTTGGAAGATATGCAAACTCAACAACAAATAGCAGAGAGGTTAAATGTTGGTCGTCGAACCATTTGTGATCGTCTGCATGCCATGGGAACGATCCAGAAGGCAGGAAAATGGGTACCATATAAGCTGAACGACAAGCACATGGAAAAGAGAAAAACGGTATTTTGCTTTCGCGACATGAATAAATACTTTTTTTGCATCGGATCGTGACTGTACACGAAAAATAGATATATTTCGACTACCAAAAGCGCAGCGAAATCATGTGTTGACTCAGGACAACCATCAACATCGACCACCAAACTGAATTACTTTGGAAATAAGACAATGCTGTGCATTTGGTGGGATCGGAAGGGTGTCGTGTATCATGAGCTTCTGAAACCAGGTGAAATAGTTAATACAGTTCGCTACTGTCAACAAATGATCGATTTGAACCATGCTCTAATCGAAAAGCGACCAGAATACAAGCTACAAGACACGGAAAGTGGTTAGAGACACCGTTTCTGCACTTGGCTCGGAACTCTTGGTCTACCCGCCGTACTAACCAGACTTGGCCCCTTCCGGCTTCCGCTTGTTTTCATCGATGTCTCACGCACTTCAACAATTACGGATATGTCAAAATATGTGCAGCTAGCGATGGCGCATATTTTGAATAAACCTGTTTTAACTTTTTCCCAAATTAAATGTTTTTTTTAAGAAAAAATTAAGAATTATTAATCCCCTCACCTGGTAGGTGTACGTTTTTCATAGAGCGTTCTTGGTGATAAAGATGTTCACGGTTTTACGACAAAGTGATGAATGAATTATTTAGATCTTTAATTATGTTATAGTAATTTTATTGAGAAGTGCACTATGATATTAATATTAATATAGTGAGGTCATGGTGAATATTGTAAATACTAAGCCCAGGACCGTGAAAGTTGAAAATGAATATATATATATATATATATATATATATATATATATATATATATATATATATATATATATATATATATATATTCGTTTTCAACTTTCACGGTCCTGGGCTTTCCTCTGCCACTCTGGTCCAATATACTTAACGATGTCATCAACCCATCGTGCTTTCGGTCTTCTTCGCCGACGTTTGCGATCAAGCGGTATCCACTCCAGGATTGCCTTGGTCCATCTGTCATCCCATCGCCTCTCTATATGACCTGCCCATCTCCATTTCAATCGCTTTACTCTTCCAATGATGTTACAGACTTTCGTTTGTTCCCTGATCTATATGCAGGAGTTTCTGTCTGGTCTTGTAATACCAAGCATACAGCTTTTCATTTTCCTCTATGCTACCGGAAGTTTTTCAATTGATGGGGATGTGAGTGTCAAGGTTTCACTTCCGTATGTCATAACGAATAGAACGCACTGATCGAAGACTTTTCTTTTCAGGCAAAGTGGGAGTCTGCTCTTAAACACAATGTTGAGCCTGCCAAATGCCTGCCTGCCACATTTAACACGCCATTCCACTTCCCGGGCGGTATTCCCCTCCATTGAATCTGCCTATCCTATCTGCCCAAGATATATAAAGCTGTCCACAATCTCCAAATCCCTTCCTAAAACTGAAATTCTTCTGTCCTGAGCGAAGTTATTGAACATAACCTGACTCTTTTTTAGGTTTATTTTCATGCCAAATAGTTCCCCAGCCCTTTGCAGTTCTTTTATGCGTATTTGCAGCTCCTCTGGGTCTTGTGAAAGGAGAACGATATCATCTGCAAATCTAAGATAGTTTATGTTTGCATCACTGATCTTTACACCATCCTGTTTCCAATCCAGTTTACGAAATACTTCTTCAAGGCCAGCCGAGAAAAGAATAGGCGATATTGCGTCACCTTGCCGTACACATCGTTCTACATTAATTCCCACTTTAAGATCATCAAGGTGAATTGTGGCTGTAGCTCCATCATATATCGATCCTAATAGGTTTACATATGCTTTATCTACCCCTTGGCTAAGCAGTGCATCCATTATTGCATGTTTTAAGATGGAGTCAAATGCTTTTGCGTAGTCGATAAAAGCCAAGCACAGTGGCTTGGTGTATTTGTTGTGCCTTTCTATGGCCTGCTGTAGAACTGTCCTTCAGTTGTTTTAATATTCTTTTAGAATTTATTTTAGTGAAAACTTTGTACATTACTGATAGGAGGGTTACTGGACGGTAGTTCTTTAAATCTTCCTGTGCTCCGTTTTTATGTAAATGGATCACTTCTGCATTTTTCATAAATCAGGTACTTTTTGTTCTTTGAGGCATTTTGAGTATAATTTTGCCAGTGTTTTGTGTAACGTTCGACCACCAGCTTTCAGCATTTCGACAGTTACACTGTCCTTTCTTGGAACCTTGCCGTTTTTCATCAATTCTATAGCATTTGTTACTTCCTCCACTAGAATATCTGGCATTTGTTCTTCCGTGGGTATTGTTGTCTTTGGTTGGTTCTGATCTTCATATAACTGTGAATAAAATTTTCTGACAACCTCTAACATTTGCGTACGCGCCCTGCATACTGTACCATACTCACACCTCAAGGCATATATTTGCGTTCTTTTGATTCTCAGCTTCTGTTTAACCTTGTTAATTCCTTTGTTTTCTTGCAGGGTTTTTTGCACTAGCTGTATGTTAAATCGGCGCGTGTCCTCTCTGATACGTTTTCTTATAGTTTTGCAGAGCTCAGTGTACTTGACCCTGCCAAAAGGACTACATGCATTTCTTATTGCTCTTCGTTTCTTCATTAAATCAATCGTCTCACTGGAGATTTTTTCTGTTTGAGACATTTTTCTTCTGGTGCTATTGAAGCAGCCGTTTGAAGCACATTGTTTGCGATTTCTTCATATTGAACTGATAGTTCCACTTCCTCCGGATCTTGTAACACAGCAAACCGGTTTGACAAAGCAGTCTCAAAATCGCTTCCTCTCTCCAGCAATTTCCCAGAATCCACTTTGCTCTCCTTTGATCTTACCATTCTTTGGTTTCTCTTCGACAGTTAATCCTAACTCTTGCTCGTACCATTCGGTGGTCACCTCCAACATTAAAATTGTTAAGGACAGTACAATTGGTAAATATTGTTTTATCGTTGGTCATGATGTAGTCAATTTCACTTGTGAGCCCAGATGGACTTTCCCATGTCCATTTTCTGGTGATATTTTTCTTATGGAACGAATTCATAATATATAGTTCTTATCCTTTAGCAAAATCAATCAATCTGTCACCTTTATTATCTCGGTCACCAGTTCCATATGGGCCAGTTGCTCCATTTTCGTCAGTTCTTGTGCTTCCAATTCTGGCATTAAAATCACCCATCAGGATTTTGTATCTACATTTCTCCTTGTATAAAAGCTGGACCACATCATCATAAAATTCCTCAATTTTCTTATCCTTATGGCTTATAGTTGGTGCATAACTTTGGACGATTTCAAGCCTAAACTTTTTATTTAGCTGTTCAGATGTACTTTCAAATTTTACTACACTGTCCTTCAACTTTCGATTGATGAGGAATCCAATTCCGCCACATCAGCCATTTTCCGTACCTCGTGTGTAAATTACGTGTCCAGTTGGTTCCAGTTTGATTAAATCTTCTCTCTTTCTTCGTGTTTCATAGAGCCCAATATTATCCCAATGTATGTTGTCAAGTTGGATTAACAGTTCTTGCATTCGGGTCTCCGTTTCCATAGTCCGTATATTTAGCGTTGCCTTGTCAAATGTCCAATGGAAGCCTGATCTAACCCGGTGATTCTTAGCACCCTCTGTCTTGAGGCATATATATATATATATATATATATATATATATATATATATATATATATATATATATATATATATATTCCACACTCATCGAACTATTCTGTCATACTTTGTCAAAAGCTTTTGTTGTACGGTGTAGAATATCAGCACATGCTGTTTTTCTGAAAAGCCAGATGGATTTGATTGGTTTGTATAGAGACTTGATGAAGGGACGCATATTCCTGGGAATATTGACGGGAACCTGAACTGCTCATCTGAGATTATGTTCTTGCTATTATCCTTACCGAATCAATTCTGCTGTTGTGTATGATTTTCTGTTCCATCAGTGCTGCTTTACCATGCAACCGTCCATTCGACCGCCGTTGAGTTGCGGTTCAAATAAGAAGAAATTATTGGATGATAAGTAATTGACATCAAATGAAGACATCGTTGCCGAAAGAGAGGACTATTTTGCTGAGTTAAACTTCTGGAAAAGTCGTACAATTTGTAAGTTGGAAAATCGTTATGCGAAGTGTATCGAGCTTAAAGGCGAGTACGTTGAAAAATAAATCAATTTTTGATCAGAAAAAAATATTTCATTTTCCACTGTCATCTATCGGAAAAATATCTGACTTTTCACCCTACCCTCGTATTTACAAATATTAGGAATATTTTTTGTCTATAGAAATGTTAACTAATAATTCTAAACTAGCTTCTACAGCCGTTCGAAGTTTGTAAATTTTAAATGGTCTTGATACATGCTAAATCTTGCATCTGGTATTAACTGACAGTAATAGGTAGGAATTTGCTTAATATCTGTAACTGACACTTTAGGTGAACTTTCATATTCGGATACGACATCTGATATCGTTAATGAGTTTTCGCTTGTCAGGCTGACCTTATTCAATCATTTCAATTTGAATATAAAGTTATAGGGTTAGAAACGATGCTAGCGTTAGTTCTCTAAATTTTTCCATTAAATGCAAAATTATTTACTTAAAGATGATTATTTTTAATTGTCTTGATTGATTAACATTCAAGGTTATGTTCACGAATGTATAAACAACAAGAGTGTTAATGTCTCCCTAAGCGGGCTGCTGAATTATGGTCTGACTGGCAACTTTTAATTTCATTCATTAAACGATGTAGTTATTAATTAATAACTTTTTTTCCTGTAAATAGTTATGGAATATAAGGTTTAATAACAAACAGGTTTTTTACAGTTAAACTATTGTACTCGGTATAATGGGAATAATTTAACTCACGGTTCTTTACATCATTTTGAACAAATATTTCTCTTAAAATATGTATTCAAAATGTAACTATTTCCGCGAAAAAAAAGGCAACAAAATGTTGTAATTTTTTTATTGACAAAGATGCATCGTCGTATATCTTTGGATACCCTATTTTGGATACCCAAAAACAAATGTAATATTTTTATAATCATTTATACCGTACGTATCAGCCCAAATTTGATTTGTGCTGTCACAGAAAAGGAAAACGTACACATTATTGTCATTCAATGTCAAAGTTGAAATGAAATTAGCGCTAATTTTTCACATTATAACATTTTAAATGATTCACGTAACGTTAAGAAACACAATAAATTATTTCATTAAACTAAATGTTCAGAATGTCCACAATTTGAGTCTTGGGAAGCCTGCCTCATTTAAAACCAGTTTTCTCCAATACGTTGGATAAGTCTTGGCAAATTTTTATAATTTACAAAAAATTGTTTGAACAATATTTGTAACTTGCTTTTATATATGTTTGCATTAAATGTTAACTCTGCCGGTCGCGTTGGTGCGGCGGTAAGAGCGCCTGCTATGCCGAATCCGGGCTTCTGTCCGTTTATCTTTCCTAAATGTTTGTGATTGTTTCTAGGCAAGAGTGTAAAATCCGACTACGAATTACCACCCCTCAGTCACGCCAGTTAAAGGCTGGGTAAGGCCGGATGCCTTCTGAGAAGTGTTCTACGTTGGTCACTCGCCAGTCGGTAGGTTTCCTGATAGACTTATGGGTAGGCACATAACCAAGGGTTTATAGCCCGAGGGGGGTGCTGGCCTGGGTTTGTCGGAAGCGGATGACCGTGGTTCGGAACCCACGTTAAGCTGTAGGTCCAGTCGCTAAATAGCCTAGTTGCTGATGTGCCTCTAACCCAAACACTTTACTTTACTTTTTGTTAATTCTTAGTTAATCATAGAGTTTCGATTGGCGATTTAATATATTTTTTTGTGGGAACCTTTATAATTATTAATTGCTGGTTAAAATATACTGTATATATATATATATATATATATATATATATATATATATATATATATATATATATATATATATATATACACACACAATATATATATATATATATATATATATATATATATATATATATATATATATATATATATATATATATATATATATATATATATATATTTGTGTGTGTGTGTGTGTGTGTGTGTGTGTGTGTGTGTGTGTGTGTGTGTGTGTGTGGGTGTGTGTGCGTGTGCGTGTGGGTGAGTGTGCGTGGGTGTGCGTGTGTGTGTGTGCGTGGGGGTGTGGGTGTGCGTGTGCGTGTGCGTGTGCGTGTGCGTGTGTGTGTGTGTGTGTGTGAGAGTGTCGGTGTGTGTTATATCCAATATTTCCACCGATGGAGATGATGCCCCTAAATCATTCCGGGTGTCGATCCGTTCGTTCTGTGAATTCCTATAGTCTAGTTTTTATACTCAAGCCCACTTTGGCACAGATGTTTTTATTGTTAGCAATACCATAGCATGCTTTTCTTAAGAATTGACTCATCATCAAGAGTGCATAGTTTTCTCGAAAATACGTTATCTTTTATAACACCCCAAAAGAAAACGTCCATTGGGGTGAGGTTTGGTGATCGTGGTGGCTATTCAATTAGCCATCGTCGACTGATGCATCAGTGGGGTAACCCTTTGTCAAGAAACTCGGGCACTCTTACAGCATAGTGAGGAGGGGCTCCATATTACGGTAAATAAAAGTTCTCATTATCATGCTATAGTCGTAATTATGGAATAAGAGTGCCATTTAGTAGTTTAAGATACAGGTCTTAGCTAACAACAAAACGTATGAAACTCAGTAAAGCATTTATAAACCATGAAATGAAAAAGAACAGAGTCCCTATAATATATTTTCAAGTTTTCTTCAGTTTATGAGATGGTCTAACCACTACATGAAATTTATTTTTTCTATGATAACAAAAATATTGGACTTTGATGCTTTTGAAAACAAAACTGCCAAACGGTCAACTAGACTGTCAAAACTAAACTGTTCGATGTATGCTCAAAATTCTACTGTATGGTGTTCTAATGCGAATGATAAATTACTCCTTTTACCTCTGATATATCTGGCTCTTCTACGTCTGTCATAATAACTGCAAAAAATAGGTTCAGGTTCCATTCAAGTTTAGCTCGGCACCATTCAAGGCGACGCGTGTTGTGGTGCTCGGTAGAAGAAAGCACCCAATGAGGGTGAAAACCACATGCATTCCCATCGCAAAAACATTAAGTGTCAGTTAACAGTTTTTCTCGAAAAAGTCCTACTTGTAGCTGCAACAAGAGCACCATACTTTTGCCGGTTATTTTTATATAGACTTTGTAATGCAAGAAGTCTAAGATGTTATGCGTTATCCTCTTATATACTTTTAAGGCGCGGTAACTCCATAAAGATTATAATGGCTGAACCATCAATATCTAATTGTTTTCCTAGTAGATTCTCTAATCATTTGAAACCACAAAAATATTGCTTCATTTAACTGCATACGTATAACATGATAAAAACAAACTTTCTTAAACCGTTTACTTTGCTACCTAGCATCGTATAGCATAAAGGTAAACAAGTAAACTGTGTATGAGTTTTCGTGTTCAATATATGTAGTGCATGGATTATAAACACTTTTTGTTACCTTGTATATTTGGGCATTTTGCGTTTAACGAATTCGTATAATATTATGTTTGATTTCAGATTTGTTAATGTTATTTTAAAAGAAATAGCAAACTATTTTAAAGGTTAAATAATAGACACTAGAAATTGTTTAATACTATCCTGGCTCTTGGGAGTTTTAAGTAAGGTGTTTTTAATGGCTACACGGTCGGCAACTACGACCTGGCATAAATGGCTGCCTGTTTCCTGTATCCGGTCTTCGCTTTGTGATCAAGACGCACAGGATGTGTAAAGAATCCTCTCGTGTAAAAGACTGACGTAAAAAATACGTGTTATTCAGTGGGAATTCTTTCAATTCGGTGCCAGTTATCGATATTTCAGGCCGAAACGAGTTTAACGACTTTTTTGAGGAAAATATATAGGCTGCCTAAAATGAAACTAAACTTTTGCAAATCTAAAACGATAAATATTTTTATAAATACGTTTATTTATTCGAAATAAGCTCGCTTTGAAAAAATACAATACTGTGAAGGTGTAGTAAACATTTCAGAAAACTTTTTCAATTTAATTTTGGTATCTCATTTAGTATTGCGATTACGACTTTCTCAATCTCGGGAATATCTTTGGAACGAGTTCCTTTCGTTGTAATTTTAACTTTTGGGGAGTAGATAGTTATACAAGGGTCGATTAAAAATATTTCGGCCAGACAAAAAAATAAAAGATTTTTCATTTTTAAAAAATTTTCACTATTTATTCATTAAACACTTTTCACTAGTCACTTTATAATTCAATACAGCCAATGGCTTTCTAACTTTATTATACTTTTAGTATAATGCGACTTGTATTAGCGGTTGTCCCAGCTTTAACTTCATTGTTTGAAGTAAATCTTCGCCCAACGAACTATTTGTCTAGGTTTCAGAAGAGGATATAATAGCTGGAGGCTAAATCTTGTGAATATGTTATGGAGTTTTGCATCAATAGTCCGAGACAAGTGTACATGTTTATTTTCGTGGCGAAAAAACATTTTATTTTTGATCCGATGTGGGAGTTTAGCTTGAATATCACCCTTCAAATGAACCAACAGTGAAGCGTAATACTCCTCGATGATGATTCTGCTTTGTGCCAGATAGATCCCAAAAAAACCTGAACCATGAGTTTTTCTGCAGACGAAACTATTTTCGCTTTCTTTGGTGCACTTTCGCTTACTCTTACTCCCTGTTTGGACTGCCGCTCCGTTTCTGGTGTGTAATTATTTATCTATGTTTCATCTACTGCTATAAAACACCGACGAAACTTAGTTAGTAGAACCTTGTTTAAATAAGTCTAAACACTCTTGAGAAGTGTTCATTCTAATGCGTCCTTGATCGACTGATAACACAGATCAATAAATATAAACTTTTTTGAGGTAACATTGATGAAAATAGGTGTATGTGAAGTATTTTGTAGTCCTAAATCCAAAAATGATAAGCTAATTACTGTAACATGTAGAGTTTTTTTGTTAGAGGGGGTCGGTAGTGAGAAGAAAAAAAGGAGACGACATATGTTTATATTTTAATATTTATTTAATATAATATGTAATGTAATAATATATAATGTGTTCTATGCAAAGACATTACTGAGGACTATGTGAATAAAAAATATATTACATGAGATGTGATTCAGCGACAAAAGCTTTCACTTTTTCCTATTGTTTTCTGTAGCATCCTCTGTTTTTAAAAACCAGCAGTACTCGCCCAACTTAGATGGGTTACAGTGTCCCTGGTATCTAACTTCCATCGTCCTGATTTTCTGGTGAAACCTCTCCCCTTGTTCGTCGCTTACTGCACCCAAATTTTCCGGAAAAAAATCCAAATGGAAGTTTAAAAAATGCATTTTTATGGACATGCGATACCCTGGTATTTCATAGGCTTTCAAGAGTTCATCTATGAGGTTTTTATAGTTTTCATCTTTCTTGTTGCCCAGAAATCCTTTCACTACACTTACAAAACATTTCCAAGATGCCAATTCCTTTAATTTTCTTTGAAAATGGAAATCAAGAAGCTTTCTTATTTGAGATACAATAAATATGCCTTCTTTTAGTTTTGCATTACCTAATTGAGAACATATTCTTTTATGTATTTGAAACTTGACTTTGACTTTAAAACATATCGTCCGCATATATAACAAAACTTATCCGCTGACTTTTTGTAAAATAGACGACTAGAACTTGCCATTTTATATAAAATGGAATTAAATACTTGACTGTACTGTAAACAGGACAGAAATATACTAAACTATAGAAAACAATAAAACTGCTCTTAAAGCTTCGTAGAATACTATGGAAATACCCCCTCTATGGTCTTGTGGGAATTCCTACATTGTCCAGTTCAAAGTCAGGTACAAATAATTTCAATGACTCCATGATATAAAGGAAAAACAGGTACTTGAAACTGGGACGTTCTAGGCCATTTCTGTGAAAAGGTGTTTTAATAATTATATAAATGAAATGCAAAAATAGCATTATTGCAAATAGCAAATAGCTCATCAATGTTACAAAAATCATGTCGACCGGTGTAATAAATGTGGCAAGGTCTATCGAGATACTTATAATATCAGAAATAGTCTCTTCAGTCGGTAATCATTTAATACGACATTGTAGATTTTTGTTACGAGTTTGTGGATGGTAGAGAACAAATTTAGACTCACTTTTTTATCAGCGAAAACGAAGAGTAAGAGTCATTTAAAGTGGAACCAAATTCTTTCATATATCCGTCCCTGATAAATCCTCTAAAACAAATTACCGGGTTGATAAAAAAGTTCGTCCTGTTTTTACCACTAGATGGCATTTCACCTCAAAATCGAAGTGTACAAACACACATGTACAGTTTTAATATTTGACAGAAAGAATTTCAGCGGGTACTTGGGAAAAAATTGTGTCGTTTGTGTTTTTTTTTTAATTTAGTTAAGCGTTTAAAATAGTAGAGATTAAGAAACATTTTCGGCATATTAAAACCTGACATAGGTTTACTTTCTTATTTGAAGTGATAGACTAGTACGTCCAAAGGTAAAGTTGTAGCAAATAACTTGATTAAGAAAAAAGTTATAAACAATGCTTTCCGATGTTGCCAGATTTCTTCAGTAGCTATTAAAACAATATTTTTTAAATAGTCACATTGTTTTTTTAACATAATCTGACAAATCTTAAAATTTGAAATAAAGAATGTTATGTCATATTTCTTTATTGGAGTAGCCATTTTAGAACAATTAGCAAAAACAACTTATACAATCTGCAGTCGGCAGGAACTAAAAGGAGCTAACACAGCAATAGTAGGCCTAGGAAACTAAACAAAAATTGTGTTGTTTAAAAGGAGCCATTATGATTGTGCTGTCATTGTGTTATTTGAAAGCTGTTGTATTTAAATGTGCGTAAAAATAACGTTTTAATTCAGTTGATAAGATGAATCAGTTATTTAATCAAAATCAGAAAGTTGAACTAATTTTTCTAATTTAATGTTGGTGGCTTAAGTCTATGCGCTTAAGTTATTTCCTACATATTAATTAATTACTTAATAATGACTTATAATTATAATAAATTAATTAATAATACTATAATATATAATTAATAATACTATTTAATACATTATCAATAATTAATAATATAATTAATACAGTTAATATTAAATAATAATTAAGTGTGCAGACCTAAGCCACCAACATAAAGAAAAATTAATTCGATTTTCTCTTTTGGATCAAATAATTAATTCATCTTCGCAACTGAATTAAAATCCATCGAGATGCATCCTTTTACAACTTAACTGGGATGTTTTGGTCTATTCTCTGTACTATTCCAATCTTGCGACCTTCGACTATAATTTATTTAGATTGCTTCAAAACTGCCCACATGGTAAAAACTTGGAAGACTTGAAAATCACCTGTATCAGTTCTTTATCTAGAAACCTCAGAACTTCTAGGAACGCGGGATCAAACTATTACCGGAGAGATGAAGAAATGTCGTCAGACTGAACGGCACATAAATTAGTGAATAAATGTAATTTTTAGTATATAATTTTTTTCTTCAATTTTTATTAAAAAAAAAATGGAATGAACTATTGCATCAATACAATACTTAAAGTTTTACGCAGTAATTTATACATTATCCTATTAATACTATCACAGTTGTTTTCTTATGAATTTATAAAGATATAATAAAATTGTTGTATTAAACATCGATCGATTGGCCAGACAACTAAACTAGACGGTTAAAAAATTAGTTACCCACGTTCGAAATTTGTGGTTTGCTCATTTTACGGTAGTCTGGTCTTGGTCCTGGTCGAAAAGCACGAACCGTGTGAACTGACTTACCTAAAGTTCGATCAGAATAAAAAAAAATCGCTTTGTGTTCTTCGAATTTGCGAAGCATCTTGTATGTTAAATATAATTAATTTAATTCGTTTTATTTTTTGTTTTCTTTTTAATTTTATTTTTTGTTTCTTATTTTTTATTCTGTTTTTACATTTATATCAAAATGAATAATGATGCTAATTAAGTCATTAATTATGAAGACCATGGAAATTGGGTGGATTCAATTTTAGGTATGTCCTGTAGTCTAAAAAAGTTTCGGGCTTATGAATATTTTGACATACGAGGTGTGGCAATTAAATAACGAGACTGATGCTGTAAAATTTTATTTTTATTTCATACATAGTAACTTATTGTAACCTTCAATATACACCCCTCCTCTATCCCTAGCACGCTCCATGCAAATCTTCTATTGTTTGAAACAGTGCGGAAGTCTTCTTTTGTCAGCTCCTTCAAAACGAGTCCCGCTTTCTCTTTCACAGCTTCAACGGACTCAAATTTTGTTCCTATTAAAGCAAATTTCACCTTAGGAAACAGATAGAAGTAGTACGGCGCAAGATCAAGCGAATAAGGCAGATGGTCTAACACTGTGATGCTCTACATGGCTAGAAACCTCTTGACATATAATGCGGAATGAGCCAGCGCATTGTCTTGGTTGAGAATCCATGACTTGTCCTTCCCAATTATGATCGTTTTTTCCTTACTGTTTCATGGATGGAGTTCAGTAAAAACGTGAAGATAGTAATGTTGATTAATAGTTTGTCCTTCAGGAACAAGGGCACCTTATGTACTTGTTGTGTACCTACACAATCCCATGAATATCGAAAAAAGAACAATTATCATTGCTTTGAATTTTGATTTGCTCATTTGAGCTTTTTTAACTCTCGGGAGGATCCTAGAAAACTCTTGACAGATAATGCGAAATGAGCCAGCGCATTGTCTTGGTTGAGAATCCATGACTTGTCCTTCCCAATTATGATCGTTTTTTCCTTACTGTTTCATGGATGGAGTTCAGTAAAAACGTGAAGATAGTAATGTTGATTAATAGTTTGTCCTTCAGGAACAAGGGCACCTTATGTACTTGTTGTGTACCTACACAATCCCATGAATATCGAAAAAAAACAATTATCATTGTTTTGAATTTTGATTTGCTCATTTGAGCTTTTTTGGCTCTCGGGAGGATCATAAGTAAAAAACCACGATTAGTCACCTGTTGTTATCCTTTCCAATAAGTTTGGGTTAGTTTCAATGGCGTTCAAAGTGTCAGTTCAAGACAAATTTCAAGATAAATTTAGATACTAATAAATAATTTAGATAAATAAAATTCTCCATGTAAAATTTGCCGTATGCATTCTTTATCAATTCCTAGAGTTTCAGCAATCGCAAGAATACTTAACTGAAGGTCAGATCGGATTACCGATTTTTTCGATATTGTCATCCGTTTTTGACATGGAAGGGCGACCCGGGCGTGCATCATCTTCAACGTCTTTTCGGCTATCTTGAAAACACTTAAAACACTCAAAAACACGTGCACGCGATAAATTTTCATTGCCATAGACTTCCTTCAATAAATTATAAGTTTCAATAGCGGTTTTTCCAAGTTTCAAGTAAAATTTCGCAATTCGTTGCTTTACTGTTACACTTAACATTTTTCTGGCGAAACAAAAGCACAACTCTAAAGCTGGGTCCACATCAATGCAAATTTGCATTGTGCGGGCTGTATGTGTATGTATGCGAGCTGTATGGCTAATGTAGATGCTCTGACACACACAAAGTCACACAGATATAGTCACAGCACAGCACGCCCACGAACCATCTGTTTTTTATCAATAAGTCAAAGAAATTATTCCAGTAAATTCAACACACACGCAAACTTTTATTGGTGTGGACCAAGCTTAATGCGAACGAAGGCTACGTTTATATGAATTTGTTTACAGAAGCGAGAGGTACTGCATTCGACAGAGAAGGCTTCACGTTAAACAGTCAGTCTCGTTATTTGATAGCCACACCGCGTATATATATTTAGTTCTTTTTAAATACATTTACTATATATCAGAATAATGAAAACTAAAGATAACTAATTTGTACAAAATAGTCGATAAATGTCTGTTGTTTTGATCTTACTTTAATTCTATTGTTCTAAAATTTCACGATTTTTGCTGGTATATACGAGGGTAGTCTGAAAAGTTTATAGCCTCAAAGAGATTAAATTGTTTAATTATCCATAAATATTATTTCTTATTCGAATATTATCAAATTCAACTCAACACTCATATTCAAATTTCATAAAAAACCTCACTCCACAATAAAAAACCACAGTCAACAAAGATGGGAAGTCCTGTCTTATTTATCTGGCATGAATCCTATAAAAAGCCATCTTTGTGGTTTGTTTTTTAATTATATTTCATCCATTCTTCATCAGCCCATTGAAGTCCATTGCCTATTGAAGTATTCGGTCCTGCGCCGCCTGCAACTAGTTTGTTTTGATGCTTTTAGGTCATCAGTCCATTTGGTGGGGGGACGTCCTTTGTTTCTGAAGGCTTCCGATCTTGGTCTCCATTCGAGGATTTGCATTGTCCACCTCTCTCAACCGCTCTCGCAACATGATCCGCCCAGTTCCACTTTAACATCGCTATTCTTTCTACGGTATCAATTACTTGAGTTTCTTTTGCATATTTCTGTATTTGGTATTTGATCTATGAGAGAAACTCACAGCGTGAGTTTTCATCTCAGATTTCAATATATTCAGAAACCCAATTTTTCTGTAGATTTCTCGAGCCTAATTGCCTCTGCTGATACTAATCTCATGTCCCAAGTACTTAATATATGTAGTTTCCTCTAATCTGATGTTATCGATGTAGACGCCCCGTCAAGTACCAGGTTTGTCATAATTTGGGTTTTTGCGAAGTTGATTTTGAGTCCTACTTTCTTGGAGACTATTAACATCACATCAGGTTGAAACATCTCTAACATCTCATCACGTTGAGATCTTTTAACATCACAATATCATCATCCAGACGGTCGGCTTTAAGACTAGCTCGTCGGTTGATGTTAACCGCTAATGTCCACTCCTAAGCCGTCCCATCGTGTGTGTTTACATATGTATTGAAGTATTGAAAAATTTTGGCGAAATGGTGTCACCTTGGCGAACACAAAATTTGTCTGTGTTGTTGTGTACTCGGACATTTGCAGTCACGTTTTCGTAAATGTGCTTGATGAGTTCAGTGTAACGGTAGTCAATTCTACAATCTGATAGAGCTGTTAACATCGTGTACCTGTCCATTATGTCGAATGCTTTCTCTTAACTTACATAATATAAGTAGAGAAGTTTATTATACTCCATTGACTTTTCTATGAAACTTTTTAAATACTTGGAGGTGGTCATTAGTGCTATAGCCTCTCCTGAAGCCAGCTTGTTCCCACGGCTTGTATGAGTCTAGCTTATTGCATTGTCGATTTGGTAAATAACTGATTATTTTGGTAAAGTGTTTATAGTGATGATTATGGATGACTGGTGATAATGATTCTGGTAAACAACTTGTATGTGTATGATAGGAGAAATTATATTACTAGACATATATTTAGCTGCAGGTAGATCATTTAGTAACATTTTTCTCCCTAAAACTGGTATATTTCTGTTCCCGATGGTTAAAACAATTTGCAGAACAATCAATAACTGTGGATACAGTAAAGTTATGTCTAATATGACTTTTATTACTAAGTGTATGTAATATTAAGAAATCATAGAACAAACAGAATAAAAACCAGAGTATTCTTACCAGCAACACAGCTTTATGAGTGGTGTCATCCACCCATCCGATAACCATGTCAGCTCCTTCCATTCCCCCATTAGGACTGAATCCTAATCCTACATAACCTAAAGTTCTTGCTTCAATCCGAAACAAAATTTCCTGATGTCGCGGCTGCCACCTTAATACCAGAGAATTATCACTATTCAACGCCAACGAATGTGTCCACACTATATCCGAGTCTATATGTCGTTTTATTCTCGTGTGTTCACTAGATCTATCACTATTCGCTCTACGTTTTGGCACTGGGTCATATTCTTCAAAATTGTTGACTAGTTGAACATGCTTGACGTACTGCTCCAGGAGATCGTCAGCATTGATCACGGTTAAGAGTAGACTGATGATCAGGAGGTAGCTTGGGAGATGGTTGTGGTAGTAAATCATGATGCTGCCTTTGAGTTCGTTTAAGTTTCTTTATTGTACATTATCTGAAACAGAGAAATATTGTTAACCACATGATATATACTGAAGTATAAAAAAAACATTCATAAAACTCTTACAGTGTTAACATATCATAGGATGGTTTAATTAAAAAAAAACGGAAGCGTTAACAAAATAAAAAAAATATAAATATAATTGACCGAGACCACAAGAAAACAATATATATATATTTATACACACTCAGACACACACACACACACACACACATATATATATATATATATATATATATATATATATATATATATATATATATATATATATATATATATATATATATATATATATACGCCTGTAGGGTGTCCTTATAACCTATCCGCCATAGAGCAACTGGTGATAATAGAGATCAAAATAAAAGACTTTAGTTAATAAATGCGTTCAATTCTGTTATTAGAACCTTTGGTGTGAAACACTAAACTCGAAAGAAAAGAGATTTTCAAAGTGATTTGGTGTTTAGTGGTAAATTTCTTTGAGTTTAATACATGTGTTGGTAAATATTAGTCATAAAAATTTTCGAAAAATTGCGATAATTTAAAAATGGTTGAAGATATCAGGTTCAAAATCGGGGTGGTGAGGTTTTCAAAGGCGACAAAACCGAATTTGGTACTAGCTTGAGCTTAGTTCCTAGAGGGCGCTTGGTACCTACTTTGTGAGGGATTAACTCGGTTATATTTTTTTACCCTATAAAGCTAGGAATATTTTGACATCAAAATAGAGAACAGTCATACTTTACAGGTAAAAAAGGTATCCTTGGTTAATATCGATATCTCACGCCATTTGCGAGATATTCGTGTTCGATTATTCCATTCCACATCTTGTCGATGGCTGAAAAATATGCAATTTATGCTATTCACTAAGTGTGCCTTAAATATTGTTTACAAATTATTATATCTTGATGACAATTGCCATTATTTTTTATCTCTCCTATTAAACGTAGGTGGAAACAGGTAGGAGTTGGTATTAAATAATTTGTAAAAAATGCCCAGACTTCATTAGTTTTCTAACTGTAATTTAAGGATTATGCTCTGCTTTTATGCACAAGTAAATTGCAACAGTCGCGCTGCAGTTAGATGGTTTGATAAGCTCTACCAAACCAGAATCATCTCAGATCGAGAAATTTTTCAAAGAATTTCAATCAATTAGATGAAACCGGTTTGTTTTATTACAACAATCCTGGTGGACGACCGAAACGTATAACGGTAGAACAAGAAGAGGATATTTTGGTTAGCATCGCGGAAAAACCTGAACTAAGTACTATGCCTTTGGAGGCATCTACAGGAATTAGCAAATCTGCCGTTTCAAGAGTTCTCTGTAAAGAAAAATTGTTTCCTTACCATTTTTCGCTTGTTTTCCTTACCATTTTTCGCAATTTATTGTCAAAAGATTTGCCGGTTAGATCAGAATTTTAGACCCCATGTTCCTGAAAAAGATATTTTACTGGCCAGGGAACTTTTACGAGACGCGGAATATTTAACTGGTGAAATAAGTATTATTACGCCCTGGAAAAGCCACACCTACCAAGAGAGCGACATTTCCAGCAGGAATTTTCAATTAACGTTTAATGCGGCATTATCGACAATTTTTAATCGGCCCATTTGAGTTTCCGCACGGACTGAATGGAGATCAATATGTGCAGTTTTTAGAAAATGATTTATTAGAAATTTTGGATGGTATACCTCTAAACTGAAGACAAAAAATGGGGCGCCACCGCATTTTACTTGCGGGGTCATATGAAGTCTTCTAGTTTACCATGATGAAATAAATCACTACACGAGACGAGAGAGATCTTTTATCAAAAAATCAATTAGCGGCCAATGTTATTAGAAATGAAGAAAATATCCTCTTAAATGTGAGGCGTCACTTAACAAAGAGCCTGCGAGAGTGTATTGGGTAAACGGTGGACACTTTCAACACCTTTTGAAGTAAATTTAAAAAAAAAACGTTATTTTAAATACAGTCCGTTGTATTTTTGACATCTTAATGTTTTTTTTCCTCGTATTCAAGGTACATTTTGCAGATTTTTCAGTCATCGACAAGATGTGCAATGGAATATTCGAACACGAATATCTCGCAAACGGCGTGAGATATCGATATTGACCAAAGGTACTTTTTTACGTGGAAATTATGACTCTTCTCTATTTTGAAGTCAAAATATTCCCAGCTTTATAGGGTAAAAAAATATGAGCGAGTTAATTCCTCACAAAGTAGGTAACAAGCGGTAAATAGAAAGCGTTAGCTCTTCAGCTCGAGTTCTATGGCATAGCCGAGGACTATGGTTTAGTTTGTATGGTTTCCTGTATTATGGTCAACTATTCAGGTCTCGATAGCTACCGACGTCGCTTAACTTCAGTTATCGAGAACTGATGTTCGAGGTGATTCAGAAGTTCCGATACCACCATATATAGTATGTAGCTAGGGAGAGTTATGGGATGAAGAAATCCAACTGAGAGCCCCATGGATAGCATATCAGAGACACTGAAAAATAGGGGGAAAAAATTAGTAGAAAACATAGTAGTACCGCCACCGTCAGTGAATTGGGAGCTGTCGGAACTAGACTTGGAAACTAAATTAGAGGGAATAATGCAGAAAGGGAAAGGGAAAGAGCATTTTTGTTATACATTCTTAGCGAAGGAGGGTTTTAGGTGGAAAGGAAGTCAAGGGGGTTACGTTTGAAACGTCAAGATTTATTGACAGATTCCGCAATACCCAAGAGAAGCCATGGGCTTTTCAGTCGTGTTTTGGTCGTTGACCCGTATGTCTGTATAGAATTTCAATTTTGGTGCTATTTTAAATATTTGTTGATGTGTTGAGTTAAAATAATTTTTTAATCAATGTTTTTCTAATGATAATTAACGCTTCTTTCTGATTAATTTAAATGTACAGTGAGTGATAATTATCATCATTGGGGTTTTTATTTTTTTATCAACAATTTCGTTTGCCGGATGAATGGCAAAACAGAAATCAAATCACTAAAATGAATTTTTTTAAATTAATTCTGACCTGTATGCTGTTCTGTTAGTGGTTTATTGTTTTAATGCCATGCGTTAGTTCATTTTCGGTTGCTGCTTTCTTGATCTTAACTTAATGGATGATCATTTAATGAAGTTTTGATGTGTTAATTGTAATCGAAAAGAAAAAAATCGAAAAAAAAAACAATTTCCTTTTCACCTTAACTTCACTCACCTCGATCTCCGAGATCTAATCGTTTCCTGTTTAGAAAATTTGCCTAATTAGATCTTCCGCTATTAAATAAATACATCGTCGGCTTACCGAATGGCAAACGATTACGATTTGGGAACTCGAACAAGTTTTGGATACATGGAAGATGGGTTTCCGTTATTTTGAGCGTCAACTAATAACGGATTTTATTCGAAAAAATCCTGTTATCGCTTTGGAATAGCGATGAATGATTATATAGGTTGTTGTTCAGGATGTCGTAAAACCGAAGCATTCGTTTTTATTTTAAGAAGCTAATTGGTAATCGTTTATGTTGCTACGATGTAAACCTGTTTAAAAGTCAATATTTTATTTCTCTTCTGCCTTTTTTCTTATTTTGATAATCAATTTAATCTACTGAAGTTAATTTAAAATATAATATACGCTGCTCAAAACAATAAATAAATACATTATTTTAAAATCTATTACTAGGCTGATGATAATATGATAATACAAGACGATAATATGATAATACGGAAATGATAATACAAGTTTATGGTTGAAAAAAATACTTTATTCTTTCATATATTCTCCCTTACGCTCAATACACTTTTCCCAACCGTTCTCCAATTAATTTATTGCATCTCTGAAGTGATTTTCTGGAACTCCTTCAAAATACTCATATACGGCTGCTATAACTTCTTCATTTAATGAAAAACGCTTGCTATGTAGGGTGTTTTTGAGGTTTCGATATAGATGAAGTCAGAGGAGGTCAGATCTTGTAAATATGGGTGATGCTCCAACAATTCGTAGTGTAATTCCTTTAATTTGACCATTGCAAGAATACCTCTGTGAGCAGGTGTATTGTCTTGATGATTATTTTGTCGCTAACAGGCTCTTTCTCATGAATTTTTGCATTTAATTGATCCAAAAGGTTTGAGTAATACTGTCCTGTTATTGTTTTACTGGTTTGAAGGTAATCAATTAACAAAATGCCTTTTGCATTCCAAAAAATTGATGCCATAAACTTTTTGATTTGACCATTTTGGCCACTTTGGTTGTTTCGGAGCTGAACTCCTCCTCAGGCTCAGGCTCAGTTCACTTGCGGTTTGTTGTCGCAATTCAGGATCATAGTGGTAAACCCAAGTCTCATTCATAGTTGCAAAACGACGTTTAAAATCTATTTTATTCTTTGGTTATATTGGTTAGAAAGTTTTACTCGAAGTCGTTTCTGATCACAATTTAACAAATGCGACCCCCATCTCGTACATAGCTTTCTCAAGACGAATCCTTTTTTCAAAATATGAAACACCCATTCAGCTGAGACGTCCATGATCTTAACAATTTCACTCAAAGTCAATTGTCTGTCATCCATAACTATAGATTTATAGAATTAATTATTTGTTCAATAGTTGCACTTATTGGACGTCTAGAACGAGGATCACCATTCGGGCTTGTACGACTACGTTGAAACTCACCTGCCCACTTGCAAACCATTGTTTTTGAACTCCTAACCCCTTTTGACTCCCCTAATACATTTACCATTTCACTATGAATTTCCATTGCCTTTTAACCTTTTTTATAAAGAATTTTATCACTGCACGATTTTCAATACTTTCCATTTTAAAAAATAACTTTTTTTTACTTTAAGCAGTTGTTTTTGTACGAATGAATTGACAGATCCACTTGAAACTTCACATATGTTCATATGAAGGATAAAACTTCAAAATAGAGTAGATTATATAGTTTTTCTATAGGTGTCACTCTGCAAACTTTCCAATTATCCTAGTATGTTTAATGCATGTTTAACTGATCTATTTGAATAGCCTGCTGTTTTTGAATCAATTATGTCACCGAGATATGGACGTTGTATTTGAATAACACCATTCAATTGGTCCAATCTCTTCTTCTTCTTCATCATATTCTTTTTCACAGAAGAGTCGTGATCTATGGAAACTCATTCCGTTTGTATATTTTTCAGACTATTTCTCGCCAGCGTTCTCTATTTTGGCTTCCTTGATTGCATAATTGAGAGATGAACCAGTTATATCTTTAATTTGGCCTGTCTATCGTTTTGGAGGTTCTTCATTCGTTTTTGCATCACCAGATTTTCTAGGTTATTGCCCAGCCTACATTCAATGTGGCTGAAAAATCTTAGTATCCGTTTATGAATAATTTGGAATAGCCTTGTGTGTTCATTAATTTCTTGAATAATGGATGCGTTTGTTCATCTGGCTGTCCACGGTATGCAAAGGACCCGTCTCCACCACCAAGTTCAAAAGAATCAATGCGCTTGAGGTCTAGTTTTTTAATGGTTCATGTTTTAGCGGGATAAAGCAATATAAAAAAAGTTATCGTTTTATCGAGTATACTAAAGTAGTTTTTTGCTATCAGTTTCTTTCTGTTCTATGTTATGCCTCTATCCCTCCTGATCTTCTGTGAAATTAGCATTATATTTCTTGCCATTTCACATCTTCTTCTGATTTCGTAAGTGTTGCCATCTTCGTTCGATTATAAAGCCCCAAGATAGACGATTAGCTTACTAACTTAAATTGCTTTATTTGACTGATGATGGGCATGTTGTTGTTTTGACCGTCGATAATCATTAATTTCGTTTTCTCCTCGTTTATTTCTAGTCCGTATAGATGGCTTTCATAATTTAGTTTTTTGATAATTAAGGTCAGTTCCTCGCCCGATCTCGCAAGAAGTGTAGTGTCATCGGCATATCGTAAGTTAGTTATTTTAATACCGCCAATAATGACATGATATATTCTCCATAAATGTTGAACAGAATTGACGACAGGATGTATCCTTGTCTGTCAATCTTATCTGTCAGTCTTATCTTTCATATAGATGCCAGATTAAGCCAGGTATCTGATACGTTTGGTTCAATGATAGTCCTACGTTTTGCCAGGTAGTCTTTGAGTACCAAGTCACGAGAATTCTAGAAAACAGTGACTATGTTATTTCTTGCAGATGGAACGGTTTTTGTATTCTTTTGTTCCTTTTGCACTTGCTCCCATCCACTGATTCGATTGTTGTTTAATTTCTAGCATATAAGGGTTGCTATTTATGTATTCGGAATAATAAATTTAAAAAAATATTTATTATTAAAAATGGTTTAATTGTTTCTCAAAATATTCTCCGCGATGATTGATACACTTTGACATATGTTTGAACCAATTTTCATAGCCCTTTTTCCATTCCGATTGAGGTATCTTCAAAACATGCATCTGAACGCATCAACGCATCATCTTATAATCACGTACTTTATTCTTCACGGACGGGAACAAAAAGAAAGCATGGGGTGCCAAATCAGGTCTGTACGACGGATGACCCATTAATTCGATGTTTTGACTGGTCAAATATTGAGTTGTTCGGTCCGATGTGTGAGAGCTCGCGTTGTGAAGAATGATCCTGCATCGCTGGTTGTTTTTTCTTATTTCTTCAAAGACTTCTGGCAAAGAAATGATTGTGCCCCATTCAGAATTGACCGCTCTACGATTCTCTAGTGGTATTGTAACTACATGTCCATTTACCCCAAAAAAAGAGGCGAGCATTTGCTTCGAAGTGCTTCTTACGCGAACAATTTTTAGCGGGTCTGGCTCATTTTGAAGAACCCATACTGCTATTTACTTTCAGGCTCATAGGCATAGATCCAAGATTTGTAATCTGTGTAGATATACACGGCTTTTGATGCACCACAATTGTATTTTTTAAACATTTCTTTAAACCAATCATTGTCATTGTCAAATTATTTTATATTAGTTTATATTAGCTTATATTATATTAGTTTATATTAGCTTATATTATATTAGTTTATATTAGTTTATATTAGTTTTTATATTAGTTTATATTAGTTTATACATAACTCTCTTTGAGAATGGTCGCGAGGCCGAAACATGTTAGAGAATATCTTGAATATATTGTGAAACAAATACCAAGTGTTTTAATTATTATCATTGTCAAATTAACCAATTAACCTTTGCCAAACGGAAATACCCCAATTATTGAACGTGTAATAAATTTAACGAGACAAGAAAACCGACATCCATTAGATAGCACTTTGAAACTTTAGTTTAGTTTATACATAACTCTTTTTGACAATGATCGCGAGGCCGAACCACATCGGAGAATTTCTTGAATATATTGTGAAACAAATACCAAGTGTTTCAATTATCATCAAGAAAAAAATAGTTTGTTTGGAATCCAGAGGTGGACTTTCGTGCGATAGTATAACGTGATAGTATAACGTGAGTTTATAGAAACTTTTGAGGCATTTTTGGAAATCATCTCGAGTTATTGCAGCTTGTTGGATCTCGAAATGCTTTCACCATCCGAAAGTCACATAGTGTTGCTAGCTTTCCTAAATTCTTCTTTGAAATGAGACGTGCAGTAGATATAGAAATGTTAGTGAACTAACATCAGCTTCTTGAACTTCGACTATTAAAGAAAGAAATCTTCTGCTTATCGAATGGTAAATAACCTTCCTTTGGAAGTCCTAACACGTTTTGTATCCATGAAATATGTGATTGCTATATTGAGCGTCAACTAATAATGGATTTTGTCGGAATAATGAGGAATGATTATATCGATTGCCATTCAGGACGTCTTAAACTTGAAGCAGCTTGCCTTTATTTTTTGGAAAAAAGCTAATTGGTGATGGTTTATTTTGTTACGATGAAAACCTGTTTAAAAGTTAATATTATGTCTTGTGTCTGCTGCATGTCTTATGTTCACAATGAGGTTAATGCATTGTGAAGTTAATTCGAGATTTCTATAATCTATACTGCCCAAAATAAAAGAAAATGATTAATGAATCCACATAAAAACTGAAATTTTATTGCTTTTAAAATAATTTATTTGCAATTTGTGTCTGTTAATAAGGAGTTGTTTTGATATATAGCTAATATATATATATATATATATATATATATATATATATATATATATATATATATATATATATATATATATATATATATGTATATATATATATATATATATATATATATATATATATATATATATATATATATATATATATATATATATATATATATATATATATATGTGGCGTGTTTCTTTTGGCGAGACATATTAAAACACTAAAAAATAATAGTACAGTTAATCTTCAGATGCTTTTCCAAAAAAAATATTTTTATATAAGATATTAATCATGATTACGAAATTTTAATTTCTTATTTAATTTATTTATTATTAAAGCTTAAAGATAAATTAATGATATTTTGTACGCATTGGTTTAAGATTTTTAAACGGTTTTAAAAGAGATTTTTCTTCACTTTTGTATTTATTTACAGTGTCTGTTAGAAGTGCTTAACGACAGTTCAGTTTGTATATACATTAAAAAGTATCTGAAAATGCTTAAATGCTTTGGTCTTGCATTTACAGTTTAAAAATTTGCGAGTTACTTTCTAAGTCAAGGATATTATTAGAATTTAATGTCGACAGTTACAGATGAAAAAAATGGGATTTATTGCAATAATATAACTATCTCAATCATAGAGACCTTACAGTTAACTGCTCTCTAAACTCAAAAGAAAGAATGCTGATAATGCTAAAGTCAAAGATAAAGCAATAACAAGAGAACAAACATAAATGCAATGTGCTATGTAACGATAAAAATCAAGAAATTCCATACACAGGGTTAGTCCACTAAATATCGGGACTGATTTATTCCTCTGATGTCAGGTAACCCAGAAAACCTGGCTTAGCTGTCTCCGAAACTTTGGAGTGCGTAGATTGCGCAAGAAGTGAACGTGTGTTTTAAGGACTTGTGTGTGCTTACAAGGATGAAGCCATGTCCAGAAAAAAACGTGTTTTTGAGTGGCCTTAAAGATCCAGAGGAGGCTGGGAAAACGTTGAAGACGAACAGCGTGCTGGGCCTCCAATGTAGGTCTGAAGCGATGAAAATGTGCCAAAGTGCCAGAATTTCCGAATTCTGATCATCGATTAAGTGTTTGTTTCATGATTGACAGAAATCAACTTTGTATTCAACGGTAATCCATGATTTGCAAATGCGAAATGTGTGCGCGAAGTTGGTGTCGAAGGTTTTGTCAGACGTGTGACGATTCTTCTGTCAGACGTCAGACGTGTGTTTTGTCACCGTGTGACGATTTGACGTGAACTGTTGGAACGTTTGGCCGATCCAAATGTTCAGAACATAGTAATAACCGGTGACAAAACTTGGATCTTTGAGTACGATCCGGAGACCAAAAGGCAAAGTTCTAAGTGGCATACAAATGCATCTCCTCGACCAAAAAAAGGCTGGCATGAGCAGGTCAAGAGTGAAATCGATGCTCATTGTATTCTTTGATGTAAAAGGTGTAGTCCACAAGGAATTTGTGTCCGCTGGCCAAACAGTGAACGGCAAATTTTACGCAGAAGAACGTTTGAGGATGATTCCTGGATGCTTCATCATGACAACGCGCCCAGTCACGCGTCGTTAATTGTGAGGGAGACACTGGCCAAACACAACGTAACGCCGCAAGCAACGGCAACCACCTTATAGTTTATTGGATTAAAAGGAGCCTGAAACATCATTTCAGGAACATCGTACATCGATTTGGGAACGATTGAGGCTTCCATGGAGTGCTTGAATAACACTGCAGGACATCCAGGGGATGTACGAAGACTGAAAAAACCGCTAGCAGTGATGTATTGATGCAGCAGGGTAATATTTTGAAAATTATTAAGTTACTTTACATATTTCTTCAATAAATGTATTTTTATGACCACAGTCCCGATTTTATTGGACAAACTCTATAGAGCTGAAACAAAAAAATATTGGGTAGGTACACTATGGACACTATAACACTTTGTAAGTTTGTGAAGAGTTTGATCAATGCTATTCTATACATGTTCTATCGACGATAAATATGAGGTGTCGCTATTGCAGACTCTTCTAAAAACTACATTGTTTGACGAGCTGTTTGTTATCTTGCTGAGACATAAGATTTGGACGATTTGATAAGTACACATCTCATTTGCAAGTAAATGGCGATTAAGAGATATCTCACACTTGCCGGGTATTTCTAAGTCGATTTCGTATAGCAAGAAATCTAAGATACTGCTCGCTACGTCCTTGGATACTTCTAGGTTAATTAGAATCACTTATTCTGTTATAAAAACACAATTTTTAAATAGAATATTTTCCCATGTCAATCTGCAATGACATCAATAAGCATAAAGGTTAACAAGCAAAAAATTTTATTAGGTTTTGTGCTTAAAACATTTTATATTGTGAGTATATTTTCAGTTTGGTTCATATATGTGTACTAGGTTTTGCTTCTTCTCTTTTGTATTTTCCAGTTGCTTAAAAAGCCGACCGACTCATCGTAGGTACTGTAAAATTGGATGATAAATACTTGATAGATGGGTACTATAAAATGTTTAAAATGTATAAAATTTTTCCTGTAAGAGTGAGATAACTTTGAAATGTAATATCTTCAATACTGTTTAAAATGTACATTGTGATGAGATGTATATTGAGTGAATTCACCCCCGAAAGATAAACGATTCAACAAAGCGTAGCAATTATTCGCGTACTATCAATTGTTTATTCGTCTACCATCAAAATGTTGCGTGAAATTTATGGTCAACATAATCGACCAATCGAACGATTTATTCACTGTCTCGCCGAAGAATTTGAACGAATTGGCTCAGTTGAGTCAATAGCTGTGCTTCGTCGGAATACCCGATTATTGGAGAACATCGATGTAGTAAGCCGGAGTGTAAAAGACGATTCGAATTTATCTGTTCCACGTCGTTCGCAGGAACTCAACTTTTCACAGACGACTACGTGTAGGGTTTGTTATCCTTTAGGATAGTTGTGAACAAACATAACTAGGCATAAAATATTTGTGCCTATGAAAATTCTCAGGTCATTCAGGTGCTGTTTTTGGGCTGAAAGAGTCATAGGGTCTTATTTTTTGAAGACGTTAATGGACATCGTGTTATTTTTAACCTCGAACGTTTTTAGGAATATGTTAGCAGCACATATTTGGCCTGCACCGATAAATGTGGATATAAACAATGTTTTCTTGCAACAAGGCCATGCAAATTGTCACGCATCTTGTGACGCGATATGTGTGAAAGAGTAATGGAAAATTATGTCTACAGAATGTATTCTACCAAACGAAACCGAGAGGGACATTTGAACTCTATTATTTTCAAAATATAATGCCATTATTTGTTCTTTAAGATAAAATAAAAATTATCTGCCTCATTTTAAAGTTCTGACACTCTTATTGGAGAATCTTTTAAATTATTCAGTCTCTTAATGTTTCCAATTTTAGATTCCAGTTAAGTATATTTACAGCAGAAAATATGAAGTTTCAATTAAAACATTACTGAGTTAATTGTCGCTGCTTTTAAAGTAGTAAATCCATTGTGAATAGAGACAGAACCTAGTTGGTGGCGTCATTTAGAATACCAAACGTGTCTCATTTTGACTTTATAAGAATGACTCATCGCGACGAGCGTCTTATGTAAATATTAAGCGAAAAAAACAGTTAAAATATAAAACGCAAGATGAATACAGCAAGGTACTTGAGACGAATTACGAATTATTTCGGAGAAAATTGGACAGGGAAATGGACAAACATTACTTTTTTTTAATTTGGGAAACGTGAATAATATTTTCATCGTCTTTATTCAGTGAACGTATTTATACTTCTGGTCTTCAAATAATGTTCAGTAAACGTTTTTTCATTTTCGTTTCCCCCTTTCGAGCGTCGAATTTTGAAGTTCGGCTTGTCTGATTTCAAGTCACTTTTACAGATATTTCTCTTAGTTGCTCCTTTATTCGACTCAACGATTTTTACTTTTTTAGTTCACTAAATCATCTATACATTTTATCTAAGTTATATCTCCTTATTGCCTCGTGTATCCACTTTACTATATATTTTGCTTTCATTCTATTTTTCTTTTTTTTCTGTTTGGTTATGCTGTTTTTTTCTGATTTCGTCAAATTTATTCTTATTCTAATTTAATTAATTAATTTATTCTCTTCTTATTTAATTTACCCCATATTTTCCGTATTTTATTTTCAGATATTTATATGCTAATATCTATCTATCTATAGAACATTTTTTGGACGCGGTCCAAGAAACTCCCACATTACATATATATATATATATATATATATATATATATATATATATATATATATATATATATATATATATATATATATATATATATATATATATATATATATATAATCTAAATGGGGTAGAAAGAGAGATTCAAGAATTAATTCACGTATGATTATTTATATTAATATTAAGATTTTGAAGAAGATTCTGACAGCCATGTCTAATTTTTAATCATTTAATTAAGTTATTTTTGGAGATTATCAAAAAGCAGAAAAATCAAAATTTAATAAAAATTGGGTACTCGAACTGTGTGACAATTAATTTAAATGCAGCTGTCGATAATTATTTCATGTCAATAATTATTATGAGAAAAATGAAAATGTAATAATTTTGTATGTTCGACGAATGTGACAATTAGTTTAAATTCAGCTGTCAAAATAATTTTTTCATCGTTGTACTATCTTTAATAATATGATTATAAAATTATGTTTGTCGGTTATCTCTATATTCAATTAAGGTATTATTTATTGATATATTTGGTTAAATTATTCTTTCCGATGATTTTTTTTCATATTTGAAGTTTTAGTGAGTTTTTATTTGTTATTTATGAATATATAATACGCAAACTTTTTATTCTAAATAATTTTTTTAGCACCGATTACAGTAAATTCTTAATCGAGAATATCGTTTGTGTCTCCTAGACGGAAAATAGTGTCTTCTGTTGATTGTATTTCCATCAAAAACCACACTGCACCCGAGAGGAGAGCGAGCACGCTGAAAGTCTTTCGTTTTGAGTTGTTTTGTTGCATAAAACATTTTTTTATAGTCCTACCAAGTGATATTTCTATCCTAGAACAGTGCCTGCAAATGTCCGTAGAAAATATTTCAATTGGTTATTTATTCCTTTGGATTATTTATTCCTTTCAAAATTCTGACGATTCGCCTAGAGGTTGCAACCGACTTATGGGTGGAATACTGTTTGTTCAAAATCTAACCTGTTATATCAGGAGGAACACGTGCAGATGAAATCAGGACCTGTCTTAAGTCATTCAGTTTATGGTCTCATGTTAACCTCATCTTTGAGTATTAATATGCGTGTTCATCTTCAACGTGACTTAATAGCAGAAAATTTTTCAAAACTACTATTGATATTGGTGATGGAAAGATTCCAGAAGAAGATAAATAAAATATTCCGAGTAGTCTTTATGACATCCTGGGAGATTTGATAACCCTGACTGACAAATTATATCCAAACATCGACCATGTTGGAGTAAACTGCAGTGCATGGCTAAAAGAAAGAGCTATTCTCACTTCAACAAATGACCAAGCCAATAGCATTAACAACTTTCTATTAGAAAAGTTGCCGACTGAACATGTGAATATATATGTGAAGTATGAATCTGTGGACACGGTTATGGAGGTGGAAGATGCTGTTCATTATTCTATGGAGTTTTTGCAGACGCTTTATCCACCAGGAATATCACCTCATGTTCTTTACCTCAAGATTGACACATCAGTAATGCGACTGCGCAATTTAAATCCTTCAAAAATATACAATGGTACCAGACTTCAGGTGAAAGCTCTACATAAAAACGTAAGAGAAGAATTCCTCTAATTCCACCCGACTACCACTTTAAATTCTAATGTCTGCAATTTCCTATTAGTTTGCTTTACCATGACTATCAATAAAGCACAAGAACAGAGCTTGAAAGTGGATGGTGTTGATTTAAGAAATTACTGTTTTTTTAATGGTCAGTTTTATGTTGCATGCTCAAACAATCCAATGAGTTATCAGTTCTCCTGATAACCTGGCCATTCTTCAGCCAGATAAAAAAACCAAAAACATCGTTTATAGGGAAGTCTTGAGTATTTGATTTTACAATTTTAATCTTTTCAATAAATACTGTTAGAAATAAAGACGATTGAACCAGTAAATAAACAAAAACCCAGTCGGTAGATACTTTTTAAGTTATTTATATTAAAAACTAAAATGTTCATCCAAAAAATAATGAAGTATTTATTTTTACTATCACTGCAAAAATATGAATTATGCATTTCAAATTTTTTTTCAATAATTTTGAGAAAAATCAATTTTATCTTTGTTAAAATAAAAACAAGCTTGCATTGAACGAAAACGTTTTGCGTTCTGGATTCCTGGTCCATCATTAGTCTAATTCTGCCGAAAAATTGTTTGTCGGGACAATTCTTATTCATTTTTAACTTAGAAATCGGAAAAGAAAACTTGCTTTTTATACCGGCGTTATGGTAACCAAAGTCGTAAAATTTTCAAAGTTTCTTTATTACTAATTAATTAGTTCTTAAATAAATGTTTAGCAATAAATGATAGGTCCGAATCATTCATAAAAGATTAAATTTCTTAATGTCTCATTTTACATGTACTGTATTTAAAAAATTATCTTTTCAATATATTTTACATTTTTTTCTTTGGCTGATACTTATTTTAAGTTACGCCCAGCGATAATAAACTATTCTTCTGACTCACTCATTCGGTATTGAAATCAAAAAATTGTTTCAATAAGTACTTTTTGATGTGAAAAAATGAATTAATTATAAAGACACCCTTAATATCTTATGTTTATTCAATTGTAACAATAAATTTAACGAAGAAGGGATGATTTAAATAATTCGTATTAACTTACTTGCGATTTGTAACTTTGGAAATAGGATTTTCTACATTCCTGTTCAATTTACTTAGCAGATTTCCTCTGGGAGCATTAGTATAACTGATTGCTAGTTATATAACGTATAATTGTAATTTAAAATTTAAATATTCCTCCAGACTTTTATCAATTTCAAGTAACGGTGGTATCGAATTATAAATAACGAAATGTTCTTGCCACCGCCAAAATAATTTCATAAAAATATATATGTGTATCGGTTTTCTGTTCTTGATGAAAATATTATGTCAGACAGTAAACTTTTCTGGATATTTTAGTTTTTATACTGTTATTTATTTCGGCAGCATTTATTCCATCCCATTCTATAACTTTTTCCATGTTTGTGTCGGAGAAAGTGTAATCCGATTACACTAAATCTGGAAAAAAGGCTGCTAAGCCAGAACTTTCGAATATACGGTTGCATATTGTTATATAGAAGGTTGTCTATTGACGGACTTTTCACTTTTCACTTCATCAACTCATCGTATAATTTACTCAATATGTTTTTCACGATTGACGGCAACTGTTTGAATCGGTTGCAATACCTCAAAATAAAGCACACTTTCCTGATGTTACCGGTAACAAAATCCTTACGATAGCGAAGTTCTGCTTCCCCTTCATGTGGTGTTACAGCCTATGAGTGAGCGGTGACAGCTTTAACCAAGCCTTCGCCTCCAACCGAATTGATCTCGAGCAACCACTTGACAGTTTTTGATGTGTAGCAGCTCTTCAGCATTCCCTCTTACATTGTCCTGGTCCATCGCGTCTTTTGTCTACCTCTTATTCTGTTAACCCCTATTCGCCCCTCCATGTTTTTCCTTGTGTATGGTTTTCTGATATTCTCACCCCGTGTCCAGCCTTCTGAGTTGCTGAACTTGATATAGTCTACAATATCTAGATCTTGTATAATTGATTGAATTCGAAGTTATACCTGATCCTCCAAATTTCATTATTTTGAACCACAGCAAAAATTCTTCAGAGTACTCTTCCTTCAAATACTGCAAGTATCCCTTCTGTTTTCTTTGTAGGGTTCACGTCTCGCAGCCATAAGTGACTACTGGTCGAATAAGTGTATTATAGATGCTAATTTTCGTATTCCTTTTTATAAGTTTAGAACGTAAAACAGACTGCAGGGAGTAAGTAACTTTGTTACCCTTCATAATACGATTTCTGATATCACCTGTGATGTAGTTTTTTACAAGTTTGCTTCTCACATACGTAAATTCCTTTACAACTTCAATATTTTCATAGCTGATCATCTTCAATATTTTCATAGCTCATTTCTTTACTAGGCACTTCATATTGGTTAAAATTTCGTCAACTGCAACCTTGATCAAGGTTTCACCTAAGGTGAAAGCTTTTTACAAAAACAGCTTCTTATGTCACCGACATATTATAGGCCGTTATACCAGCAAGCTCGTTCAAATCTTATATTTCAGCAAGATAACCCGCGTACAAAGCTTATCAAACATAAAACTCCTACTCTCACTTTTGTATTATCCTGACCGGTGCAATTTGAATAATTTTTTTATTCTTAGGTATACTAGGTTAATTGAAAAGTTTCCGGAGCGACACCTATATATCTACTACATGTTGAAGTTGCATACTTCATATGAAAATATGTGAAATTTCAAGTCGATCTGTCAATTCATTCGTACAAAAACAGCAGCTTAAAGTAAACGTATCAGTGTTATTTTTTAAAATGGAAAGAGTGTACAAAAAGGTTTAAAGGCAATGGAAATTCCTAGTGAAATGATAAATGTATTAGGGACCTGTGCTCCTTCAAAAATAATGATTTGCAAGTGGACAGGTGAGTTTCAACGTGGTCTTATAAGCATGGATGATGATCCTCGTTCTGGACATGATATTGTTATGGATGACTTTGAGTGAAATTACTAAGGGCATGGTACATTTAACGGAACGGGTGTTTTATATTTTGAAAATGGAATTGGGCTTGAAAAAGTTATGTGAAAGATGGGTGCCGCATTTGTTAAATTCTGATCAAAACGACTCCAAGCAAAACTTTCTAACCAACATTTGGATCTTTCTCGAAAGAATAAAATATATTTTAAACGTCGTTAAAAAGTTTATGGCCTCAATTTTTTGGGATACAAAACATTCTGTTAATTGATTACCTTTAAACTGGTAAAATAATTACAGATACTATTACTCAAACCTTTTGGATCATTGGATACAAAAATTCGTGAGAAAAAACCTGGTTTAGCGAAGAAAAAAAAACATTTTTCATCCAGGCAATGCACCGGTACACAGAGGTGTTCTTGCAATGGCCAAATTGAAGGAGTTATGTTTCGAATTGCTGCAGCATCCACTATATTTCACTGACTCCCTCTGATTTTCATCTGTTCCCAAATCTGAATCTTCTTCTTCACTTCAGATCACTTCAGAGATGGAATAAATGTAAAATCACTGGAAAACAAATTATTAAGCTTAAAGGATAATATACGGAAGAATAAAATTATTTTTTCAACTATAAACTTGTTTTATCATTTCCGCTCCGCGAGCTTTTGAATTACTCTAGTATAATATTAGTGGAGGGACAAATGATATTTGTTGATTTGTAGAACAACCCCCTGTATTAGTAGTAAATATATATAAACGTACCTTACTGAATCCCATAATGTAAACAACTTCTAAAATATAGGATAATTTTTAATATTTTTATTAATTTTATCTCTGAATATTGCGACAAAAAAAGGAGCGACTAAATTTTTTTTCTTTAAAAATAATCCAGTAATTTTTAACGACGCATTCTTAAATCTTTTATTAGTTGCAATTACGAGCTGCAAGATGGCTCGTGAAAATCGAGTTGTACAAGCTTATAAAAGTGGTGAGAAGCAATGTTCCATTTCCAAATATTTAATGCTCTCTAAGTCGATAGTTTCCGAACTATTAAAAATGTTTTTCATCGTGGGTTCATACTGAAGCTGACGAAACAGGGAAGACCGAGAAAAACTACTTCACGAATAGATAAAAGAATAATTACTATAAGTTACGCGGATCTCTTTAAGAGCGCTGCATGTATAAAAACATATATGGATACCGTGAATGTTTCCACATGAACGATTCAACGAATATTATGTGAAGCTGGGTTTGGTTTTTGGACGAAGACCAGCCAAAAAAATACTATTTTTTAAAAAGAATAGGAAAGCCCGATTGAAGTTCGCTATGGAACATGTGCATTGGAACAAGAAGCAGGAGAGGAATATTTTATTTAGTGAGGAATCGGAGTTTTCATTAATCAGTAGCGACGGAATCAAATACGGTCGACTTCCAGATAATAAAATACTTCAATTTAGATTCATCGTGAAGACTGTTGTCGTTAAACGTTGCTTCTCACATGGTGGTATTGGTCCAATCCATAGAATCATCCTCATTATGGATAGATTTGGTTATGCCGATGTTTTAGAAAATGTTATGCTAACCTTTGTCTAGTGGAATATGCTTGTAAAGTGGGTTTTCCAGCACGATAATAACATACATACTTCATACTTCAAACATACTTCAAAACATTTGAACCGTTGGTTGAAACAGCACAACATTAAATTATTGAAGTGACCAGCTCAATCCCCGGATTTAAATCCGATAGAATATGTATGGAAAATCATGGGCGATACAGTTAGGACGCAGCGTTATATAAATTTGAGCGATGTGTTCGATGCTTTGAAAAAAAATTGGGAATGAATAGATTCTTCTGTACTCCATAACTAAATTAACTCAATACCAAAACGATGTCAGGAAGTCATTAGAAATAAAGGCTGTTGGATTAATTATTGATTAAAATAAAAAAATGTTTACATTTTCTTGTCTTAAATAAACTATTTTTGAAAGCTCCTCCATATTTGTCACATGCTTTATAAATAAATATATCTGCCATAGTAAGAAAATAAGTAACGTGCCTTGAAATAGTTTTTTTATTATGTTAGTTCTGTCTTACTGAGGGTTTAAACTGGTTTAAATAAAATATTTTCTGTTAGTTGTAATTTTAAAATCTTATTTGTCGCTCTACTTATGTCCGATTCCATATTTGATGAGTGTTACTTTCATATTGTTAATTATTTCTTTCTTCTGAGTTAATTAAAAAAAGAAAAACAAGAACAACATTGCTAGGATCAAACACATTTATCTTCATTTTTAAAAATTGGGCGGTTGTTTTAAATTTGTCTTGTTACATGACATAAATTTCCTGTTTTTTTAAATATCAAAGATAGCATTAATGGCTATTATATCAGATTGAACATCTGTCTAGCTTATATAATAGCTATAACGAGAACTTACTGGTCTCAGCATCAGAAATAAATTCAAGGTGAAACAGCTCTATATATTATTTCCTTTTAACTGCTTTTAATGACAGGTTACTCGTCGTTAATTATTTTTTTATAGTCAATAACAATCGATGATGAAATTATTTATTATCGGTTAGTTGATAATAGTTTCGTATTTATTCATACTACTATGATGAAAAAGTATGTGACTTTTTAAATAAAACACAAAGTATTTATTTATTTATCCAAATTTATTTTGTTTCCTTCAACGTCATCTTCTCTCACCACAATACACTTAACACATCGGTGAATAAGTCCACGGTCTGATATATAGATGTCGTCACTTACGAAAAATCCTTACCAATAGTCGATTGTGCCAACCTTCAAACGCCATGGGTCAAAGTTTCATGACAATCTGTCTACCAGTTTCTGAGTTGTGCTTTAAGTGACGCTACTTTTGTTATTTTTAAAACAATATTAAAAAGGATTTAGCGTGATGACTAATCATTGCTTTTTGATCAAGAAAAATATTATTGAAGCAAAATAATGGCTTGATAAACATTACCCGGACTCTGCCCCAGGAAAAGCACCATAATTGATTGGTACGCTGAATTCAAACGTGGCTGTAAAAGCACCGATGATGAACAGACCAATGAAATTCACAAACTTATTACGCAAAACAATAAAGTAAAGTTGCCAAGGAGAGCTGATATCATGAAGTTGTCGAAAGAAATTGTTTACACCATTTTGCATGAACATTTGGGAATGCATAAATTGCTATCGAAATGGATACCGCGTTTGCTCACAGCGGACCAAAAACAACAGCGTATTCTCAGCAACATTTGGAGCTGTTTAAGCAAAATAAAAAGCATTTTTCATGCAATATGTGACAATAAATGAAACATGGATCCATCACTACACTTCGGAGTCGAATTGGTAGTCAGCTGAGTGGACAGCACCCGGTGAAAGCCGTCCAAAGCGATCAAAAACGCAATCACCGTCACTCAAGTTTATGGCCTCTATATTTTAAGAAGCGCATGGGATATTGTACATCGGTTATCTCGAGAAAGGTAAAACGATCAATAGTGAAGATTACATAGCGATATTGGTGCATTTGAAGGACGAGATCGCATAAGAATCCTAATGAACCAAATGAACAAAAAAAGTGTTGTTTTACCACCACTGTTTTCACCAATGCACTGTGTCACAAATTGTTGGCAACGAAGACTAAATTGCATGAATTTCACTTAGAGTTGCTTCCTCATCCAACATATTTTCCAGATCTGGCTCCCAGCGACTATATCTGGTACTCAGATCTCAACAAATGCTCGCTGGAAAGAAATTTCGCTCCAATGTAGAGGTAATTGTCGAAACTATTTTAAGTTAAAATTGGCAAAAACGTATGTTTTATTTGTCAGAGCCTAAACTTATTTACCGATGTATTATTCCACGTTTTTCCAGTCATCGAAAGAGTTTTTATACTTGACTTCTGGTATTTGTTTGAAAGCGACTAGCAAAAACTCTTGAATGGCTTCTATGGACTCAAAACTGTGTTCATGAAGTGGTTTCTTCAACCAAGAGGACAGAAAAAAGTTAAGCGGATGGTGAATATAGTGTTTGTGGAAACCTTGTGGAAACCGAAACTTCATTATTTTGGTTTCTTAGGACAGAAACTTCTGTATGCAAATATCAAATTCCGTTCTGAAATAAAAGTAAGTAAAAAAAAAGAAAATACTTGGATAGATGTAAGTGCAGTATAATTTCTGTAAAATGCCAGGATTAGTTCCGATCTTGTAAAATCGGTCTTCGTTTGCTTGAAGAATAACTCCTATAACATGTTATTGCACTTCATTTAAATGAACATATGTGTGTACGTTTAAATAAGATTCAAAGATTCCTACCGCAGTCCTTTTGCAGTTTTTATTCTATAAGATAATTGAAATGTGATCCTAATTCTATATACAATTCTCCTAATTTCCCTGAAAGTTTCTTAGTGCTTGTTCTAGGATAAGCAGCTACAGCTGCTTTTAAAACGTGAGAGATCGTAAACGACCTGATCTTCCGTCATTTTCAAGACTCATTTCTCCTTCCTGAAATTTTTGTTCCATAGCTGAGCGGTGTGGATTGAAACGACTCCTTCCTCCTCTACCACGATTTGAAACCTTTTTTAAAACAACACACCTTTTAACGTTTTTGTTTAAAACCATGGACTGAATATTTCGCGATGGAATAATTTAAATGCAGAAGAAGGAATGATTTTTAAATGAGGCAAAAAGTTGATATAGGATAAAACCTCTGAGGCGTGAAGTATTAGTATAGTATAAGTAATATTTTATAAATAAGTATATTTTAAAAGTAATTATTAGAAAAAATAGAAAAATGTTAATATTTTTTGTTAGGTTAGGTTTTTTTATGTTAGGCTTTTTTAGATTAGGTTTTTTTAGGTTAGGTTTTTTTAGGTCAGTTCAGGTTAGTGTTTAGGCTAGTTTTATGTTACATCTATTTCAGTTACTCTCACATTATGTACGTAACAGCATTTTCAGGCAGTAGATTATCTTCAAAAATGCATTGATAATTTTTTCTAGTCGGTACGAAAGTATTCTTTGGTTAAATTAGTTAATTAACTAATTAATATTTAATAACTAATAATTTAGTTAGTTAATTTACTGTTACTACGCAATAATGTGTTAGTTTGTTGTGAATTTTTGCTAGTACCGAAGTTGCAAATTTTGATATTTACTGATTATCAAATAGTCTAAACTTCAATTCTGATTTTAATAAAATCTTCTAAATATTCTCAAGAAATTCAGCTATAACATGATTACACCAAAACATAACTCGACGGCTGAATGTCTGAAATATCTGCGGGTGAAAACGACGAACAAACAGACTTTTAGTACCTTTATATCGGACCGCCATTCGGTAAAGAATTTTGGTTCGTTAAAATAGCGTCAAAAGCTAAAAAAAATATAACCGACCCAATTCTACGAAACAGTTTTGAATCCAACGGTCGAACCGTATAATTAAAGTCAGAAATTTGTTAGATTCCTCTCTGTCGGAATAGTAAATTTTCGAATTTATTTCGAAAGCTATTAAACGAGAGCGAGCTCGAAGCTTGAATACAAAATTATCAGTGGGAAAAATAGATAGAAAGACTGATTTTGGATTAATGTTTGTAAAGATTTGGGTTTGGTAGCTATTTTAATTAATTTTATGACGTTGTAAATAATACAGTTTTATTTATTTAGTTTTATCTGATCAGCCTTATTCAGAGATCATCATTCAGGAATTATTTCGAAGAGCAACATCCGGCGTGGTAGTAAATGGAGTTCCTATTAATAATGTCATTGACGGAAATATTAGTAGCAAACCCAATGGATTGAATATGAACGTTTAGTAAATGCTCTGATTATACTATACCACTCTGAAACTACCTTAACTGTGTGAATTAACTGTCTTAAGTTAAAATTAAACAACAGTAATATAAAGCAAGTGAATAATAATACAAGAATTTAGGAATTCAAAGAATGATAACACCGAAGAACTATTAACAAGGATTGAGACAGCTCGCCACACAATCTATAAGATGAAATCTTTCTTCTGCCGTAGAAAAATAGAAAATGTATTAAAAATTCGAATGATTCTCTTGTACATATCCTTGATTCTCCTTTACCTTATAGAACCTTCCACCCTTGATCAAAAGATCAAAAGACTCAAATCTTTTGAAATGCGCCTATTCAGAAGAATACTACAAATATATTGGGTAGAGAAAGTCATTGGGTAGTGAGTTTGGCACCTGTCTTGATCACATATACATTAATTTAGGTGTGAGTCAAAGTGATAATACAATAAAAATAATTCAGTCTGATATAACTGACCACTACATTATATATTTGTGTATTAGTAATATAGTAACTGCTAAATATAATATTACCGATTCCATCGAAATAAATTATAAGAGAATGAGTGATCGGTTACGGCAAGTATATTGAAGTGGCGTTTACCAACATAGTGATGTGAACTCGGCAGTTGGAGTATTTTATGTATTATATAATGACATTCTGGATGATTGCGCAGAGGAGTATAAACCAAATGCCAAAAAACGGAAATTGAAGCCATAACAAATGGCTTAATCAATTGTATTAGAACCAGAGAGCAATTATATCGAAAGTGGACGAATCAAAAAGGCAATCTTGAATGTTTACATAACTATAGAAGTTGCAGAAATTATTTAGACAAACTATTGAAACTGGTGAAAAGGAAATACTTTGAAAGACAAATTGCCAACTGTAACGGTAATATGAAAAAAATTGGCAAACAATTCATGAATCAGTGGGTCAAGGAAGGACTAAGCGCAAGGAGATTACTCTGTGCGATGGTCTAGGGCATAACCATCTTACGGAGGGAGAAGTGTCGGAAGTATTTTTTAAGTATTTTGATGGTGCACCTGAGTCTGTTATGAAACAAGTCAGGCAAGAGCATTTATTTCATAAAATGCGAGAGATCTTCCTTACTGCATACGGTGAAGTTATTTGCAATCATTCCTGTTGATCATGATACTGTGAAGAATGTTATGAGTTATGGATATTAGTAAGGCGTTTGATACTGTATCACATTTTATTTTATTAGAAAAGCTGGAAACATTAGGATAAGGGGGACTATCTGCAAGTGGTTCCATAGTTATTTATCTAGAAGAACTTAGATTATTAAAGTGAATGGGTATAAAAGCACAAAGAGATCAGTGTTGTGTGGAGTCCCTCGGGGTACTATGTTAGGCCCAATATTATTTATAATTTATATAAATAACCTTAGTTCCTTAAGAATAAAGGGCCATATTTTTACATTTGCTGATGACACAGCCCTGATGTACGTAGGGAATACAAAATTATAAGTTCTGCAAAATATTCAAAGCGATTTAAAATATTGAAAAGCTGGTTTGTTGGAAATAAAATGCTCGTTAACATGGGTAAGACTAGGATGCTTAATTTTACACTTCAGAAACCCTAGCACTTCGATGAACCTATTAAATGTCATCATTTAAACTGTAGAGATGCATCATGTGATTGTATAGAGGTGAAATAGTCTTCTGCAGTTAATTATCTTGGTATTACTTTGGATGAGTTACTTTCTTTAAAACCTCATATACTCAATTTAACGAAAATGCTCTGTGTCGGGACAACCCAATTTAGGAAAGTGTTAGAGTGTATGTCATTTAATATATTAAGATATATACTATGCTCTTGCTAATTCTATTTTAACATATAGAATTATCGCCTTGGGGTGGCACATACAACAGCCACCTTGAGTTGATTGAGAGAATGCAAACAAAATTCTAAGGATAGTGTGCAGAAAACCGATGGATCATCCGAGTAGGGAACTTTTTATTATGATAGGAATTCTTCCCTTGAAATGTCAATATTATGTGGTGATAGCTGTTTTGCTATATAAACATCTTAGCTCTCTGGGGTATACATATAAACAACACGTCCATTATGACAAAGAGCTGGTGGTAGGACTGTTTTAAACATTCCATTGACTAACAAAATTGGAATGAGAAAGTCCTCTTACGTCTTGACCTCTCGGTTATTTAATCTTTTGCCGGAAAATATAAGAGATAACATTGCGAAGAAAAACATCAGTTATATGACATTTAAGCAAAATATAAAGACATTGCGCGCGCCTCATTCAGGTCGGTGTTTGTCAGTATGGCTGAATTTATTTCCCTTGTTATTGAGCTTTAATATATGGGGTGGGGTTGTGTCTCTTTCATCCTTTTGTTCTTATTTTATGTAATGTGAATGCCTGTGCTGAATGTTGTGACGTTTTTTCTTTTTCTATTTTCTTTTTCTATTTAAACCTAATATATGAAGACTATTTTCTTTTCTTGGGTTTAACCCACACACAAGCAGTGTTTTGTGGGTTGTAGGTTAGTATTCTTATTATATAAGCATAGGATATAGATATACAGGCTGTGTGGTATTGCATTGAAAATTATTGTATTGTATATTATAAAGATTGTAGTGTGAGGATCTTAATAATAATAATAATAATAATGATAATAATAATAAAATGTTTTGCTATTTGTGCTGACACGTCCTTAAGTTTTGTTATGTTTCTTATTCATTCATTCATTCTTATGTCTGTCTCCAGTTTGACGTTTAACATTTATCTTTCCATTGTTTTTTGTGTCTCCAGTGTTCTCTTTTATGAATATCCAAGTTTGGGAGCTGTATGCTATATAAGACAGGAAGCACGCATTATTCGAAAACTTTATTTTTTAGTTATTGGGAATATTTATTATATATTAAGATATATGAGAATTTTCCAGATGCCACCCATGCAAGTCTTATCCTTCTCTTTATATCTTCAGTTTGATGATTTATTTTTGGTTTTATAATTTAATCTACGTATAATACGATTCTTCTACTGGAGCTTTCAGTGTAAAATACTAAACTTGAAGAGATTTATCACTAAACACCAACTCACTTTTATAATCTCTTGACTGTCAAATCATCTCAATCTATGAATCATGATTCAGTCTATTGATTCATCTTTTGATTATGCTAACATGGTTAGTGAAACGCGCGTCGAGAGGTTTAAAAAAGTGAATTGGTATTTAGTAGTAAATCTCTTCAACCTTAGTGTTTCACATCGAAAGCTCCAGTAGAAGAATCGTATAAAAAATGAATTTGGTATTTATTATTTATTATTTATTATTTATTATTCAATTTTTTTATTATATACAAAATATAATTATTTTATTTATCATTATTATTATTAATAACTATTTGTTTAGTTAGTGTTCAAAAGTCTTGAATCCAAAACTTGATACACTTTTTGCTTGTTCACCTTTACGTATCTGTATGCTATTTTAAAAAATGTGACAGAAAATAGATTAAAAACGTTGCATTTTAACATATTGTGATGTACTTCTTGTTTGCTACTTACCAAAAATGTATTCTTGTGATTCTGTTAAAGGTACTACAATGTTACGTTCGCGCACCACGTCATTTCAAGCTAGGGCGATCTATTAGTATCAAAGAAGAAGGTTTATAGAGCACTGTTGCTCGAAATTGTCACTCATTTTTAGGGTACATTAGAAAAATTTGTTTCACAAAAATAATTACTACGGACCAGTAGGTGATTCTAGGGAGTTCAAACTTTTACAAAAAACGTCTCAGATGTTGGCCCGACTCTTCTCTAAAGAGAAAACCAACAGCGTTTCTAGATCAAACGCAACGCCGCCTGTTCCATTACAATATTTACACACCTTGTAAGATGGTTTAAATATTAGAACACACGAATCAGATCAGAGCTATATACGAGTTTGATCAATGACACCTTAGAGTTTTTGCTGTAGGCTATGTCGCAAGAACGCAAGAAAGTCGAACACCAAGGAGGATCGAGGAGGAATGAATAGTGGATAACGGTGGACCAAAGACATGGTGGTAGGACTATGTAAGAAGAGATGCTGAAGAATTGCACATCAAAAACTGGCAAGGGGCTGCTGGGGATCGATCCGGATGGAAGCGAAGACTGCCAAAGGTTAAGGCTCACTCATAGGCTATAGCATTACGCGAAGAAGAAAAAGAAGAAGAAGAAGAAGAAGAAGAAGATAATTTTGGTACTATTCGTCTTAAATAAAAACTTTATAACGACTTTTCTATTGATACCTGTCGATGGGGGTTCGGCACACTTTGCAGAGAACACCCTTAAAACTGGTGTTCCACCACCCTATCCCAGGCCCTAACACTAACCTTTCCATTAGTGCCCCTTCATGGAGTAGGCCTCGTGGGGAAAGAGGTTTCAGAGCGAGTTTGGTATTCGGTGACCAGACTACTCATGATACCTTGTCGCATTGGAAGTTAACTAGTCTTAACCATCTCCTTTTAAGTTGGTTAATGAAAGGTGCGCCCAGCGAAATACATGCGATTTAGTGTGAGTATAAAATTAGATATATAAAGCATATCTGTCAAATATACATTAGATTAGTTGCAAAAAATATCGTTATGTCATGAATGTTTTATTTTTTTTTGTACGTCAAGAAGAATTCTCAAATCATTTTTTTTTTCTTTCTGTTTTCTTTACACAAAATTTAAGCAGGCCCTTGAGCCCTTACATATATTAAATGAATTGATCCCGGACTGGATATGGGATTTAGGGTTTGGGGGTTCTGTACTTGATCCAGGAAGTTATCGGATTTTTACCCTAAGCTAGGGTAGGAGATCCGGAATTTCTGGACTAAGTGGTTATCCATCAGCGAAGAACTCCGTAGGAATTTCGCATATGTTATTTCAAAATACTAAGAAACGGGGGAATGCCGATGAATTTGGTTGGTGTTAATGTACAGGGGGTTATTAAAAACTAGAAGTAGAAATTATTTTATTTTATTATTTATTTTCGAAAAGTCAAAAATGCTTTACTAAAGCAAAATAAGATATGTGTACGGTAAGGGTGCCATTGACGATTCTTCGAGCCGTGAAGTTTTATTGTTTTTATTGTTTATTATATATTATATTATATATATTTTATTGTTATATATATTGTTATATATTGTTTATATAACTACTGAACGACTGGCCGAGGTTAATGGCAACGAGATATCGGCGAAATTCTTATTACGATTAGGTCAACTTATGAGTGGTTAGCAAGTCCGATGTATAGGTGGCGCATGAGTTAGCGGGGAAAAATTTTCTAGACTGAATTTCTGCTCACGATTCTCTATTGAAGCACCACGAAATCGATTATTTTTTTTAAACTGGATGATTACAGGTGATCAAAAATTGATTATGTTTAATAATCTTAAGCGTAAGATAAAGTAAGATAAACTGGAAGAGATTTGCCAATGAACACCAAATCACTTTTTTAAACTTCTCGATGCAAATTTCGTTAACCATGTTAGTATCACCAGGATGATTTAATCTAATTCTTAAACTAAACTATGTTCTATTTATATGATAAACCTACCTAATGAAGCGTGTAAAAATCATAAATCGTGAAGCTTACTGAACCTTACATTCATAAATAAAAAAGCTAATTGAACTTATCCTTTATTCACCTTCATAATTTTCTTATATTTTACTATTTGAATGCTTTCATATGCATCCAAAGCCCTATTGTTACTTACACTTTTAACCAGTCTTAAATTACTAATATCTATATTGTGATCATGTTCGATTGCATGTTGGGTAACACAATATTATTCATTTCTCCCATATCTAATGTGGACAATGTGTTCTTTATATCTCGTTAATATGGATCTTTTTCTTGGCCCAATATACCTTCGATAACAATCTTAACAACCAACTTCGTAAATGCCCGACTTTTTATGTAAATCTACTTTAGCCTTTGGATTACCTAGGACTTCTCTTAATTGATTATATGATTTGTACACAACCTTAATGTCCACTTTTTTCAAAATAGTGTCTAGCCCTCGTATTAATTAGCCATCAAATGGTATTACTATGAATTTATTTTTGTTCTGGTCCTTTTGAAAAGTCGAAGATTCTTCAATAATTTGCTAAACTTATGTTGTCTAATCAATTTATCGACACTATTCTTATTATAACCGTTCACTTCGGGCATCTCTCTAATTAATTTTAATTCTTTGTTATAATTATCTTTGTTTAAAGGAAAATTGATCAATCTATTTACCATAAAATTTAAACTAGCCATCTTATTTTGGAAGCTATGATTCGAATCGTTAGGAATGTATCTCGAAGTGGTGGTGTTTTTTCGAAAAATATCAAAGTCTAACCTATTTTTATTGTTTCTACTGACTAAAACATTCATAAATGGTAAACTATCGTTGTCTTCGAGTCCGTGCGTGAATACCTTTTCAACTGGAACCTTTTCAAACTACCCTATATTATAATTATATTCACCAACATTACTTTTGGGTTAACAATATTACTTGAACAGCAATGCATAATTAATAAATGTCTAAAATGAGATATATATATAAATATATATATATATATATATATATATATATATATATATATATATATATATATATATATATATATATATATATATATATATGACATATGATATATATATATATATATATATATATATATATATATATATATATATATATATATATATATATATATATATATATATAATTATATATTATATAGAGATTTACCGCTATATATATATATATATATATATATATATATATATATATATATATATATATATATATATATGTAAAATAAACTTAAAAAAATATATACCAGATTCTTAACAAATTGTTTGAAGTTCAAACTAATTGAAAATTATTCTAGCATACTTTTTTCTCAAAAGAGCAGATTCTCTCTCGAACGAATAGATAATCCACCGAATATGGTGCAATTAGTATTTCCGCATATTAATAGATCCTCAGAGCGAAAAAACAAGTTTTTAATTGAGACTTGCTTATGAATCTATTTGAATTTGAATTAGGTGGATTTTTCAGACAGGAAACCAACATAAACTGATTAAATCAAAATTTATTATTCGTTATATTTTTGTTACATTATATCACATTTTGACATTAATCATGATTTACAGGAAGGATACTATGGATGAGAAATTGTTAAGTTTGCATGTTTAATGAATCAATTCTTCTATTGGAACGTTCGGTGAAAAACATTAAACTTGAAGAGATTTATCACTAAACACTGATTAACTTTTTTTGACTTGTCGACACGCGTTTCTCTAACAATGTTACCATCATCAGAAGGTTTATTTTAATTTTTAATTCGGTCAAATATTTTCTTTTGATTTCACTTTTTTTACTTTGAATATAACTAATTGCCATTTATGTTTCGAAAGTAAGGTCGTCAAAATATTTATCACTTGCTGTTCGACTTTTGTTTGAGTTAACTTTTTATTTTGATAAATTAACCGTGTTTTAGATAATCTATAAAGTAAAGGGGGGGGGGGGGGATTTAAGACAGAATTACGAAAAGCAGCAAGGGATTAATTAAATATATTTCTTTTCATGTTCAAAATGCATAAAATAGAAACTTCAACGTATAGTAACAAGAAGGTTATTTCAAACATATTCTAAACAATGATTAAATGCTCAGTTATATGAACCACATGACAAAATTACAATAAAAATGTTTCTTTCCTTATTTTGTAGTCACGTCAGAACTGATGCTGATTAATGATATTTTAATATACATCTCTGTCCATATTAAGTTGACTACTTGTGGTTTTCAAGCAAAATCCAAGTTATGTGTATTTCTAAAGCATTTTGAGTTACTGTATGAACTAAAAATGCTTACTAAACCATAGATTAACATTTATCTCAAACTATATATATAACTATATAAATATATATATATATATATATATATATATATATATATATATATATATATATATATATATATATATATATATATATATATATATATATATATATATATATATATATATATATATATATATATATATATATATATATATATATATATATATATATATATATATATATATATATATATATATATATATATATATATACATATACATATATATATATATATATATATATATATATATATATATATATATATATATATATATATACATATACATATATATATATATATATATATATATATATATATATATATATATATATATATATATATATATATATATATATATATATATATATATTGAGATGAGTAAGTATTTTTTGCTTCAATATTGTATTCTAACGTATTTCGTAATATAGAAAAGATTTTATGTGCTTTTAAAATAAGTTTTTAGGTTACCAGTTACTTAATCTTACTTTTGTTTTAATTTTTAGAAATGGGTAGACCTAAGGATGTTTCCCCGAACCAACCGAAAATTGGAGTTGTTAAGGATCTCTTGGTTCTAGGAACCATGTAACAAAGAGAAATTGCCAAGAGAGAAATTGCCATCATATCCAAGACATCGGTGGCCAATATGAAGTGAAAATGTGCATAACATTGACTCCTAAACGTTGGTGTAAATCAGGCTGAAAACCATTAGAATCTCCTAACGGGTTACGTACTTTGGGGTCAAGGTGGTCAAAAATTATAGAACGGTCACAAATGTGACCGTAAAACATAAAATGGCCGAGGATGGAATCAATGTATCTATTCGCACTGTGCGACGAAAATAGGTCGATTTGGAGTTGAACAGTTGCCGACGAATTACAAACTTACGGACCAGATGAAGAAAAAATATTCAGCATGGGCTAAAAATATTAAGGTTTTACTGAGGACGATTGAGAAAAGGTCGTGATAATATTTAGCAGGATAAAATACTTTTTATTATTCTAAAAATTTTAATAAATTGATTATCTTATTTAACAGGTTTGCTTTAGTAATGAGAGCACCATTCAAATCTTAATAAACAAAACCCAATACGTTCGACGAAGACCTTCCGAAAAATATCATCCAGACTGTATGATAAAAACTGTTAAACGTCCAAGATCAGTTATGATTTGGTTGGTGATTAGCAGTAAAGGTCTTAGGAGACTACATTGTCTAGAAAATAGATTTATACCTAAATTGAGAGAATGGTGCCCTAATAATGAAAATAAGATGCAAGATGGAGTACCATGTCACACTGCAAAATCGGTAAAAAAAATCATTAATGAACAGAATATTCAGTTGTTGGACTGGCCTGGAAACTCACCTGACATGAATCCAACAGATAATGTCTGGGAGCTTTTGAAACGTAAGATTGGCAAGGAAAATGTCACAAATAAGGCACAATTAGTTGAGAGAATAATTTTCCATTCAAATCATAATGAACACCTCAAAGAAATGTGTCTTAATTGCATTCGAAGTATGGCTCGACGAGTACACGCAGTCATAGAGGCTAAGGGCGGTAATACAAAATATTAAACAAAATATAGATTTGTTAGCCTATGAGTATTATTGTACTAAGTGCTCAGTGTAATAAAGAAGTTTTTAACTTACTGAGTAACTTTTATCATCCAAACACACACATTTTTCTAAAAATTAAGCAAAAAGGGATTTTATTTAATTATTTCAAGTGGTCACATTAATATGGACAGGGACTGTAACAAAGTTAAACTAAATGCATCTTATCGAAAATGGCATACCTTGTTTGACGTAGAACGACACTGAACATTACCGGAGTAATACGACCAGTTTTCAATAGATTTTTTACACCCTTTGTTCGACTAGTTTAACATACGATGTAAGAAGTGGTTTATATAGGATCTGTTAGGGTTGGAAAAGGGGGTTTAGGGCAAACAATATCGACCTAATCAAGGGATAAAAAATATGAGTCACATCCGTATAGAATTGACAAAACTTGACCATATGGTACGGTAGATATTGTTTCGTATTCCATAGGAAACTATAGTAATACAGTGTTGTAAATATTATTCAGCGCAATATTACAACAGCTGGTTTGATATATATATATATATATATATATATATATATATATATATATATATATATATATATATATATATATATATATATATATATATATATATATATATATATATATATATATACTGGTTGTATATATATATATGGGTGTAGAGTAGAAAACCATATATTTTTTAAATAAAATATTTTTTTTTAGCAAAAATTGTTTTTTTTTTCAACGTAGTTTCCTTTTATCTCTATTCACTTTCAATTTAAATTTCCAAACTAAATTTCCTTGAATTTCCATACACTTTACTGAACGGTTTTTCAACTTTTTTATGCTTTCTAAAAAATACGACTTTTTTAAGTCGAACTGTGCACAATACTCGAGCCAGGCATTTATGTTTAAAAAGAGAAAAAAGTCGGAGAAGAACAAGTTCGGAGAATAGGATAGATGCGACATTAACTTGTAGTCAAAACATTAGACATATTATAAAAGGTGATTTTTTTGGTGGGTGTGAATTTCCGATAGGGGTCGCTGTCTAAGTCACTCACAGTTGTCAAAATTATATAATATAGCCTGGCAAATCATCATAGAACGCTTAAGATCAGAGTAACGCTTGTAAATTGTCCAAATTTATTATCAAAATCAGTGTTCTGTGCGCCAAACTTATAGAGCACTATATAAGTAAATTTTATGACCAAGGCCATGTGATTTAACGTTACGATACATCTTCAGTTCAAGCTGATAAACCAGCAACTATTGATGTCTTGGAAGTACGTTCAGAATGAAATCAGATTAGGGTTAGTAGAGTTAGTTGGCAGCCAGATTTGTTTATATTTGCAAATATTATTAAGAGTCTAATGTGATGGTTTGTAAAACATATAAGGCAAAAATCGCCATCGTTTTAAAAAATGCAGAAAACCTTAATTAAAGCAATAATGTAGTGTGGGTGGATTTTTTTTAAAATATTGTTAATAGAGTTTAGTGTGGTGGTTTGAGGAATCGGTGTGGTTTTAAAAGTATTGTAAACTTCAATGAAAGCAATCAAACAAATAAGTATATAATTTGGGGTAGTGATTGTTTTTATTCTGAGTTGATTGTTAATGTAGTTTACATATTATAATCTACTGTAATATATTATCCTAGTTGGGGGAAGTTTTATTATGTATATTTCACAGTGTATTTTTTTATTGAAATAGAATTAGGGATATTCTTTTTACGATATACGATACGATATATAAAATATACTTTTTTCTTAGCCAAATCAACGCGTTTTTAATTACTTCTTAACAACCCTTGATGGTTTATTAATTCTTAGTTTACAAATTCTTTGTAAAATTTGATTAATAATGCTGCATAATATACTTCTGTGATTGTATTTTTCTTCTCCAAATAGTCAATGCATTCTCAGAATACAATGGCCATGACCTTTCCGACCAATAGAAGCGTTTTCGCCTTCTGTCGCGCACGATTGGTGGGTAAAACTCACTTGTTGACTATTCCTGCGCTTCTGGTATGTAGTCATGAGTCCAAGTTTCACCAACTGTCACGAATTGTCGCAAAATCTTGTTCAAGATACGCTTATACATGTCTAAACATGGCTGTGAAATGGTCGCTCTGTTGCGATTTTGGCGTGCAGTGAGCAAATACAGCACCCATAATGGCGATAGCTCATCCAAAATCGGTTGTTGTGCCAGAGTACATCGACACTGTGCGCTAACTGATAAAGCAAGATCGTCATGTGACATACCGTGCGATTGAGGCATCCCTGAGCATTAGTATGATAAACATACAGAAGATTTGACATGAACATTTAGCCGTGAAAAAGATTTGTGCGCCTTGGATTCCGCATAATTTGATAATTGCTAAAAAAAAAGGATCGTGTCGATTGGTGCAAAGAAATGCTCAAAAAATACAGTCGTGGTATGATAAAAACCATGTATAACATCCACACAGGTGACGAATCTTGAATCCATGGCCGAAATGCATGTTTGAGCCCGAAAGTAAATAGCAGTTGACTGTTTAGGTCTTTTAAAATGAGTCAAAGCCAACTAAAGTTATTTGCGCAAGAAGCACTTCGAAGCAAATGGTCGCCAGTTTTTTTTTTGGAGATAAATGGACATGTTGCTACAGTAAGAGGAGAGAATATCGTAGAACGGTCAATTTTGAATGGTAAACAACTATTTGTTTGCCAGAAGTTTTTGAATAAATAATAAAAAACAACCAGCGACGCATGATCATTCTTCACCATGACAACGCGAGATCTCACACATCGGACCAAATAAGTCAATATTTGACCGGTCAAAACATCAAGTTGATGGGTCATCCGCCGTGCAGTCCTGATTTGGCGCCCAATGATATCTTTTTGTTTCCATCCGTAAAAATTAAACTACGCGATTTTCGACGACATACGCCGAAATACTACGATTTTCGACGCCAGAAGAAGCGGTTGATGCATTCAAAATGCATGTTTTGAAGATATCTCAATCAGAATGGAAAAAGTGCTATGAAAATTGGTTCAAACGTATGCAAAAGTGTATAATTTCTGATACATAAATAGCAACCTTCGTTTTACCAGGATATTTTTGACGAGTAAAGCCATCTTTATGTTGAGGCTGGAAACTTTTTAGACTACCCTCCCTCATAAGATAAATACAGCTGGCTGTATATATTTTACAACATAAAGATTTTCTAGATGTATTGTTTCACTTTCATGATATTTTTTTGTGACATAGTATATATGTTAAGACAATCTACTGTTATATCGAAATAGATAAATGCTTGAAATTCACTGATGTAACTAATGTATTTTACTGTTTTGAAGCTAACGACTTTTTCTTTTCCCATTGGGAATGTTCATGTAGAAACCTGCAAATTTCAGGTGAGTTTCTAGTTTAAAATCCTGAATAATTGGCAAAGTTGGGAAATTGTTTGGTTTATTTTCCGTTATCTAACCACTTACACAACTAACAACCGGAAAATGTTAGTTTGTTAGGGTCTAAATGGGATGTAATATTTTGTTTTTTACGCTAATTTATAGTGTTTGGTTATTTACCCCAAGGGTGCGTTTAGGGTATAGTTGTAGAATTTTTTTCTATACAAACATATACGAATATTAAAACAGAGGATCTACTAATATATATTTATATATACAGGGTGTCCCAATAGTGTGTTATCGGTTGTTGATATGGCTGGAGATAGAAAAAAAGTTTAAGTATAAGAGTTGTACAACTGAATAGGCTGATACAACTGAAAGGCTTAGGACTATTGTAAAATGAAAAAATATTAGACATTCTTTTAGAAAAACTGATATATGATGTTTTGAATTTTTATCATTTATCTCAGTTATCCTGGATATTCTGTATAACGTAGACAAATTTTATTTGTATTAAAAGTTAAGTCATATTTTTACTAATATTCTTACCACAAATATTAATCCTACATCAATAAATAAAATATATATGACACTGTAAAATAGAGTCTGCACCTGCGATATTTTTTACAAAATGGCGGATATTGGATATCAAAATATCAATCGATATCTCACTATTGGGACACCCTGTAGATATAGCTTTTAAAAAGTTTTTTTTTAATTTATTTACCATATAAATAATATAATATGGTAATATTAACTGACCTTTAAATATTTTGTTTACAACATAACCAGAGCATTTTATGGTTGTTTACCTTCTTAAAGAATTTATTTCCTCCTAATGGTTTGTACTTCACTTGTCAAAAAAATAGGAGTGTACTAACTTTATACACGTTATCGCGTACTAATTCTGATAAAATATGTAATATTTTTGTTGATACAGCAAAAGTTAGTCCGTTTCCCACTATATTAAAGTAAATATGGGCCACGCTAGTCACTGCACTGCAGAAGAAAAGCATTTAATTTTTCAGTTGCGAAGCCAAAAGAAATCTTATGCTTTTCTTACGAATACAATCAAACGATCACAATGTGTAATTGCTAAAGTTTTGAAAGAATTATACGTGACCCAAAAACAACCAAAGAAAAGGGTCTGTAAAAAACAAACCAGTATAAAAATGGATAATCGTATGGTACTCGAGGCTTTCAAGAATAAGCGGTTAGGTTAGGTAAAAAAATAAAACTGTAGTGAACTGAAACTGTAGTAGAGTTCTAATATAACTGGGAAACACTTTCTTTTAGCGATGAAACCCACATAAATTTATTTGGTTCTGATGGAAAATTGTATGGGAGAAAACATATTAATGAATAATTAATATTAATTAATAACTTTAGGTAGAATGAAGCAAGATGGTGATAACATCAAAGTATGGGGTTGCTTTTCATATACAATACTTTGGATACAATTCATATACAATACTTTGGATACAATTCATATACAATACTTTGGATACAATATTTTGGATAAATAAAGATGTGAAAGAAGAAATTTACTTTTACTGTTTTACTACTTTACAGTTGGTATACCAAGATAATGATCCCAACTTGTTTATCTGTTGTAAGAATGGTTTCATAAATTAAAAAAGCGGGTGATTTACAAAAAAGACAACAATTCTTAAAGCGTGTACAACTACAATCCTCTTTTATTAACCTAATCTGCCAACATCAACTGGCGTTTGCTAAAAGCGCGAAATACGAAATAACATTATAAACTCTTACAACTCGGCCATTCCTGACACCAAGAGCGCCCTCGTTCTACACAGCCTAAATAAAAGTATAGGCTCTTAACCACACGTAACATAAACACCTACTTAAACAAATTGTATTTACAGCATAAAGTCGTAATTTCTTGCATTAATTAAGTTTACATAAAGGCGTACATAATACCTCTCATAAATCTAAGAACTAGAAATCACACATAATAAGATAAGCAATAGCCATAATAGGTACATAAGTAATATGAGACAAGACAAAGACAAGAGTTTCTTAAAAAAGAGATATCATAAATGATAAAATAAATTCTTAATTGAAGGTTAAACAGTAAAACAAAAGTTTTGTTGAAGCTGAAGCTTCTGTGTATTTTGTTGCAACAGCGTGCTTGCTAAATTCACAAATTGGGGATTTCCACTGGCACCACCATTAGCCGTAGAGTTCACAAAGTTTTCAAAGTATTCCTCACTAATCACACCGTTATTTTTGGAATAATAGTGTGGAGCTCTAACCTCAAAATTTTAACTTTCATTTTTCATAATAAAACACGCATGATTTTTCCCCGTTAACTCCTAAATGAATCCTTAATCCCACTTCTGAAGTTGTAAGGATGGCTTCATAAATTTAAAAAAAACGCCAGATTTACAAATAAACAATTTAATTCTTAAAACGTGTACAACTACTAAACACTTTACTGACCTTCTTCCTCTTTTCTTAACCTAACCTGCCAACATTAACTGGCGTTTGCTACAGCGCGAAATACGAAACAACATAAACTCTTACACTATAACACTTTATTTATTTAGATACATTAATCTTAAGTTAGGAAACAATTTCGTAACAAAAAATTTGCTTAAATATAAAATAAAATTGAATTTATAAAATCACACTTTGGCGAGATCAAGTAATAAAAAGTTGTTTTTATTATTTATCTGTATTTATCTCTTAATTTTAAGTTAAATTATATGTATACACGTCCTCTTGGGATTAGGAAATATTTTAGAAGCATTACTCTTACGTCACTTACTCACTGGTTACTTACGTAAACTGAAATCAAATTTATAATATTAACAAGTTTGATAATGAGATCAATGAAACAGTAACAAAAACTTGTATTATCTGCATGTATTTCATTCGTTATCTTAGGTTTAGTTTTCTTCATCACGGTAACATTCATTGTAAAGAAATGTAGTGTGGTCTCAGCAAATATTCTTTGAACAAGCTGCACATTGTATCTTCGATTGTCTCCTATTTTTAGCAGGACATATTTTGCAGCTTTCTTTGCATACACTGTAACTTGTGCCTGGTTCGTTACATGAGGTTCCTTCACTTATTTTTACGTGGTTCTTAATTTTTCTTTCGAGTTTTCTCGGAAGGTACCATTTTAGCTACGGTGACTATCGTACCTCTTCTCTCTACATACTCTTTCATCAGCTGCATTTTCATTTCCCGTAAATATTTTCGTCTTTTTTCTATACTTTTACTTTATTTCTATATTTAGTTTATTTGCCCTTATGCCGTTTAGTCTTGCAATATCTAGAAAATGAAAAAAAGAGTGTCAACGGCCTTTTTTTTGGCGTCGAATTCATTTTTGGTTTTTACAAATAGAAAATACGAACATTGTTAGATGAAAATTGTATATTGCATTGTATTTATTTGAAAAACTACATTTATGAAGAGCATCGCCGAATTTTTTCGACGTCAGGCGCGCGTAAACTATTCAACGTTACGGACTGCGCGCAAGAGCGGGCATATAATCTGTTGTCTAGATAGTGAGACTGTAAGAGGCTGCTAAAGATGGAAAATACTTGTGAAGTAGATGTAAGATTTTATGACCGAAAATGTATAATGGACGGTCGATTCGACGTTGCGCGATCGCTTGAAGGTTTTGAAGCACCTATTCAGTTAACTTTTTGAATTATTAATGTAACGTTTGGTTAACTTCACGGTTCATGATTTTTACATGCTTCATTAGGTACAGTTGTCATATAAATAGAACATAGTTTTGTTTGAGAATTAGATTGAACTTAAAAACAGATGATTTAGTGATAAATATCTTTGAGTTTAATTCACTGACGCTAAACCGAGCACTACATTAAAATTGTGATTTACCAAATTACTTACTAAAAAATATTTAGTAGAAATATTCATTGTTGCTAATCCCAACTGTTCAAAATATTTTGAATATGCCCTCTACATATTAATTATTATTGAGAATGGAACTTATTATTAAAATTAATAAGCGGTTTCAGATCCTGAGTGACTGGAAATTTACTGTTCCGAAACATATCTGTTTCTTTCATCAAGTGGATATTTAGGGTCAACCACACCAATTTTCCACAAGTTTCTAGTTGAAAATCCGGAATAATTGGGAAAGTTGGCAAATGGCTCTCGTCGGTTTTCCGATATCCGATTGTTAGTTTTCTATTAATTTAACCGAATACGATGTTAGGAAATAGCCATTTATACCTTTAACAATCAGAAAGTTTTACTTTATTAAGAACTAAATGGAAATATTATTTTGTCTAATTCGCAGGATTTATTTTTGTTAACTTGTACTAATAACTGTACCAAGCCTTTTAGTACTTTATTACAGCTAATCTAATGCGCATTTAACGTAGGTATGTGTGTATTTATTGGGTTGATGCAAAAGTTCGTTCCATTTTTTAAACAAAAATTCAAGAAAAACTTACTATTTATTATTATATTTTCATAATTTTGTTCCTTTCTGTTTTTTTAGCTGGATCATTGTAGAAGCGCGAGCCGTAGCCAAAACAACTTCATTCCTCCAAAAATTTTCGGGCGATGCGAGTGGAATTAAGGATTACCGCTCTCTGCATTATTTTAAACAGATTTTCTTCTAGTTCCAGAAATTTCATGTTATTTTTCAGGTTCTTTGGTATAATACCAGTTGTTGAAATTATCAATGGCACAATACGGACCTGGTTCAACTTTCATATCCGCTTTATTTCTAACTTGAGGTCAGTATATTTTTATACTTTTTCTTCAGCCGTCTTTTGAATGTTGTGAATGTTTGGAACAACTATGTCGATTAGGAATGATGTTTTCTTCTTTTTGTCCAGTAATATAATATCTGGTCTATTACAATGCATGGATTAGTCGGTTATTAATGCTCGTATTATTTGTATAATTGTTCCTGGTACTTCCATTTTGCGAAAAATGAATAGTGGTGTGCTACTCTTGTATCGGTTCTTCAAGTGTGTTTATTAAAGCTGGGTGGACTTTGTATAGTGTTAGTATCTTAATTATCCAAGAGTGTGGAATCGCGTCGAAGGCCTTCTAATAATCAATAGAACAGAATGATAAATTTCGATTTTTCTTCCTAGCGTGTTTCCGATAAATTGTTCTTTACATCCCTGCATTCCCTTTCGAAAACCCTTTTACACTTCATTGAGTATATCATGTTTGTCTATATGTCCTGTGAGTAGTACTGTGAAACATGATGTTAGTAGTTTATATATCGTAATAAGGCAGGTAATTGGCCGGTATTTCGCTGGGTTATTAGAGACGGTTCCTTTGAGGAGTAAATAAGTTTTACCTTGAGCAAGAAATCGAGGAACTTCTCTTGGTTCTCTTATAAACTCATTGAAATACCTTACTATGAAAGGCTGGAGGTATATGAGCTTTTTATACCAGTAATTATGAATGTTATCAGTTCCAGTACCCTTCAAATTATGCATGTTCTCTGTTATATTCTGTAGTACAGTTATAGTAATTTCAGGATAAGGCATTTGTTCAATTGTGTCCGTGTTTGCTTCTTCCGCACGCAGCCAACTGGCCTGATTGTTATATCAGACCAAATATAATATACAGATATATATTATATATTGTATAATATATTATATAGACCAAAATGTCTGTATGTCTTGACTGGATGGTGTACTAGAACTCCCGACAAGAGTTTTGTTATTACCTCTATCAATTAGGTTTCTATAAAATTTTCGCTCGTCTTTTCTAAAAAGACAGTTTTGCTGCTTACGCCTCATCGCTTTTTTTTATATCGATCTAGATCGCTATCGATTTATATCGATACTTTAAGATTTTGTTTTAGGGTATCGATAACCTCTTTGACACGCTGATTCGTTTTATCATATTTTTCTAATGTTTAGAATAATTTCATATAATTTCTAATATTTTGGTTGCTTATTATTATTATTTACTAAAAATTACGTTTAATCAATGTTATAGCCGTTTCGCTAACCATGTTATCATCAGGATCATCAGGAGATGATTCAACCTAAGATCATCTCCTGATAATTCTGATCATTCTGATGACGACATGATTAACGAAACGCGCGTCGAGGAGGTTAAAAAAGTGAGTTGGTGTTTAGAGATAAATTTCTTCCAGTTTAGTGTTTGACACTGAAGGATCGAATTGAATAATTAATACAGTAAGTGCTGTTCTGTTGGATGACCTTTCTTTGATATCTCTCCAGTAGTTGCATAACCCTGCTCTAAAAAAGGTCATCTAAGCTGTTTTGAAGCGATCTAACTAAATGGTGTTCAGTTCAATCCCACTCAAGTTGCAAAAGTTTGTGTCGGGTGATCAAAGACTCGTGTGGTGTAGCACTGTTTAGATGGAACTCAATATCTTTTCAGTTGGTTAATTCAGGCCGCTTTTGATCGATTGCTCGCTTTAATCTGCTTACTTACTTGTGAATACTACTTCTCCGAATTGATGATGATTTCCTTCTAGTTGCACCAAATGCATAGCATAACGTTCTTCCGATCTAAATTGGTTTTTGCGCTGGTCGAAGAAGTTTTTCCGTGCTTACATCATGATCTCTCATGCTTCACATTATTATATACAATCTATTTTTCATCACTTATAATCATCTGCTTTACAAATGGATCCATGTTGTTCCGCTTTAATATAGAATCGTTTCCCATAGAATCAGAACTTATAGCACAAACAATCAGGGCAAATTTGCGTGGGCTAATTGAACCTCATGAGGTATGGAGAATGTATCCAGAAAAAAATAAAAAAAAATATAGAGGAGCAAGTTCTAATGCCGATAAAACTCGGCTTTCGCGGAAAACAAGCCTAATAGAACCTTTACATCGAAACATCGAAAAATGAATTTATTTAGAGAATGGCTTTTCATCTGTTTTGTGCATTATCTATTTAACAATATTTAAAGAATAATTTCGACTTCAAGGCGTTGTCACTATTAGAAAATGTAAAGACTATTTCTGTCTTCCATCCACTTGGATCAAGGAACTATTACATACACTAAATTGCTGAAACAATTCATTTGTTCCATACACAATGTTCTGAACGTGCTCTTTCTTTAAATAGCGATAAAAATTGGCCATCGAAATTCTAGCGGTTTGACACGTTTGAACCACTTTCTTTGCGGTTGTTTTGAACATGATTTTTAAAGGAATAAGCTGCGAACAATCCAGTAGCTAACGTGTAATATTCGACATGTCGTTGGTGAGATAAAGCCCCAATTATGTGAAGACGTGACTAACAATTTTAATAAAGGGGTAAACGGTACAGCAAAAGGAAGTAAATATCTAAGTGGTGTTATTTTCACTTTCACTTTACTCAACTTTCAAATTATATGAACAAAATTAAATAAAACATTTTGTTTCATTAAAAATTTTAGGAGGAAGTTTCTTGTTCCTGTTAAAATATCCTGTAATTGTGGTTTTGTATAAATACCAGTTGTAGCGAATTTGAGTTTCAAACAGATACTAGAATCAGTTTTATACTGGAGATATTTAATTATTGAAACCTATATCCATTAACAGATTCTGTTTTACAATCCCCGAAATAAATTGCGTGTATCAGTTACATGAAGATTTATTGTAGATCAAATTTGCAGATATATATATATATATATATATATATATATATATATATATATATATATATATATATATATATATATATATATATATATATACTATACTTCGATAAAGTACAAACAAAGTACGACAAAGTAAATTGTACAAAGTTCGAGACACAAAATCGATCACTTTAAATATATAATAAAATCAAGAAAGATTGTGTGTGGATGTGGTCTGCATAACGCAACACTGGTTAACAGAATGTTAAATAAACTTGTACAAAATTAATTATTATCAGAAAATTCAAATGGTGGTGGGGTCATGATGCTTGTTAGTAATAAGCTGAGTTCATGCATTAAAGAGATACAGAGAACAAATAAATATAGTAGTGATGATATACTTGACATTTGTGGCATTTATATTGAGTTTGAGAATGATTTAGTTTGTGTATTGAATTTGTATCGGGCTCATAAAACTAATATTGATATTTTTTTTCAAAAATTGAATAGCTTTCTTTGAGTTACGCCTTCCAATAAACTGCAAAAGTGTTTTATTTGGGGATTTAAATATCGATTACAAGGAAAATACTAATATTGTTAGTAATTTAGAAGATGTACTACTTAGTTATGGGTTATGTAATAGAGTAAAAGAACAAATTCGAACCCAAAAAGATCGACTACTTTAATAGATTACATATGCATGAATTATGAATTGGATGGTTCATCTTTTATTGTGTGGAGTAATTGTCTGTCTGATCATTCGGAAATAACAAAATATAAAAGACATAATGAAACTAATATGAAACTATTTCAGCTGTATCTGAGCGGGGAAGATTGGCATGACATATTTTAGGCTGAGAGTGTAGATCAGGGATTTTAGGCATTTTCACATTGTTTGGAGAATTACATTGATATATAATGAATATTATTTTGAATTGGAGAACAAATCAAAAACTGCTTGGAAAATAATGAACAATATTATTCAAAAAACCGCAATGCAAAAACTAACATAAGCAGCATAAGAGACGAAAATGGAATTACTTTGAAAGACAAGTGTGAAATTGCTAGTTGTTTTAATAAATACTTTGTTAATCTTCCTAAGAACGTGTTGGTGAGTTCAATGGCTGCTACTAGGGTTAGACGAGTGACTCCAATTTAATACTCTATGATATTAGGGCCAGTTAATCAATATGACATAAATGAAACAGTAAGGAAACTAAAGAATACAAATTCTGTGGGACTAGATAATATTCCTTCAGTTGTTCTGAAGAAGTCTATCAACTCATTAATAATACCGTTAACATATCTAGTGAATTGGTTCTTGGAAACTAGTATTTTTCCGATGGCATTAAAAACATCAAGAGTGGTTCTTTTGCGCTTTACTATATTGAAATCATCACAGCATGGGTTTCGAAGTTGTCGATCTACACATTCAGCAATCTGTGAATTTTTAAACAAGATATTTGAAAACATAAACGACAATTGCAAATGTGTTGGTCTGTTTACGAATCTAAGTAAGGCTTTCGATAGTGGAGCACGCAATACAGCTGAACAAACTTCATGGCTATGGCTTGAAGGGTCGGGTGAGAGAGTGGTTGCAATTTTACTTGCTTGACCGACACCAAGTTGTACAGATTGATAAAGCTACATCTGAAATATTAAGGATTATTTCTGGAGTGCTCCAAGGATCTGTTTTGGGTCCACTATTATTTTTAACTTTTGCTAATGATCTGCCAGATGTTTTCAGTAGCGGAAATATGGTAATGTTTGTTGATGATAGCAGCTATTTAACAATAAATAAAAACACGCATGGAACCATTGAAACGGTACAGAAAATGCTTAATAAATTTTATAGTTGGTTTATGAATAACAAGTTACCCCTTAGCGTAGACAAAACCAGTTTTATAGCTTTTACTTCTCAAACACACATTATAACGGAGTCATATTTACTAAAAATTAACGGTAAGTGTATGCAGCAAACATCCTGTACTAGATTTCTGGGTGTTCATCTCGATAAAAGACTTTGGGATGAACACATACCTGAACTATGCCAGAAATTAGCTTCTGTCTCATATGATGTTTATAGGTTGAAATGGGTTGGTATCACGGATATTGTGCATTCATATTACTATGCAAAGTTTTACAGTCGCGCTAGCTATGGTGTATATTTTGGAGTGGGTCGCCTCATCTGGTGCGTGTTTTCAAAATACAAAAAAAGATAATTCGAATAATGGGTGGGGTGTTACTACTGGCAACATGTCGACTAATTTTTATACAATGCAGGATTTTGACCCTACCATCACTATATATTTTGGAGCTTATCATCTTTGTTAGGCGAAATTTTGTAGCATTCGTGAAAAATAGTGATTTTCATCACTATGATACACGGGGCTTTGATGAACTTGTTGTACCAATAGATTTATGTAAGATAGTTGAACATAATGTTTACTACAGTGGAATGAAGGTGTATAATAAATTGCCACAACGATTTCAGCATGTTCAGAGTGCGTAATTAAAGCGATTTGCAGGTGTATGATTTTCGCCAGCTGATTATGCCTGCCCAGTTAAGGATTAGGGGCAAGGACTGGACACCCCCAATAAGGTGTTCAATCGTCTCCCTCACACCACCGCACTTCCTGCATTTGTCGAAAACATCCATGCGTAGTATATGTCTTTCATAATTTTTAGTTCTCACTACTTTATCTGGAATAGCTGCCGCAAAGCCTTGTGTTTCTGGAAATAATAGTCCATCGGTAAGCCACCTTAGAGACAAATGTTTGTCAATAGAGTCATCCTCAAGTGATTTGAGATATCATGTAATGTCTGTAATGTCTCATGTAATGTCTGTTGTTTCCATTCTTGAGCGACATCCTTCAGTGTTGTTCTACTATCAACACGATTTTGTCTATTTAGATTCAGCGGGGTGAGACCCTATTCCTTATTTACAACCAGTTTCATTAGTTTGCTCTTTGAATTGATGAAGCGTTCTCTCATCCTATTCTCTTAGCTGAGACAAAGATTCTTGATATTTACAAGCCCTCTGCCTCCCAATTTTCTTGGAATATATAGCCTTTTTGTGGACGATTTTCAATCTGTCCAGTTCATCAAGATTTGCTTCAGACCATTTAACAATGCCAAAAGAATATGTCAGACTTGGCACCACCCAGCTATTGATCGCTTTAATGAGGTTTCCACCGTTCAATTTGGTGTTTAAGAGTTTTGTAAGACGCTTTTGGTACATACTCGAAAAACTTTTCTTTAATAGGCCATGATCAAATTTATAGTGGAGCATTTCTCCAGTCCAAATGACATATTGATGTCCTTACTATATATTTCGACTATTTTTATTAATGAATTTAGTTTCTCTCTTGTTTCTCCATAGAGTTTTAAGTCATCCATGTATAGCAAGTGTGATAGTTTTCTGGAATTGCTCATGTCAAGTTTGTGGCCAATATTGCTATTGTTAAGTAATGTGAACATCGGATTCAACGCTAGGCAAAACCTAACAGGGAAAAGGGAATCTCCTTGAAATATTCCTCTCTCGATATTTGTTTCAATGTACTGTTGGTGAACGAATAAATTAGTCTTCCGTTCACTCATGAGACACATTATTATATGGTCTTCCTTCCATATATATATATATATATATATATATATATATATATATATATATATATATATATATATATATATATATATATATATATATGGTCTTTTTTTAACAATGCTTGCAATTCGGCATCTTCAATGAATCGTCGCGTTTTTATTTTGATTGTACAAGAAAAACTGTACGTGCTGCTCTTTATTGGCTCGAAACTCGATATGTTTACCACACAAAAAACTTGAAATCGTTTAAACATCAATGGTGTTTTTAAAGTACTGTGGTAGCAACAAATTGACATAGCAGATCAGACTGTGAACCGACACTTGTTTCTAGCATCAGCCCTTAAAAAAATAATTATTAAACACCACACTTGGAATATATTTGTTTATAACGTTAACAATATCAGGTACTTATTTTATCATTCAATACCTTATTAGTCACTCTCATTGCACCGTTACGGTGTATAATTCTGGGGTTGTATATTAAGTTAAAATGTTAGAATAAAATGCCCAATATAAAACGGAATGAAATGAAGATTTTCCATAAAACAGTTTTCCAATATAACGAAAAAAGAGACAATTACGTTACGACTGGCTTAATACAAGAAGAAGGTCAACAGGGAAGGTATCATCAACGTAATTAATCACACTAAATCGCCCACAATGGACAAGAGGCGTTATCAGATCTCAGGACCTAGTCAATAAAGAAACCTTTATTGCGGTATTTGTGGAAAGATCCTGTCATAAAATATCACCAAATTGTACAGATACCCTTATCACCTCTTGAAGGGGGATGAAATTAGAAAAAAGTCATAGATTCTAATGAATGTGTTTGGACTTATAGTGTGTATTGGATTCACTAGATGACATGTAGGGTAGTTTCAGATGTTTGTGTTTAGCTAGTTGTTTGGGTTTATCGAAAAAAAAAAGTTCAAACATTTGTTGAAAAAATGACAAAATTAAAGTTCATGTTGTTATAAAGTACTTTAAACTCGAAGAGATTTATCACTAAACATCAAATCATTTTTTTAATCTTTTCGACGCACGTTTCGCTAACCAAGTTAGCATACTCAGGATATGATTTAGTATTCCTTCCATGAACAAGTTGAATATTCGGCCTTTAATCTGCAGATTGAATCATTCTCTGATAATGCTAATACGGTTAATGAAATGTGCCTCCGGAAGGTTAAAAATCCAATTTTTTGTTTGTTAGTAAATCTCTTCGAGTTTAGTGTTTCTCGAACTCTAACTTGAAGAGGTTTACTACTAAACACCAAATGATATTTTTAACTGTCTCGACTCACGCTTCGCTAACCGTGTTAGCATCATCAGGATATAATTCAGTCTGCCTTCAATCTACAGATTGAATCATCTGCTTTCAATCTACAGATTGAATCATCCCCTGATAATGCAACATGGTTAGCAAAACGTGCGTCGACAACGTTAAAAAAGCAATTTGGCATTTGTTGGTAAATCTCAGTTGGTAAATTTTCAGTTTAGTGTTTCACACCGAAGGTTCCAGTAGAAGAATTGATAAAATATTTTGTTTCATGGATTTGACCGCGCTGTGCATACATAGGAGTTAAATTCCACTTTAAAGGTTTCTCCTCTTTCGTTTTCGTAAACAGTATGCTGTTCAATTTAAACATGAGCACATAATGTCGTATTTAATGATCGCTGGGCAAAGATGCACAACTTGCTACTGTTGTAAATATCTGTATAGAGTCTATCGATTGCATTTTAAATCACGTTTTGCATTTTAAACATCTCTACAGGCCTAGCAGAGCCTTGGTTTTATTGATTACAGAACAATATGGGTGACAGTGGATCTTCATATCTTAGCCGTCTCTGACTTCAAATCTTTTTAATATTAAAGGATGTTTCGACAAAACAATCGACAAAAGATGTATTCGAATCAGCATTTTTTTAAGAGTACTTATGATCGCAGATGGAACAGAGATTCAGTATTATATGCCTGAGATGATGTAGCAGTCCAAAGGAAGCGAAAACGGTTTCGACGGCTATGACTTTTTAGGATTCTGTGTGATGCACATGGACAACCTGGTAAATGGCAGGTTGAGCTGTCACCGGGGAGTATTACGTTTTTCTTCTGGATCTATTAAAAAAAGCTATTCAGGTTAAACGTCTACATCTGGTGAAAAAGTACTCTTTCATCGCGATAATGCACCTGCAGATATTGTTGATGTAAAACGCGACTTATGTTTTGAATGCGCGATATTGGACTGATTTAGCTCGCAGCAATTACGTTCTCTTTCCAAGCTTGAAACAATTATTCACTTTACGAGACACTTCAAATGATGATATCAAAGCTGGGGCAACTGCTTTTCTAGCAGAGATGGACACGTCACATTATACAGATGGTATTAAAAAGTTAGGAATGTAGGTTTAAACTTGTTGAATGTCAAGATGGCCCCTTTGAAAGAGAAAAAAGCCTAATAAATCTTATGTTTTTTTTTGTCAGATCGAGAATTTCTCGAACAACCCTGGTATAACTCATATGTGATAGAAAAAAATATTCATACAATTATTTTTATAATTTTATTTCACCAGTCTCGATGTTGTCTGACTCACATAGTTAACTTACATAATACATAATAAACTTTATAATTAATGAATGACAAATATTAATAATTCACGTATAAATATTGACAGAATAAAACACAATAAATATAAAGGCTTTTATTAAAAAACTACGCAACTGTCTTTAAGTTAGTCGTAAAACTTCAATTTTAACCTACCTAAAACAGTTTTAAGATAGATGTTAAACATATAAAGGCAACTGGACTTCCATGAAACAGCTAGAAGAACTAAAATTAAAGTTTGACTTACTGCTATGATCATAAAGGTGAATTTTATTTTAAAACCTCGCGCGCTTTAAGCGTCGATAAAACCATTGATTTTTTTAAGTTGGTATGACTGTCCTTGATATCTGAAGTTTAGTTAGAAATTATAGTCTCCTTTGTAAATGTTACGAATTTTGGTGGGCGATTTTTTTAAATAAAAAAATTTGTTTAAAAAACAGAATTTCTTTAAAATCAAAATGGAACAAGGATTATCGCGAAGGTAGAGAAGCAGTCGAATATGGACCTTGATCAGATTAAACTTTCATGTCAACCAAATAATAAACGGCCTTTCAGAGAGGTCTTAGAGTCCATATTAACATATTATGTGTTGTATTGTAATGTATTAGATCCTCAACTTAATTCTCGACCCATAAGTTTCATCCACTACATAATCTATGCGAATCAGAATTTTTTCCCGCCATAGAGTTGTTTTAAAGCGCCATCTTTCAGGAAGTCAAAAAACCATCAGTCACTTTATCATATCAAAGTCATCGTTTTTTTTAAATAAGAGCCACAGTTGACTAAAAGATGGCGATTGTTTATAGAATGTGAGGGAGATTACTTTGAAGATTGAGATTGTATTTCTTTTTTTTTATACATAAATATTAAAGGTAATCTAAAGTGAAAGATAATTAAGTTGGGGACCTAATATATGCTTTTCAACAAATTTTTTCCAATGCTGGAAAAACTTGCTTAAAAGTTTGTAAGAAAATTTAGAAATGTATTTTTATAGAAAATATTTTATTATTGTTTGTTTTTGTTATTGTTTATTCATGTTTTCAGGACAAATTCGGAAAACAATTACCATGAAAGAAGATTTGGATGAAAATATATTATTTTTATAGTTTTAAGTCCTAAAATGAATAAGTTTTAAGAACTAGATAGTTTTTATGGTCGTTGCTGTCTGTTATGTGATGAAAAATGTTTAAAAAGTAAATAAATACATTTACCTATAGAAAAATTGTAAACATAATGTTATTACCAGAGACAGCACATTCTTTCCTAATGGCAGTTGAATATTCTAGCAGGATTCTAATCGTGCTCTTTCATTGAAATTTGTTAATGCCTGATGCGAAATAAATAGTCAGAATTATATTATGTTTATATTATTGCCATCTCATTCTCCGGATTTAAATCTTGTCGAATACAATGTGTGGTTAAGTTCTCGCTCGTGGTATAAACACTACCAAAAGGGATGTCTGCAACTCGCAAGGTCAAGGACTGAACGTATGGAAAAATTATATAAAAGCAAAGGGATATTTTTTATATTACACTGTATTAAATATACATATTATATATATTTATTTATTTTGTGTATTCTGCATTCAGTTTATTATGGAGTGAATACAATTAAACTATGAAAATATCCTCGATCCATGTATGTACGATTATCTGACATGCTTCACACAATTAATGTTCACTGTTTTACAGTACAATTAACTGCATATAATGGTAATTAGCAAAATGATTTAACGGTAAACATTCAGTGCAACAAAGCACACTTACCTGAAGGTAGACGCATCCAAATCTTATATTCCACTGTGCGGAAAATATCAGAAAACACAAACAACGTTAATCCAAACAAAGAACAAAAATTCTGTTTTTAACTTCTCTGACAATCAACTATTCCGAACATCCTGTCATCGAAATGTACCGGCGTAAGACTGAAAAACCGCGACTCGCTAGTACCGACCGCTGAGCTTTCATGCGATGGTCTGGTACCCATGCCCATTCGACGGTTACCGAGGGACAACCCTCTTCCTTTCCGACCGTGTATCCATCGTCAGCCATCGGCTACCTACAGATGGTTTTCAATGGGTGGGCTTGCGTTTGTTGTACCCTGCCAGTTTGATGTGGATGTAGTGCGAAGAATTTAATGAACATAAAGAAATTATTAATTTGTAAATCAATGTATATCACTGAGGTTAATTGTTGGTAGATATATTCTAAAAATTCATATTTTTTTATATGTATGTGTATATATATATATATATATATATATATATATATATATATATATATATATATATATATATATATATATATATATATATATATTGATGATAGATAATGTTCTTAAATCATTCTGGGTATCGATCGTTCGTTCTGTCAAGAGTCACGATATTTCGTCAAAATCTCATTTGGCATTTTCAAGTGTTGTCCGCTTCGAGTGAAGAGTTCAACTTCCAGTCTAGAAGTATATATGTATGATATTTATAAAAATAGAGTCGTACACAATACAACAACGTCAAAATTGTTGAATTATTTTATGAGAATGGTCGTTCAGTGAAAACTGTTTTTAGAAAATTACGTGATATTTACGGTTGGGGCAATCATCCATCTTAAAGCACTATCAATCGAATTGTTCAAAATTTTGAAGAAACTGGTTTGGTAGAAGATAAAAGAAGAACACTACATAGTCGAAGTGGTCGTTCACAAGAGCATATACATTTGGTACGTGAAATTGTTACTGAAGACCTAGAAATTTCCATTAGTCGACGTTCACAACCATTTGAACTCATTGAATCGACAAAATTGGCGTATTTTACGAAAGGATTTGGCTCTGAAGGTATATAAAGTTTAAATAACACAGAAACTAAAGCCACTACATCATTTAAAACGTCGTGCCATTTTCAATTGGATCAAAGAAATAACAGAAAATTTTTCTCAAAAAAATTAATCTTTTCAGATGAATCGCATTTTGAAATTGGTGGGTGGCTATATTAATAAACAAAATTGCCGCATTTGAAGTGAGAAAAATCCATTGATTGATTCATAAAAAAGCTTTACATCCTAAACGGGTCATTGTTTGTTGTACATTATCAGGTCAGGAGGTGTATTTGGACAGTATTTCTTTCAGAATGGTGCTGGTAAAGTTGTAACTGTAAATAGTGTTCGATATCGTGAGATGATAACCGGATTTTTGTAGATTGAATGGAATAATATTTATCTGGAGGATATGTGGTTCCAACAGGATGGCGCTACACTTCACTCTGCTAATGAAATAATTGATTTATTGAGATGAAAAATTTCTGGGTTATTTATTGTCAGAAACGGTGATGGTAATTGGCCACCAAGATCAGGTAATTTGACATCGTTGGACTATTTTCTTTGGGGTTACGTGAAAAGGCAGGTCTATAAGAACAATCCACAATCGACTGAAAAGGTCATGTCATGGGCTGAGGAGTAGAAAAAAATATTTTTTTCTGGTGAAAAACAAATTCATTTAGACGAGCTTGGTGGGTTTTTCTTTTATTTTCATGATGTAAAGAAGAAGGAAAAAAATATTGAGACTTCAAATGGGAGGAGGAATTAGTTAACTCTCATGAATACACATCTGTATTAGAGCCAAACAAGGTTATCTTTTAATGATATGAGTGAAGCTGTGAAGAACAAGACAACGCCCTCATTTATTTGGGAAAAATTGTAACCGATTGGGTCGAGCAAAATAATATTTTAAAATTGGAGCTGACCCGCTGCCTTTCCAGATTTGAATATCATTGACAATGTTTAATGGTTGTTTTCAAGGCGATTTGATGGTGGAACAAAGTAATTTAAAAATATGGTTGACTTAAAAGTGTTCAGGGAAAGACTTCATGGGAATAAATTCCACAACAACCAATAAAATAGTTGCAGTTGTGTTTAATAAAAGATGACAATATTAGGAAGCTCTATTAAGTATCTATCAACTCTATTAAGTATCCTATAAAACTGAAGATGTGTCTAATATCCTGACGCATCTAAAATCTTTGAGAAACGTCTTCAGTTCAATTTGGTACATATAATACTTTCATGGATGGAAGACAATGTGTGTAAATTATTTCTGATTTCAATGTATTCGTTTTGTGAAAGGTCACAACGTTTCGCTAAAATAACGTTTGGTATTTTCAAAGTGTTCAAGTCCAGAAGTTCCAGACTGGGTAAGGTCGGATGCCTTCTAGAGAAGAAAATCTCTACGTTGATTTTAACTTGTCTAAAACTTTACCTTTATTCTCTATATAGATTATTTTATTAAATAAATTAGTAGCATATAATAAATGTATATCATATATATGTACGTCGTTGGAAGGACAGATTTTTTGCATAGTGAACTACAATCGATATTATTCATCACTGTTGTCATGAGGGAAATCAAATATCTCAGCTAAAATTTGCAAATAATGTCCGATAGGAAATTCTCCTTCCATTTTCAATTCTCTAAAACACTACGAAAGAAATTTTTAAATACTAAAAACGCTCTTTTTTGATTTTCAATATTTATATCCGAAGACTAAAGAGAACTAAACCTCGTGACTTCGTGGTTGTGTAGTGTGCAAAAGCAGAACATAGTGCACGTGAGGAGTAACATAATAATTAGAACAATCTAAAGAAAATCATTGGATTAAGTTTAGTTGATAAGAATTCAAGTTTTAGTTGATAAGATTTGTTAGAGAAAAATTAATAGTTAGTCTGCTTGACTAGTTTTAATAGATGATTTAGAACAGAAAAAAAATTGGTCACGACTTGTTGACCCACCTCTCGACCAAATTTTATTGATGCCGTTTCGCTAGAAATTGCCGGGCCTGAACTTGAAGAAGTTGTTCTTTATGTCCTCAGTTTTTGACGTTCTCAGCCAGTTTTTGAGGTCCATAGTGTTAGTGAAAGTTATGCGCCTCATTTGGTTGGATAGATAAGATTGGCGTAAGATCTAGAGAGTACCCGTAGATGCCGAAAAAGTTCCCATTCGAGATCATTCAGAGCCTCCTTGACGATGTTTGCTGTGTGATTTGGTCTTTTCGATCGGGTCGTTTTAATGCAATAACCTCATTTACACTGTGTAGTTTTGTGAGGTAGGGTTCCTTGTCGACCGTCTTATTGCTTCTCTAACATTTTCCTGACGAGACCCTCTCGTTCTCACTAAAAGCAAATAATGGGGTTTTTGGGATGGAGATCTTGCTTAACTCTCTGAATTAACTCTCTTCTCTTAACTAACTTTGGCGTGTCTACTGCTGCCACCCATTCCTTTCTTTACTTTATATTGACCTAGATACACCATTTCTTAACTACCTTGATGATTTGTGTGGCACACAAGCTTCGAGTTTTTGAGTAAATTCCATAGATTGAGGATGTCGGGAGATCGGCCGCAATCGATCTTCTCAGCCAATTCTCGGCATGTTTGACGGCCGTTCTCCTTCAAAAGCGTTTTAAGATGGCCCTCGTTGAAGTCGAAAGGCCGACCAGAGCAGGGCTTGTCTTCCAGATCAAAGTTGTAATTTTTAATCTTGACAAACCAATCTCGGGTAGTCCAATCGTCTGTAGCGTCCTCCTCAGATACAGCGCAAATGTACCGAACTGCTTTGGTAGCTTTTTGACCACGACGAAAGGCGAAATATAGCAAGTGTAGAAAAGAAAGTTTTTTACGTCTGGAATATTAATTTCAAAACCCTAAAAGTATAGTACGAGGGTCGTTCAATAAGTCCTTAGAAAGTCCAAGGGATTGCGCTCGTAGCATCGGAAATGGTTTGTTTTTAGTAATCATCATTATTCACCAGATAGCTATCAAAGTCTCAGTTATATTCATAACGTGGTTTTATTTTTATATTAAGAAATAGATAATATATTAAGAAATATATATTAATAATACATTAAAAAAAAAAGATCCTATTCCATAAAGACAATGCACGGGTGTACACCTGTACAGTTTCAATGGCCAAAATCATAGGATTAAAGTTCGAATTATTACAACATCCACCATATTCACCAGATTTGGTTTCCAAGTGACTAATTTTATTTCCGAACTTAAAAAAAAAATAGCTTAGCGGACAACACCTCATATCGAACGAGGAGGTCATCGCCCAAACAGATGCCTATTTTGACGACCTTCCGAAATCTTACTTTTTAGATGGTTTAAAGAAGTTGGAGAAACGCTTGGAAAAGTGTATAGAGCTAATAAAGGAGATTCTGTTGAAAAATAAAAAACTACTTACAATAATTTGTTTTTCTATTTTCTCTGAAAACTTATCGTACGACCCTCGTAATAAAAGTGCTTTTGAATGCATATATACGCTTGGCTAAATAGAATAAAAATGGAGGAAAAACAAATTAATTATAAAAATGACGGAAATTCAAATCTAAATATAGTAGATGTGTAATTACATATCAAGAAATGGATGTTGCATGGTAGCTAACAATTGAATGCCTACTAGTAAATATTATTTTATTAGACATTACACCCATAAACACAGAAACCTATCTTTTAATTCTATTCTCGAGGCTCTTTACTAATTGGATTAACGGTAAAACGTATTGACCTGCAAAAGGGACGACCATTACCACCATAGAATATTAACTTTACAAGTTAACGTCAACCATATCACGAAAACTTATTCAATTTAAATGTTCATCTACGGTTGTCCCTTGTTTATGTCTATTAGCAGCCACGACTGGTCGGTCACCGCCGTGGTCCAACTGACTGGCGCTGTAGTTACGAGTTTTATATCCGCTTAATTCATAACTGCCGCGTTCAGGAAATCGAGTCGTGTGAAATGCATTTTGTTTGGAGAGAACTATTGCTGAGATGACGCCGATGATAAAAAGTAAAAATCTCAGACGTTTTCCTAACGCGCTCTACGGCATTTTCCTTTTTGGTGCTATGCAGGATGTTACTAAAAGTATACGGTTGTATCTTAATTATTAATGAATGTAAATTTCCGTATAAAAACAAACAGTATATTGAATATACAGGGTGTTCCATAACTCATCCGTCATAGAGCAACTGGTGATAGTAGATATCAAAATAAGAGGATTTAGTCAATACATGTGTTGGCAAATGTCATTAAAAAGATACAGGGTGTTGAAAGTGAAGCTTTTATTTTCGAAAAAATTGAGTTAATTTAAAAACGGTTGAAGATAGCAGGTTTAAAATCGGCGTAGTTGGGTTTTCAAAGGCGACAAATCCGAATTTGGTACTAGCTTGAGCCTAGTTCCTAGAGGGCGTTTGTTACCTACTTTGTGATAAATTAACTCGCTCATATATTTTTACCCTATAAAGTTGGGAATATTTTGACTTCAAAATAGAGAAGAGTCATAATTTCCACGTAAAAAAGATACCCTTGATCAATATCGATATCTCACGCCGTTTGCGAGATATTCGTGTTAGAATATTCCATTGCGTATCTTGTCGATGGCTGAAAAATATGCAATTCACAAAGTGTTGATAAAGTGTTAAAAAAAAGAGATATTGATATTGACTAAGGGTACCTTTCTTACGAGGGAATTATGACTCTTCTTTATTTTGAAGTCAAATATTCTCAGATTTATAGGGTAAAAAAATATTAGCGAGTTAATTCCTTACAAAGTAGGTAGCAAACGCTCTCTAGGAACTAGGCCCAAATTAGCACCAAATACGGGTTTGTCACCTTTAAGAACCCAATTACCCAGATTTTAAACCTGATATATTCAACCGTTTTAAAATTATCTCAATTTAATCACATTTTTTATGATAGAAACGTCTTAGAACACTGTTCTGCCTTCTCTAATATAATAAAAAAATATGTTTTAGAATTTAAATGTGGCTGAACAATCATTTAAGATAAAAGGTGCAAATGAACAAAGTGTTACAATATGAGAAATTATCAATTAAATGTTATTAATTATCAGAAATATACGATTGAAAGTGTATGAAATCACTGACCATACAGTTAACTTACGTAGATAAACTTTTACAACTGACATATGAAATACCTATGTACAGGATTTGCTTTCCCTGGTACAGAAAAAATTTAATTTTCTTCAATTAATTTCAGAAAAAAATACGTTTGTAGGTTTTAAAATGTTGACTATATGGAGTTAATTTATTTATTATTGAGAATATCTCCATAAATATGAATTTTATAAAGAAAGTGGAAAGGACCTTTTTTTTTAGAGAATTTAATTTCCTACAAAATTACTTGTATATCTTTTTCTCAAATCAGTATTCTTTAAGAGATACTTACAAAAAACTACGATTTTATCAAAAAATTGACTTAGATCGTCCTGAGGCACGTGTTATTTATGTTAAAAAAATCCCCGTTATTTTGCCACCAAAAGGGAGGTTTTTTAGGGGCTTCAGAAAAAAAAAATTAACGACCACCCCATATACCAGGTGTGGCGGTTAATGCTTCTTAATTTGTTTTCTTAAAAGAAATATGTTTAATTGGGGAAAAAGGTAAAAAAAATGGTGTATTCAAAGTATGCGCCATCGCTAGTTGCGCACTTTTCCCATCTCTCTAGTAATTTGTGGATGCTTTCCCAGAAAATCCGTACTTCTTTTGAGGTGGTCCAGTCATCAAGCCTTTTTCGACATCTTCGTCCGCGAGACATTAATGAAAACAAGAAGGGACCGAGTTTGGTGAGTACGACAGACGGAACAAGAGTTCCCAGCCACGTGCAGAAAAGGTGTCTCTGACCGCTTTCGCTGAGTGTGATGAGGCATTGTCGTGCTGCAAAATCACTTTTCTGTGTCTTGTAGTCCATTTTGATCGCTTTTCGATCAATGCATGGGTCAGATTGATCATTAGTTGACGGTAGAAACCGTTATTAACTGTTTTACCTGATTTCAGAGTACACGACACCCTTCTGATCCTTCCAAATGCACAGCATTGTCTTCTTTTTAAAGCGATTCGGTCTTGTGGTCAATATTGATGGTTATCCTGTGGCAACCCAAGAGTTTCTGCGCTTTAAGTTCTCGAAATATATCCATTTTTCATCTCCAGTCATGATCCTACGCAATAAAGTTCTTCTCTCATATCGGGAAAGCAAAACTTTGCGCACCATATTTTGCTTTTCCATCTGTTTCTCGTCCAGCTGGACCCATTTTCTTGCCTGCTAGATCTTTGTTATGGCATGCGGATGATCCTAAATGGTTCGGCGACCAACATTTAACATTTCTTCTATTTGTTGTTGAGTTTGCATATCGTATTTTTCCAACAATGCTTGCAATTCGACATCTTCAAATTTTTTCGGTTAACTTGGGCATTCTTTGTCTTTCAAGTTTAAATAACCACTTTTGAATCATTTAAACCAACGCCCGCAAGAGTCTTACGTTGGGACATGTCATCGCAAGTTTCCACAAGTATACGACGGCTTTCACTCGCGTTTTTCTTTTGATTGAATAAGAAAAGCATTACTTGCCGCAAACACGAAAAAATATGACGCTAACTTGAAATGGTTTAAACATCAATGATGTTTTGAAAGGTACTGCCGTAGTAACAAAATGACATAAGAGATTAGACTGTGAAGCGACCCTTGTTTCTAACGTCATCTCTAAAAAATAAGAATTATTAACCGCAGCACCTGATAGATTGACAAATATTAGTTGCCCCTTATTTAACAAGCTTCTTATTTAACATTGTTAAAATATTTTTTCTTTAAAGTAAGCCAAAAACGATGCAACAACGATGCATTGATTAAATGTTATATAAAAATAGCGACAAAAAAATTTCAGTGTATGTCAGTTCGTGTATTTAAGTTTCATTTAAAACCAAAAATATATTTTGTACACGAATATCACGATATTCTTCTTATTTACGGAGATGCCCCTATTAAGAAAAACGTATTTTTGCTGCTGCCGACCAGATTAGAACATATAAGATTTTGAATATATAATTTAATAAAACAATTAGTCATACATATGTTTCTTAATATAACGTGAATCGTTCAAAAGAGTTATGATGTAAAAAATTAGTGGTAGTAATTTAGCCTTCGACAAGCCAAAGAGGACAATATAGTACCATATCTTAATCTTAAGAAAGGAGAACAGGACTCCTAAGAAAAGGTGGAGTTGCACGACTTGCAGTTCATGGTCGCCAAACTGTATCGATTGTCCAGATTATGTTTTGCCTTCCACATTAAAATCACTCGCTCTTTCTGATTGGGTTTCCTCGCTATCTTCTTCTTTTTCTGCTCTTCATGGTGTCCAACTTTGGAGATCTCAATCTTTTTCACCTATCTCTCGTCATCGCTCCATCTGGGGTTGATATCTACCCTCAACCGTGAGCTTCACATATTATTTAATGTGGTTTTAGTTTCTGTAGTTTTTTTAGTATATGCATTTTCTTTATATGAAAGTTTTAGAGAAGGTTATATTGAAACTAAAACTTATCGATTTTCATTAAAAAAAGAAAAATAAATTGCTGGAGCCCTGGAATAATTATCTGGAGGTTAAATAAATATCTCAAACCTTATAGGTCCATTTAAATCTCAATATATTGATGTCCTAGATACTCATTTCTGAGACATCTATATGTGAGAGGTGGAAAATAAATGTAGCACTCGTTAATATAATCAAGAAAACTTTTCTTTTAATATAAAAGTTTTTTCAAACCCCTTAATTCGATTAGATAAGAATCTACTTTCGACTAACAAAAAACTAGTCTATTCGACGGATTGTTTGAATAAAAGTCGTTGGCCTTTTTTTATTGTTATATCAGACCTAATTAGAATTCATCGTAGAGGCAGCTGAAGAACTAAAAAAACAACCCAAACTAAATCACCGGAATACGAAAACACCTGTCGCGTAGTAAAACTGTTAGATTGGCGTTGCCTGAACGCTTTCAAAATCAACTTTAATTTGATATTGAGGTTTTATTTTCGGTTGATTTCGATATTTATTCAATGGAAATTTATTGTAGTTCATGGACGAGAATATTCTTCATTAAGAACATACATGATGTAAAACAAAGTAAATTTAATCAACGATTTTTCACGTCATGTTAAAAAAATAAGTTCCTTAAAACAAGCTTAAAAAACCATCGATTCCCGAGAGAAAAACTTGCAAATTTCAAACGATGCTATTTGAACATTGCGACCAAAATATTTTAGTGTATGCGTATGCATATATTCAAGTTGGATTTAAAACCAAAAATATATTCTATACACCAATATCACGATAACAGTTTCGTATTTATGAAGAAGCCAAAATTCCGAAGGGGCTAGGCGTATTTACGGGCAAGCAATGTAATACATTGGGTATGGTGGGGAGAAGGGTATTTGTATACGTAATATGTATACAAATACCCACAAGCACCGCTTGTAGCTCGGCAAACATTTGTCCAAGTTTTTCAAAGCGTTTTGGAAAACTTTGTCCAACATTTGAAGAATGTGGGTGGTAGTGAAAAATGGGAAAAATGGGGTTGACTCTACAATCACAAACCAGCGACCCAGTCGGTTCCCATTTATAGAAATAGTCACGGCATATGCTGTTGCATATTCTTATTTTGTTCAGTATCTTCCAATCGCAGCGGGGCAACTCCATTTCTGGTAAAGGTGTTGTAGGGTCGATGACATGAGCCACCTGCCTCGATCTCGAAATATTCCAATATTCCCTCCATTTAGCATTAAGGGGGAAATTTTCTCCCAGGAGCTCTTCTGCTGACAGAAGCGAGGAATCTAGATTTCGGTCTCCGCGGACCGACAACAGGCAAGTCATTGTGTAGTGGGAGATGGGGATTTAATAGTATTTTATTGTGTTCCCTAACTCGTCTTTCCTGCCTGTGAGAGGTGTGCTTTTTAAACATCCATTAATTATTCTCACAATCTCATTGATCTTGGTGTCAATCATCTTCCTGATTCCTTCCTTTACCTAGACTGGAGCGCAGTATTCAAAAAGTGTGTTAGTGAAAACGGAAACGGTTCCAACTGCAGGAAAAGCCTTAGCTATACTTTCCTGGGATTTTCGTTCTACTGATCCAATTGATATATTCATGGTATGCGGTGATATTCAGAAATATAGTTTCAGTTATATATAGAAATATAGTTTTAATTGAAAAATATAGTTCTCTTTTATGATTATGCGCATTCACATAAGTCTTGGATTATTGCAGCAATTTCCACATGCTCTGTATTCATCTGAGTCGAACAAATCGCATTATACGAAGGAATTAGAGAGTTGCAACGTCGTTGATCTAAATATATTGATTTATAAGGTGACTACGTTGAAAAGTAAGAAAATATTCTTAAAATGCTTTTGTTTTTAGGTAATGTGGAGAACTTCTCAAATAACCCTCGTATTGTTGCTAAATAATTATATTTACAATTTTAGGTTGAGTGAATGATATTTAACTGATGTAGTGGATATTTAGCTGATGTAGTGGATATTTAACTGATGTAGATATTTAACTGATGTAGTGGATATTTGATGGAAATTCATTTTAAATAAACGAACTAGGATTTATATCTAAATTTCCTTTATATTTAAATTTATTTTACAATTGTTTCGACACACAAAAAATACCTAAAAGGTGTGTGAATGGAAACAATTATAATACACGCTCTAAATATAGTGAAAATGTAGAAATCGACCCCTAATTATAGGGAGGTTTCTTGAGTTGCCTTTATTAGAGTCATCCAACCAGATATCCACCATGACTGACGTCGTTTAACTTCGGTTATTCAGAACTGATATTCGATGTGATGTGGTTTGGCCTTGGGCTTTAATTGAAATATGTTAGATTTAAAATCTAAAATACATCTTAATCGAATTATATAAATAAAAATTAAATGCTGTACGTTGGTAAGCGCATCACTTGAGAACGGCTGGACCCATTTGGCCATTTTTTTTAAATGTTTTTAATATTCCGAATAAAGTTTTTAGGAAAAGAAAAAGTAGAAAAGTTGCCCGGAAAATTAGAAAAATCTGGAAAAATTGAAAGTGTTTTGGTATGATGACAAACTGCAAAAATCATAATTTTTGTGTGCAATTTCGATCATAACTGACTGTAGGAACGACATATTTGGTTGGTTCTTTTTATTTTTGTTTTGTTCGTTATACTCCCGGGATGGAAATAACTCAATTGAATGTTGAAGCGCGAAGAGCGAAATGAAATTGAACGGAATGAACGGAATGAATGAAATTGAACGGAATTGAACGGAATTTCACAAACATGTTTAGTACGTAAACAAGAACAAAGAGAAAATGCAAACGAAGATATGCATCGAATGAGACATCATCGGTGAGAAGAAACCAATCGGGTGACAATGAATTTGAATAATCGTGCAAGAATACAAACCAAAAAATAGACAAACAAAGTTTTACTTTGTTTACACATTTCCAATAGCTTTTCACAAATTCACAAAACGATCACAAACAAATTTATTGAAATTTGGACAGGACAACGTATGACCGGTCATCTAGTTAATAATATATTTTAATCTACAAATTCTTGCGATGTCTTCGAACCAAGTTTGAAATTTATGGTCCAACATCAATCAAAGTATTTTTTTTGTTTTTACTTTTTCCAGAAGTAAAGTTATCCTGTGTAGAAAATTTTGCAACTAGCTTAAAAATTGATAAGCGGATGGTGTCATATTCCCCAGTCAAGACTGGCTGTTATGGAGTTTAAGGTTATCATGACCAAAGACCAATCCCAATAAAATTTATTCTACAGCCAAAAAATGTATCTTTTGATGCAATATTGCCTTCGACGTATGCCTGCAATAGTTCGTAGTATTGTTTTTTGGACACGTTTTCACAGATCTTTCTTGATTTCCTGTAACTACTCCTGTAACTATTGGTTACAAAAATAAGTCGCTTCTAAATGTTATCGCAACGAGTAGCAGATGTGAGTGACTATTTCAACATGTTTGAAAAAAAAATGTACCTACTCTTTTTTATCAATTGAATTTTGAATATTTACATTTAAAATATCTAATAAGTTACGAATTATTTTAAATATATATTAAAGATGCCAGCCGATGGGATGTCCTCGTCAATTTTGTGAGAAAATCGAAAGGTAAGAGGGAGACAAGGCAAGGGAGTCGTACTTTCACGATGTAGGGTCTCGTACATCTGCCGGTTGGATCAACAATGAGTTTCCGGTTTCGTGGAATCGATGCACAGATGGGAGTGTGTGACGCGTGCCACGACGAAAGAGACCGTTTATATTTATGTTTATTTGACTTCAGCGTTTTCGGAAGTGGCAAAATGTAAATGGAAAATCTTGTTTTCTTTAACATACATGAATTTTGAAGGAAAACAATTTGTTTATTTTGTTATTATTAATAGTATAAGCAACTGCAAACCCGATAATTAGAACTTTTATTAAAGAAATTTAAAATTGTTTTAAGATTTGTCTTGGAGCAAAGAAGAATATAATACTATGTGGCAAAAAATTATCAATAGAGAATATATATATATATATATATATATATATATATATATATATATATATATATATATATATATATATATATATATATATATATATATATATTTCTAAATCATTCCGGGCGTCGATCTGTTGATTCTGTGAAGATTCACGACGTTTCGCCAAAAAACTCATTTGGCATTTTTTCAAGTGTTGTCCGCTTCGACTGAAGAGTCTTCGATCATCAGTCAATAAGTGCCCCGCCTGACAAATAAATAAATACTTTTCTTACAAATTTCGACTTTATTCGGCATATATTCTCCTTGAAGAGCAATAAAATCATTCCAAAACTTTTCTAATATTTCTACGCCTCTTTTATCGAACGATTTCTCTTTACCTTCAAAATATCCTTCAGTTTCGGCAATTACCTCTTCATTGGAGCAAAATTTCTTTTCAGCGAGTATTTTTGAAGTTTGAGAACAGAACATAGTCACTAGGGGACAGATCTGGAGAATAAGGTGGATGCGGAAGCAATTCAAAGTGCAATTCATGCAATTTAGCTATCGTTGCCAACGATTTGTGACACGGCGCATTGTCTTATTGAAACAACACTTTTTTGTTCAGTTGGAGCCTTTGAATAACGCAATGTAATATTCGCTATTGATTGATATCTTATGCACATCGCAAATTACAGAGGCCATAACCTTGCCTGCTTATGGTTATATATTTGGTTGTTTTGGACAGCTTTCACTGACTGCTCACCTGAGGACCACTCAGGTGACTCCAGAGTTTAGCGATAGATTTATTTTTCATCCATTATCACATGCTACATGAAAACATCTTTTTTATTTCGCTTAAACAGCGCCAAACATTGCTCAGAATCATCAATGCGTTGTTGTTTTTGGTCAACTGTGAGAAAATGCGGTACCCATTTTAATAGTAATTTACGCATTCCTAAATGTTCATTCAAAATTATGTAAACACTTCCTTTCGATATCTTTTTCATTGTTTTAAAAATGACAAAAGGAGCTCACTTAAAGCATAATGACTCAGAAACTAGTAGACAGATTGTTATGAAATTTTGCCACATGACATTTGAAGATTCAATCACTGAAAGCACAATCGACGCTCATTTGGCATTTTCCAGTGTTGTCCGCTTCGACTGAAGAATCCAACTGACATACACGGATCGTTGCGCTCGCTATTATAGGTGGCCGGCGACTGCGCGGATTGTATCGGGTTAGTTCGGGGCTATTCGCAGCGCTTGGCAACGCTCTCGGGGTCCGTTTTTTGATTTTTATTTTTTGTTGCCACGTTGTCGTGTATCTTCTTTTTTCAGAAGCGATTTCTGTACTTTTGGAATATTGCGAGCGTCAGTTTTGTGTGGCTTGTAGGCTGTTCTGATATTATGTTTTCTTAGTAGTCTGCCTATCCTATCAGTGATTCCTTTTACGTATGGTAGCAGGACCTTTGATGCATTTGGTTCCTGATCCTCTATTGTTCTTCGTGTTTTGGGTTTCCTGATGGTGAATGGCCTTCCTGATACAATTTTCTGAATATCCATTTGATTGAACGGATCGATACTCGGAATAATAGAATTATCTATCATCCGTAAAAATATTAGATATAACATATACATATACATATATATATATATATATATATATATATATATATATATATATATATATATATATATATATATATATATATATATATATATATATATATATATATATATATATATATATATATATATATAGTTTAAAGGTAACCTATTCACTGCGAACTAAATATATAAAGGAACTTGAAAGGGATCATGTCGTTAAATTAAATAAAGGGTAGTATACTTAGTAAATATAGAAACTGCGATATTGCTAGATATAAAAAGAAATATTGCTAGGATTGGATTCACTAAAGTGGGTATCATCGCAGATAAGGTTTTAGATGACCAAGAAGACCCTTTTTGACTACTTTTGATATTTATTTATGAAAAAATTAGTACAAACTTCATTTTCGGCGTAATTTTTCTCACTTTTTATGAATTTTTCTCATCTTTTAGAGAACTATTCAATCTAAGGTTGAAAAAAACTTGGTAGTTTTAAGGTGATAAAATCAATGAAATTTGTCCACTTCCTCGATAGACTTGATGGAACTAGGTTGCAACGATTGGAAGAAATAAAAATCTGAAGGGGCCAAGTCTGGAGAATACGTCGGGTATGTTAAAATCTCCCAGCCCAACTAGGTGATCGTTTTCAGACATCTTCTTGCTGTATGTGGTTGTGTGTTTTATATTAAGTATATTATGTAAATAGACGGTCGGTTATTTCCGCGGAATATGGGTCAGGCCTTCTGAAGTTTATGTTGAGAAAAGTTCCTCTACTTCCCGTTGTGTTAGGTTGGCTTTGTCTACAATATTTCTTTATTATCTTTTGAACTTCATTTCCGAACCCCTGGCCGTGAGTTGTACTGAAACATAATAACTTACCTATTTCCTTGCCAATATAAGTTATTTTTTCCTCCAGAAGACCACTACCGAATTAGCTGTTGTTGATAACCATCAGCAACGACCATTTGATGTAACTTATAATGACGACGCCCAGCTGATCCTATCATATATGCAATAATACTTTTTTTACATGCCACGATTTTAGTCTCTTTGGTATACCGTAAATGATAATGTTTTCGTCACAGGTCACAATGCATAATTCATAAGCAGGAAGTTTTATTTGTTGAATCTGGAGAGCAATGTACTTATACTACAATATATTTATTGTCAGCTGTGAGTTCATAGAGCACCCAACGACTTCCCTTGTGAATTTTTCCCGACTTCCATTCTACAACTGATTTTTAGATTATGTTCACAGTAGGCTTATATAATATGCCTCGTTTTCAAAATAAACGATGGCACTTTTGATTGAAAGAATCTGATTTGAATAGATTCTGCAATTGATGAAATCTAAGAGTGAGAATTACCCAATAAAAGAGTGATGTTGCTTTATATTGGAGGTCGAAATAGCACCATAAAAATATGTCAACGCAAGGAACGGCAATAGAAAATGTAGATGGTGTAGATTGATTATCACTTCTAAGTTAGTGAAGTATACCATAAAGTATAGTTTGATCATAAAGTTTGATCATAAAGTATAGTTCCTTTTAATTTAACAATCTGTGCAATTTACGTATTGATACAACTATTAGCCTTAAAATGTGACTGAAGTTTCATATCATTCTGCTTAATATCAAGATGGCCTCCTAGAGGCCCTCACTTAGATGCCCTCCCAGAAAAACAATACATCTTTTGAGATGGTTCTGTTATCAAGCCATTTTTTGACATCACCGTAATTGTTGTAGTGTTTCATGGAAACTGTGTAAGTCATCGATGAAAACAAGTGGTAGTTAAAAAAGGCCAAGTCTGGTGAGTATCGCGGGTGGGGTAAGAGTTTCCAGCCAAGTGCAGAAATGGTGTCTTTCTGACCCTTTTCGCTGTAGGTGATGGCGTGAAATATATCTATTTTTTGACGCCAGTCACGATCCGATGCAAAAAAGTATTTCTTTCATGTCGAGAAAGAAAAACTTTGCACATCGTTTTTCGCTTTTCTGTCTGTCTATCGTTCAACTAATGTACTACTTGTTTTCTTGCCTTCGGGATCTTTCCAATGGCATGCAGACGATCAGAAATGGTTCTGCGATAAACGTTTAACTTCTCTAATATTTGTTGTTATATTTGTTGACTTATGGAAAAATGCAGAAGTGATCCTTTTACATAAAAAAGGAGCACAGGAAGATTTAAAGAACTACCGTCCAATAAGCCTCCTATCAGTGATGTACAAAGTTTTCACTAAGATAAGTTCTAAAAGAATATTAAAAAAAATGAATGACGCACAACCAAGAGAACAAGCAGGATTCAGAAGTGGATTGAGTACAATGGATCACATCCAGGTTGTACAGCAGGTCATAGAAAGGCACAACGAATACACCATGCCGCTGTGCTTGGCTTTTATCGACTACGAAAAAGCATTTGATTCCATCTCAAAGCATGCGATAATGGATGCACTGGTTAGCCAAGGTGTAGAGAGAGCCTATGTAAACCTATTAAAATCGATATATGATGGAGCTACAGCCACAATTCACCTTGATGATCTTGAAGTGGGAATTAATATAGAACGAGGTGTACGGCAGGGTGACGCAAAATCGCCTTTTCTTTTTTCGGTTGGCCTTGAAGAAGTATTCCATAAACTGGATTGGGAACAGGATGGTGTTAAGATCAATGGTGCAAACTTAAACCATCTTAGATTTGCAGATGATATTATTCTCATTTCACAAGATCCAGAGGAACTGCAAAGACGCATACAAGAACGGCAAAGGGCTGGCGAACCATTTGGCTTGAAAATAAACCTGAAAAAGAGTCAGGTTATGTTCAATAACTTCGCTTAGGACAGAAGAATTTCAGTTTTGGGAAGGGATTTACAGATTGTGGACAGCTTTGTATATCTTGGGCAGAGGATTTCAATGGAGGGGAATACCTGGCAGGCATTTGGTGGCAGGCAGTGGCTGGCAGGCATTTGGTAGGCTCAATATAGTGTTTAAGAGCAGACTCCCACTTTGCCTGAAAAGAAAAGTATTCGATCAGTGCGTTCTACCCGTTATGACATACGGAAGTGAAACCTGGACACTCACATCGCAATCAATTCAAAAACTTCGGGTGGCACAGAGGGGAATGGAAAGATGTATGCTTGGCATTACAAGACGAGACAGAAAGTCCTGCGCATGGATCAGGGAACAAACAAAAGTCTGTGACATCATTGGAAGAGTAAAACAATTGAAATGGAGATGGGCAGGCTATATAGCGAGGCGATGACAGATGGACCAAGGCAATCCTGGAGTGGATACCGCTTGATCGCAAATGTCCACGAAGAAGACCGAAAGCACGATGGATTGATGACATTGTTAAGTATATTGGACCCGAGTGGCAGAGGAAAGCCCAGGACCGTGAAGGTTGGCAGCATGCTGAAGAGTCCTTCATCCTGCAGTGGATCGATACGGGCTGATGATGATGATGATGATGATGATGATGATGATATATATATATATATATATATATATATATATATATATATATATATATATATATATATATATATATATATATATATATATATTATTTCTCTTACCTCGATACTCAAGCCTATTAAAGTCAGATTATTATATTGGATTTTTTTTTGTAAGTCTCATTTGTAAATTGAAAGAAAGATAAGCTTCTTATAATGAAGAGATTGTTTTTAATACTTGATGTATACTTTGTTATCGCTATTAAGTAAATTAGCTAATCTTTTGATAAAAATATTTATATCTTTTTTGAAATGGCGTTTTCATTAAATAACTATACAGCCAAAAATCTCGACAAAACCTTTTTTTTTCAAGAATCTCGTTTATTTCTGTACCTTTGCCTACATACAAAAGCTGGTGGTAGAGTGGTTCGGCACATTGGCTTATCCTCGTTCGAGTTTTACCTGGACTTTTATAAAGGGCATGAGAAAATTTTCGTGAGAACGACCCTTGGACCTATATTACACATTTTTAGATTGAATCCTTTCTTTTTTCTTCAGTTTTTTCTCTCAGCCATCAATGATCTATTGTATTAAATGTATTTATCGGTTGATCAAATTAGCTAATACTCGAAAATATTTATATATGTTTACTATTTTGTATTAATCTATTTGATATACCCATAAGTAATGACGTTTTTTCATATTTTTAAAACTGCTATTTACTGGCAATAATTGAACTTATCAGGTGTGGCGGTTAATAATTCTTAAAAAAACACGTTTATTTTGGGAGAAAGGTATAAAATGGTTTATTCAAAGTATGCGCCATCGCTAGCTGCACATTTTCCCCATGTTTCTGGCAATTTGTGTATGTCCTCGCAGAAAAATCGTACATCTTTTGAAGTGGTCCAGTCATCAAACTATTTTCATGGAGTGTTTTATGGAAAGTACGTGAGACATCATTGAAAACAAGTCGTAGTCGGAAGGAGTCAAGTCTAGTGAGTAGGGCGGGTGGAGCAAGGGTTCCTAGCCAATTCTAACCTTGTCGTGATGTAAAATCACTTATCCGTATCGTGTAGTTCACTCCGGTCGCTTTTCGATCAGTATATGGTTCAAATTGATCATTTGTTGACGGTAGCGAACGAAATTAATTGTTTCACTTGGTTTCAGAAGCTCATGGTACACGATACTCCTCTAATCCCACCAAATTCACAGTATTGTCTGCTCTCCAAAGCGATTCGGTCTTGAAGACATTGATGGTTCTCCTGGGTCAACCCATTATTATCTCCGTTTTGGGTTCTCAAAATATATATTTTTTGGTCTCCAGTCGAGGCAACAAGGTCTTTCTTTCATGCTAAGAAAGGAAAAATTTCCGCAAACTGTTTTTCGCTTTTCCATCTGTCTATCGTTCAGCTGATGTGGTGCCCATTTTCCTGCCCTCTGGATCTTTTCCATGGCATGCAGACGATCTCAAATGGTTCGGCGATCAACCTCTCTGCCATTTATTGTTGAGTTTGTATATCGTCTTCTTCCAATTCGGCATTTTCAATTTTTTCTGGTTGAGCTGAGCGTTCTTTGTTTTCCAAGTAGAAATCACCATTTTTAAAACATCTAAACCACCGCCCACAAGCGTCTTGAAAAAATATGACGTTAACTCGAAATCGCTTAAACATCAATGACGTTTTGAAAGGTACTGTCAGAGCAACAAAATGATGATATAAGATATTATACTGTGAACAGACCTTTGTTTCCAGAGTCATTTCTTTAAACAATTTAGAATTATTAACCGGCACACCTGGTAATAGAACATAACCTATATTCTACATAAATATATTGACATTTAGTCTGATTGTTGTTAAGTTTTAAAAAATTTGGGTGAACCCTGGAAGACTGGAAGGGCAGAAGTGTGGATAAGTTCTATATTAGAAATTTGATGCTTTATCAATTTCGAAAGTATCGCTATGCCACAAATGCCATTAATTATGTTTATACTGATATCTTGGATAGCACAGCATGTGAGGTTTGGTTCTAAAAAATAACGAATAGTGATTTCAATTTCTTCGGTGGTATACAATCTGGAGGACCTACTGACTTTGATAAAGGTCTGTTGTTGGCTGAAATTGAAACTGATCCTAAACAAATCATTTAGGAATTAGCCACAAAGTTTAAAGCTTCATGGTCTATAATACAATGGTGTTTAAAACAAGTGGGTATAATGTAATGAAAAAAAATGTGTGGTTCCTTAACAACTTTTAGTTGAAAATAAAATTCAAAGTGCAACCATTTCTCTGAATGAATTTGTTATTGTCCATATTAGGCAGAGATCCTTTTTCTCAACAAATCATTACTGTAGAACGAAGGTGGATTTTATACAATAATCCACATAACAAAAAAACAGTAATTAACGTCAGAACAAGCTTTGCCCAAACCAGGGTTTAAAACCAGGTTTTAACCCTTTAAAAGTGTTACTGTCAATAGCGGGGATTTTACAGGAATTACACAGGTCTACAGTGAATTTGGTGCCGCAAAAACTAAAACTATTTTTGAATATGCTCGTTATGCAGGTTCTAAAGGTAGATATATTTTTTGAAATGTACGTGTAGTTTTCGAGATATGATAGGTATCGAAAAAATACGATTATTTCAGATTTTTTACCTTTTGTTACATCACTGAACATAGCGAAAGCTTCTTTTTTGTGATTTCTTCGAGTGAGTTCCTGTCAGGCACTCGCGCATGATACTCTAGCAGTAATCAGCCATCAGGTGTTCATCCCATCCACCCTGGTATCTTTCTACCATATTTTTCAGTTTCTGATGAAATCGCTCTCCTTGTCCCTCATTATAAGAGTCAAGGTTGTCCGGAAATTTGTCCAAATGATTATGGAGGTAGTGAACTTTGATGCTCATGTTACATACACACTTTCTTAAATTGTCCAGCATGTTTTGCACCAATTCGCGATAATTTTCGAATTAATAATTTCCTAGAAACTTTTTTACGACATTGACGAAAGAAAACCATGCTAATGACTCTATATCATTCATTCAATCCACGAAAGTGTTATCTCTCATCAAAAGCCTAATATGCGGTCCATCGAAAATGCCAACCTTAAGTTTCTCCTTGCTCAACCCAGGAAAATTCCTCGATATATAATTAAAACAGAAACCATTTTCATCCAATGCTTTGACATACTGTTTCATTAGTCCCAATTTTATGTACAATGGAGGCAAAGTTAGTTTCTCTCTAGTAACTAACCCTGTATTTATGATATTTTGTTTCCTAACTGTTAAGTCTTTTCTTTCAGGCCAGTTTATTTTAATCCAATGTTCGCTTTTAGCTCTGCTATCCAACAAAGAGAGAAAACATGTAAATTTCATGTAGCCGCTTTGTTGACTCAATAAAAATTTACCATTTTTAAATCAACGCATATAACCAATTTATGATCGTTGTACTTGAGTTTTGGATATATGATTTCATACCCCTCCTTTAATTTAGTGCCATGAGCAATGGGAATCACACCATGCCTATTACCATTATTTAGCAAAACATATTTCAAACTTCGTTTGAAACTGTCTATAAAAAAATCACCATTCATTTGGCTGGTAGTTTAAGAAACCCATGTTGATAAAATACCACCGACATCATTACAAATCATTTTCTTAGCAAAAAACGAAAGCAAGTCTTTTTCTCGAGTACAATAGATGTAATTTTCGTACTTGGAGAAAGTAAATTCCTTTCTTTGAGTTCTGGATGTTATTTTTCTTTTGAAAAGTCGAGGTCTCTCATAAGGCCACTAGGTTACTTAAAGCCTCTTGAGTAAAAAGTAGAGGTTTTGACCGTTGTCAGAATTATCACTTTCTTTGCTAGTATAATCTTGCCTATCTTCGGATTTACTACATTATGTATATGAAAGATCAGATAGGCCACAAAAAGTTGGAACAGGGACGTCTTTTGAATGAGAAATAGGTCCTTTAGCATACCCGACCGGAATAAGTTAATTTTTTCGGTTAATACCGTGTACCTTGACTAAGCCAGTTATCATAGTGATTTTCAGGTTCCTTCCAAATCATAGGCACATCAAACTTCAATTAACTTATTTTACCAATCGTCAATTGCCTTTAAATGTTCACTACACATTTTGCAAACGGTGTTTGGATTCCATGGTTTATCAACGTCTTCGACTTTCAAGTTAAAGTAAGCGAAATAGGCATTTTGCACAAATTCAGATATAGGTTTTCGAAACTTTTTTACCGTATATTCGCCACAAACGTAACAAAAAGTGTTCGGGTCGTTTAAACACAATCGTTTTGAGGATGCCTTCCAGATTTTATTTACTATTTTTTTTAATTGAACAAACAACAAAAATAAACAAGTTAAATGGCTTCTGACAAAATATTTTCGTTATGAGTAGATTAAAAACTCTACGTACTTTTGATAAATTAATGTTACTGAGAGTGCTTGCTAGACACTATACTTAAAAATTACCATTTTTTTTTAATTTTGTAGAACGCTGTTATTTATTACGAGGTTCTGGATACTAACGAAGTCGTATGTTATAAATATTATTATACTCAGCATAATAGACTAGAAATAGCTTTCATTCAAAAAAACGTCTAAGACTCAGTAACAGAAAATATATTATTCTGGAGCATTATAATGTAAAACCTCATAGTGCCAGAATCACACAAGATAAAATGAAAAAGTTAGACTGAGAAGTACTTTCACACTCACCTTATTTTCCTGAAGCTGCATCGTTAGATTACCATCTTTTCCAATCTATGGAATGTTCTCCCTGTGAAAAAATCCTGTTGCGACATCTTTCAAAACTTTCGTTCCTAGAATGTTTTATTTTATAATCGCTTTACAAAAAGTAAATGGAAAGTTTGCAATTTCAAAGCAAGTCATAATTGACGCATTGCTTAGCCAAGGGTTAGACAGAGCATGTGTGACCCTACTGGGATACATGTATGCTGAAGCTACAGCGACAGTTTGCATTGGTGAACTTGAAGTTTAAATCACTGCAGAAAAGGATGTACTGCAGGGTGAAACAATAACGCCTGTGTTTTTCTCAGCCTGTCTTGAAGAAGCATTTCGTAATCTGGATTGGAAACGGGGTGAAATAAAAATCAATGATATTTGAGCCATCTTAGATTCACGGATGATATCGTCCTCCTTTCAGGAGACCCAGATGAGCTACAAAAACACATACAAGAAAGGGAGGGAGAACCATTTGGCTTGAGAATAAACCAGAAGAGAAGTCAGGTCATGTTCAATTTCTGTTTATGGGAGGGAGGTATTTCGATATTCTTGTTTATTAGATATACATCTTGGCTTGGGTAAAAATCATATTAATGTAAGGTGATATCGCCCAGGAAGTGAAACGGCGTGTTAAATATGTCTAGCAGGCTCAACATAAAGTATGGGTTGTTGACTGCGGATGGGATCTTTCTATTCTTGACGAGAGAGCACATGTCGGTGCCCTGAAGAGTCTAAACATCAAGAGACGAAACATGTACTCTCCAGTGAAAGCAATGGATGGGGCCCGTCCCCAGTCAAGTAATAAACAAAATGTTCATATATATATATATATATATATATATATATATATATATATATATATATATATATATATATATATATATATATATATATATATATATATACGACAAAAATTGTATTTTCATAGATATTTTATCTGAATTGATTATTGTGACTATTGGGATATCCTGAAAATGTTTTCGGACTTATTTTGACAAATTAATAGCTTTATTTGTATGTTTATGTACCTCCAACATATACGTATTCGATATGACAATAATAGATTGTTGTTCATGTTCGAATTTTCATTTATTAAAATTTTTGTGCTTGGCATAGATCCAAACATGGACTATCAGAATAAGCTTTTTCGATATATGTTCCTTTTTCATTTCCGAAAAGGTTTCAGTTTTTTAATTTCAGTTAGTCGGATATAATAAAAAGTCGTGATTAATAAATCAATTTATTAATGACAGATTTATTACAAACAAAGCAGTACGATGAGTGACTGAAAAGTTTCTAGTCTAACGTTGAAAAATCTATTTTCAAGTTTCAAAGTTACTTGATCTCCTAGAACAGCAATAAGTTTTGTTCAAGGCTATTAGTTGCTTTTTTAATGACTGTAAATAATAATCTGTTTTAACTAGTAATGTTTATTTACATATTATGAATTTTTGTGATATTTAGAAGGTTTACGTTCATATTTGCTTTGATTTGCCTTCAGTTAGTCTAGTTTATTCAAATTGAAAATGTCGATCCATAAGAAAAAACAAGATTTGTGCCATTTACGGAGATGGTTTTGTTGGGGGACCAGGATTTAAAAGTGGTTTAATCAGTTCAGGAGCGGATATTTTTACCTGGAAGACAAGCATCGCCTTGACCGTCCTTCAAGCATTGATGTCGAGGAAATAGAGGCCATAATAGCCGAAGATTCATGCATCACCATCCGTGAGATAGCAGGTAAATCAAATATTGATCTAAATCTGAAAAAAATGGATATGTCTGCCGATACGATGGATTTTTTCATGAACTTAGAGAGCGAACCAAATCTGCTAAACCAAATCTCTTTGAGCGATTTTTTGGTGAAAAAAAATCTTAGGCCTCATTTCTGAAGCGAATGCTTACTGGTGACAGATGGATTATGTACGAAGTTGCCAGCGTCAGCAATTTTAACCCTTTCCTCATCCACATTTATATAACTTGCCACCGTGCATTTGTTTTGGCAGCGATGAGGTTAGGGTGCCAGGAGTCTGCGAGGGAGAGTTGGGGGTTCATTCTGGAGACATCCGTCTCATGTGGGATAGAAGCATATTATCTCGCCATAAGTGAACACAGATTTAGTTTTCTGATGCGATGTCTCAGTTTCGAGCACTACCGTACGAGATAAATATGGAGAAAATCAGACAAGCTGGTTCCCATTCGAGAAATCTTTGATGAATTTATAAAGAAGTTCCAACGTTATTTTACACCAGGGGAATACTTCACGATAGATGATAAATTGCTTTCTTTTAACGGGAAGTATTTATTTCGGCAGTTTATCCCAAGCAAATTTGCTAAATATGGGATAAAGGTATTTGCATTAGTGGATTGCAGGATAATGTACACAATAAATTTAGAAGTTCATTGTGGAAAACAGGAACAGGGGCTATATTTAGTCAGCAACGCATCAGAAGATGACGTCCTGCATCTAACCAAACTAATTTATGGATCTAACAGAAATCTAACGGGGACAATTGGTTTTCCAGCATTCCTCTAGTAGAAACATTGTTTAAAAAAAAATATGTGGGAACGCTAAGGAAAAACAAAAAAAACTGCCGAAAGAGTTCCTCTTGAGCAAAAACAAACAACTAAATACCTTAGTTTTTGGGTTTCAAAAAAAAGGTTCTCGTATCATAGACTCAAAGAAAAAATAAACAAAAATTTTGGTTTCCTCTATGCATAAGGATGATTTTATAGCCGTATCTACTAGTGAAAAATGAAAAACTGATTTAGTTACTATTTATAATCATTTAAAAGTTGGAGTTGATGTAGAAATATTTCACGATAGATGAACAATTTCTTTCTTTTAGAGGGAAGTTTATACCAAGCAAACCTGCCAATTATGGGATAAGTGTGTTTTAATTATTTCGTTTTATTCCTGGCAACGAGGTGGCCTGCTGTTGTATTCTTTGACCTTTTAAATTTGTCAGGAATAAATCCGACGTGCATTATTCTCGGCGAATAATGATTACAAAAAAATTGAAATAGAATTTACCGAACCTTTTTCTTGGTATCTGATTAGACATGCCAGTCAAAATCAGAAAAAGAGATGTACTATTACTCAAGGTAGATATACCAAAATATATTCAACAAGAAAACATACCATGCAGTTTAAGGGGAAGGTGCCAGATCTGTGGCCGTTCTAAAAATAAAACGACAAGAAGATCTTGCTCTAAGTGCCAGAACTGGGTATGTCCTGATCACCGTGTTAATGTTTCTGACGTATGTATTTAGTAGTTTCATTTATTACGATTTATTATTTCTGTCTATTAATATTATTATTTATGTATTTATATTATTCTTCTATCAAATGTTCTTTACAAAAAAATATTGTAAATACAGACTAATTCTTTATACATTTTCATCAATATTTGGTAATATTAAAAACACTATTAATCTATGAATCTTTTTTTTAACTTATATTAAGTTAATAACACAAATGACACTTATAGAAACAAAAAAAGGGTGTAAAATTAGAATACTTAGTGGATAACTATGTCATTCATGCGACCTCTCATGTAACTTTACGCGTTACTGTTGTATGCGTTCTCATATACACGCCACCCCTGGAAGGCTCAGTATGGCGAAAGACGGTCTTCATCCGAAGAAAATTATGCTTTGCATTTGGTAGGATTGGCAAGAACCCATACATTTTGAGCTCTATCAACATCGACGTCTACTGTCTACTAAAAGCTACTAAAAGCAGCAAATAAAGAAACCAGGCCAGAATTCGCAAACAGGAACCGTCGTGTTTCGTCATGACAATGTACGACCATACAACCCATTAATTCTATCTCTTTTGTGAAACAAGTTTCCGGAAGGCCTACATATTCCTCGTTATAGCTGTTGGAGCTCGTTCGATTTGAAACGAATATAGAATGAATTAAATCTGGTTAATACGATGGATGTTCTAGTAATTCATATATTGATACTTTTAATTTTGCCATCGTTCAAACATTTTGTTAGTAAGTACATTGTCTTAATTGTTCCTCCAATAAACCGAATCTTTCTGTATTCTTGTTCTAATTCGGCTTATTTATGGATGTATTAGAGGTACTTTGGATTGGATACAAAAGTAGTAAAAAATCATATATTGGTGAATATTTTTGCTTTACAGAACATTGAAAAGTAAAATGAATAAAAATAATGCCAGAAAATAACGTATAATTAAAAAAGAAAGAGCACATTTCACCTATAATCTAAAATTAAGTTAATAATAACAAATAATATCAAAAAAATGTAATTAACTTTTGGTAGTGAGTATGCCTTAATTTTAACTTTTCGGTAAAAATATTTTTGATTTAAATCTTTAAAACTACGAACATGGAATTTTTAATAATAGTTAAATATTAATTAAAACCTCTGAATATTATTGATTTTTGATAATTGTTAATGATAAATATTTAACTTTAAAAATGTATAGGAGGTATGTTAAAATGCTACAAAATAATTTAAAATTTAAAATTAATGTGAAAATTTCAAATCGATTGACTAAACCGTTCAAAAGTTATAGCAATTTAAAATTATCGTAATTTTATACGTGATCTTATGGAGATTCATTATCATAATAAGTTAAACACGTTACAAATATAGACAAATTCAATAAAACAAAGAGAAACTATCAAGCGTTCCAAACTTTCAGATTATGTAACTTAAGCTGCTTGGAACAAATTTTGCATAGATTTATTATTATTCATTTTCGGTAGTTTTGCCTTCGATTGTTCCTCCGATACAACCTTAAAAGGCTTACATAATATATTCCGGTTCTGGTTTCACCTTTCTCAAGAAAATCAAGGTTAAACATTCTTTGTGAATTTGCAATGGCAGAGAGAGATAGAGAGTACTGAAGAGATTCATTACAGTTTGAACAGAAAAAAAAAACCTTATTATAGGTATTCATCATATATAGAACGTTCGATTTGAATAAACAATTCTTGTCAAGTAGCATAACCAGTAAAACAACAAGTTTTTCTTTACTATGACCTACTCATAAAGCACTAAAGCTCGGAATGATAGAGTTTAGAAGAGCATACACTGAAGAAAAGTGTGTATGTAGAGGAACCGAATGAATGAATGAATGAAAGCAAGATTGTGAGTGACTTCTGATTTAAAAATTGCCTTGGTGTTTATTTTTTCTTCATATTTACTTGATTTGGTTCCGTGTGACTTAGCTATTCTCAAAAATTGAAAATGAAAAAGTATTTCGATACAATTTCCGACATTTATTTTGGTTTTGGGGACGATTTCCAAAAAGAGTGCTAAGAAGAGGCCGGCGTCAAAAAGTTTTAGACTTCTACCGTGGAGAAAATAATAAAAATAAGTAATTTCTTATGTCTAAACGGAAAATATTTTGAAGGATATAGGATGAATGTCCATATGTCATTGCATAGTTTAAGTTAAAAACCATAACAACGCGAGCTCTCATACATCGGATCGAACAAATCAATATCTGATCGGCCAAAACATCGAATCCATGGATCATCCGCCGTACAGTCCTGATTTGGCACACAATGATTTCTTTTTCTTTCTGTCCGTGAAGAATAAACTACGTGGTCAACGATTTTCGGTGGCAGAAGAAGCAGTTGAGGTGTTCAACTTGTATGTTTTGGAGATACCTCAATCAGAATGGAAAAACTGCTATGAAGATTGGTTCAAATGTATGCAAAAGTGTATCAATCATCGCAAAGAATATTTTGATTTCCAAAAAGAGTGCTAAGAAGAGGCGTCAAAAAGTTTTAGACTTCTACCGTGGAGAAAATAATAAAAATAAGTAATTTCTTATGTCAAAACTGCAAATATTTTGAAGGATATAAGATGAATGTCGATATGTCATTGCATAGTTTAAGTTAAGTTGGATCATTTTTGTTTTTGTTTGAAAGTTATTTTTAAACGACGTATAGAAAAAAATATATGAATGCTAATATCTCAAGATGTTTGCGCATTCCACAAAGGTGGCTTACTTATTTGGTTCAATTTTTAAGGGATAAAAAGTTCTCCTTTCTCGGAATTAGAGCAAGTCGGTCTTTGACGTAATATCCTCTACGTCAGACAAAAGCGTACTGGCGAATTCTTAAAATTCTCATTCATTGTGTGGGAGAACGAGAGGGCTCCAGTCTACCTGAGACCAAAACATTTATCCAACGTAAAAAGGTTTTTCATACCGAAATGGGAAATTATCGAGTTTAATTCGACGATGTTTCTGACAGAAAATTTTCGATTAAAATTTAACACGGACTTTCTAGAGGTTTACTTTTTAGTTTTTGCAGGGAACAGGGAATATGTTTAACTGAAAAAATGGGTGCTTTTTAATACTATATATGGAGCCATGGTTGAGAACAAGTAAAATATTATTAGAAATTTACTGGAGAACGAAAAAAAAATGCAACATGAAAAAAATATTTTATTGGACTAATTGTGTAATTTTTATGGCCACCTTGATGTTATTAAGTAATGAAAAGCATTAACAAGAAATTAAATATATAAACACGCACCACTTAAAGCCATATCAATAACAAAGTAGGTTAATATTGTAGAACTGTAGTGTGCGCTTGTAGCGCATAGTGCGACAGCGTTGCGAATGGTGCTGAACTTGATGAGGCCTACGGACTTAAAATTAATGAACAAAAAATGAAAATATTGTAACAAACTGCTCCAAATAAGAAAATAGAGACAGCTAGTATTGTTGTGACTGGTCAACCACTGGAGGAAGTAGCATGCTTTCTGTATTTGGAGTGTCAAATTACCTACTTTGCGGACATGCAAGAAGAGGTTATATATAGAATAAACTGTGCTGGTGCCAATTTGTTGGATGTCTAATGAGAAGGGTGTTTAGTAACCGAGAATTTAAAGAAAAGCACTAAAATCAGTGTTTACAATGTTATCATAATTCCCACTCTATTGTATGGTATTGAATCCATCCAAGTCCAGTATCGGAAGTAAACATAACAACTCGAGATATTTCATGGAGATTACTTCCGGAAAATCTTGAGAATAAAATGGCAAGATTATCAGACCAATGTGGAGGTACTTGAAAGAGCCAAGAGTTTGAGCAAAAAATCCCAGATCATAAAACCTCAGCTGAGATGGTTAGGCCATTACCATAGGATACAGAATGCTAAGATGCCAAAGTAGATTCTTTATGGCGAATTAAAGAACAAAAAACCAAACCTCGGAGGTTTAAAAAGAAGATACAAAGATGTCGTAAAATCGTCTTTATAGGACATGTCTGAATGAGAAAAGATGGAAAATGACTGATCCAAATGGGGTGCAAAGACATACAGATATGTGTAGCTCCACGACGAAAAATAATCGTTAAAAAGCCGTAACCAAGAGACAAGCGCGAAAATCCAAACAGACTCAACAACGTATACAATACAGAAATACAGAATGTATTTCTCTGACTTTCTCTTCCATTCTTCTTATATAGCCAAGCCAGCGGAGTCTTCGTACTTTTATGGTCTACACTATATCTTCTCCTTTCAAAATGGTTTTTATTTCAAAATTCGTTAATCTTCTGCAACTTTCTTTAATCCATATATTCTTCTTACTATCTTTCTTTCGAATATTCATAACTTTTCCTGTTCCAAACTTGTTAAATTCATTATCTCCGCACCATAGATCACCACCGTTCTAATAGCTGTTTTATACACCTTCGTTTTTGTATTTATACTTATGTTTTTGCTTTTCATAATGCTATTAAATTTATAATAGGCTCTGTGACCCGAGTGTACTCTGTGATCAATCTCTATGTTTCTGTCGCTTTTGCTATTTATTATTATTCCCAAATATTTAAAATTTTTCACTACTTCAAATTAGTAATTTACTTCAAATTAGTAATTGCTTCTTCCAGGTTTATTCTGTTCCCTGCTAGCACAGTAAGATCGTCTGCGTATGCAACAGCTTGTATCGTTTTATTGATGATTGTTCTCGTGAAATTAATCTCTTTATTACTGCATGCAGTGTTAATATGAACAATATTGTTGATTGCCCATCTATATATAATATAATATACATATAAATATAATACGAAAACTATCAACAGCAATCTGTCAGTCACATTTTATCTACCATATAGCATATGAAAAGATCTGGAGCGGCACTCTGACGTCAGGTATATAAAAAGGTTTTGAATGTTCAATTTCAAATAAAAACACACAAAAACTTGGCTCTCTCACTTCGTTATCTGCCAGCAAATTCAAACGTCCAACCGAGCCAAAACCCCGAGAAAAAACACCATACTAATTCCAAATCAAATATAGTCTCTCTTTGATTTTATTTCTCTGCCAAATAAGAGCTTTATTATCAATAAAAGAAGGAGAATGAAGAGAGAATCCTTTTTATTTTGGACGTTTAGAAATCTTTTTATTCGGCAAGAAAAAGCTTCCTCTGGGGATGGCGTTTTTCCTGATAAATATCACGCGTGCGTCTAGAACATTTCTTTCTTTTTATTTACAGGCGATGTTTTCGAAAATTAGGTGGTAGTTTATGAGTAGTGATTTGTTTTATTGTGTGATATGGACATATAAATATAGGCTGATTCGTGAAATGATAAACGGTTTCTTAATTAACTTTATCAATTTAACTTAACTTACTTAACTTAATTAAGTCCTACGATAAAATTCGAAATTTCTTAATAATTCTGAAACGGTTTGAAATAAAAACTTGAAGGTTGCATGTGTACTACAAATCGCTACAAGTCATAATTTGGAGTTAATGGTAAAATATATAATAAACAGTAGTGCAGACAGGGAGTAGTGGTGCCATTTTTATAATTAAAAAAATTGTAAATTGATGTTTTTGAAAGAATTTTTGGAAATAACATTCGCTTATCCAATAAAGATGCTTCTTCTAAAAATTACCTCTGTAATTATGCTCTAGTAACCAAAAGTTTATTAAGAAAATTTTCAACATTTTCAATCTTACGAGGGTTGCTCTTTAAGTATCCGGAATTGGCAATAATGATATTGCTAGGCACCATTTGACATATACATCGTAAAGTGTTTAGGGAGCTGTACATTTCATCTCAGTCAAAAAATTGAATTAACTCGTGAGAATTTTCGTGCGATGCTTTACTACAACTTTCAACGTAGATTATCTCAACAACAGTGCATCCATCAACTCACTTCGACTTTTGGCGATAAAGTACCATCAAGAAACCACTGTGTACCACTGGTTTAGTGAATTCAATTGTAGCCGTCGTTCGATCTCGGACGAATTTAAAGAAGGTCGTCCAAAATCGGTTGTTGTGCCAGAAAACATCGTTATCAGGTCTTAGAAGCAAATGGTTGCCTGTTTTTTTACGATAAATAGACATGTGGCTACAGTACCACTAGAGAATCGTAGAACGGTCAATTCTCAATGGTACACAACCATTTGTTCACTAGAAGTTTTTAAAGAAATTAGAAAAAACTACCAGCGACGCAGATTCATTCTTCACCATAACAACCCGAGCTCTCACACATCGGACCGAACAAATCAATATCTGATCGGTCAAAACATCGAATTCATGGGTCATCCGCCGTACAGTCCTGATTTGGCACACAATTATTTCTTTTTCTTTCTGTCCGTGAAGAATAAACTACGCGGTCAACGATTTTCGATGGCAGAAGAAGCAGTTGATGTGTTCAACTTGTATGTTTTGGAGATACCTTAATCAGAATGGAAAAACTGCTATGAAGATTGGTTTAAACGTATGCAAAAGTGTATCAATCATCGCGAAGAATATTTTGAAAAACAATAAAACCACTTTCAATAATAAATATTTGCTTTTATTTATTATTCCGGATACATAAATAGTCCTCTTATTACTGCAGTAAGTCCTGTAACATACATACTGTTTTCCGTTGAAATGGTTACATTTTGGATACTTCTTAGTATTCACTTCTTCTACCCTATTGGGTATATAGGTTTAGGGTATGTATTAGCTCGCTTTTGCATTCAACATCACATATACACTAAACAACAATTAAGGACTGACATTAATAATACATTACAAGAAATATACGAAAAAGTAACTGAAGTGGATCATATTTATAATAGTGTATAAAAATACTCAATAACAAAAATACTCACATTAAGAAATTTTAAAATTTAATTATTGAAAAACATGGAATAAATACAAAACACATTAATACACATACAGACAAAAATTTCATTAATAAAACTGTGGTTAACCTTTTAAGTAAAATATTATCTGATTCTGAAAAGTATGTACTTTCTAAAGGACTAAATTTTAGCATTACATCCAAAGATGTTTCTAAATTAGACATTATTTCGGCAGTTGAGTCTGCTGCTCAAAAATTACTTTTGGAAAGCGCAAATGAATACAGAATCAGATTAAAACTTATCTTAGAAAAAAACAATTTAAAATGAAATGAAATTTATATCACGAGGAAAGGTTAGCTATAGATAAATTAAAAAAAGACACATCTATTAAAATATTGCTCTCAGATAAAGGTAAGGCCACAGTTATTCTAGACACTACAGACTATAATAATAAAATTAAAACTTTCATTGATGAGAAATTCCACTAAAATACCTACAGATCCAACATTAAAAATAGAGAAACAAATTTACAATACATTATGTAACCAAAAACGTGTATTTACAGATCTAGAAAGATCACAACTTACACCACATTAGAGTAAACCACCTCATTTCTATGGTCTACCAAAAATACACAAAACTAATATACCACTTCACCCTATAGTTGGTAGTATAGATTCTTCATGTTATAAACTACAAAAATTGTTATTAAATAGTTTAAATCCACTTTCGGATATAAGAAATTCATATATTAAAAATACTTCAGATTTTTTAGAAAAAAATTCGAACATTAAAATTACAAACCAAAATTTAATGGTTAGTTTTTACATGGTGAGTGTATTTACTAATGTACCAGTTGATAAATCACTTTTAATAATTAGAAAGAGATTACAACATGACACAACATTAAAAGACCTCACTAAACTAAACATAAATACAATTTTGGAATTATTAACTCTCTGCTTAAAAACCACATATTTTCAATTAGAAAATGATTATTATTAACAAAATTTCAGAATGGCAATGGGTTCTTCTGCTTCTCCTTTGATGCGTAATATCTTTATGGAGGAACTCGAGAAAGACATATTAAGTATATCTCTTAAAAAACCAATATGGCTTAGATATGTTGATGATATTTTTGCTATGGCAACATAGTATTGATGATCTAAATATTTTTTTGCAATATATAAATTCTCGAGAGCCTACAATCAGGTTTACTTTAGAGATGGAGAGGGAGAATAAATTGCCATTCCTCGACACTTTAATATTAAAACAAAACAACGCATTAAAAACTACAGTTTGCAGAAAACCGACAACACAGATAGGTATTTCAATTCCTTTTCTAATCACTCATACTCAGTCAAAATAGGAGAAATTAAAAGTTTATATGACAAAGCAAAACTTGTTTGTACAGACAGTGATACATTAAAGACATTTTAATAAAAAACAATTTCCCAAAAAATTTCATAGATAAATCGTTTAAAATTTTTGATATCAGGCAATACAGACAAATTTTTAATAACAATAATAATAACTTTCAAACAATTAACCTCACAATTCCTTACATCCGAGGTATTTCTGACACAATTAAAGAGTAGGAAATAAATACTACATAAGAACGACATTGAAAACAAAAAATACTCTTATCTATCTCTATATTAACAAAAACTAAACCAAATAACACACTACAGAATACCAAAAATGTGGTTTATAAAATTCTCTTCGAATGTGGCAAATTTTATATAGTTGAAACATCTAGATCGTTAGATGTTAAAATAAAAACCTTCTTAGAAAGGGCGATTTTAATAAATCTAGAATTTGTTAATACGTATGGGAATCGGGTCATAAAATCAATTGGAATAATTCCAAAACGGAATTATTCCAATCATTGACATACACAAAAAAATATATTTACTTCCTATCTTTACATTATATATATATATATATATATATATATATATATATATATATATATATATATATATATATATATATATATATATATATCTAGAAATCAACATAATTTATTTTTTAGATTCGTTTTGAAAACGAGAGGAGAATACTTTCCGAAACGTTAACGTTCAAAAGTTTGTATTTATTTTAGACCATTTTTATATTTTTAAAATTTTGTTCATTAGGCAAATTTGTTACACAAAAGAAACACTGAGAAATTTGTCTCCGTTTAGATTTTTGTTTTTACCCAGTGATTCTGTATTTACATAAGAACAGATATTTTGATATTTTTTGAGTTTTAGATCGTGGCGAAAGAGCTAAAAAAAGAAAAAAATATATGAACACGCCACAATCATTCAGATATCATATAGGTTTTGTATACCAATTTGTTTTGATGTTGCCATCCTTATCATACGTAACATTGATATCCAAAAAAAAATATTGTTTTATTTTTTTCTTCTTCATGAGTTAATTTTATTTTTTTGTTTAAGGCGTATTTTATTTTACTTTCAGGTGTATACAATCATCTATAAATCTTTTATAAAAATAAGGCTTAAAATCGAGAGTATTAATAACTTTTGTTTCAACATATTCTATAACTAGACGTAAACAGAATAATAAAAAAAATATAATTTATTAATTAGACCGAAAAACAAAAAAATAATAATATTAAATATATATTCTTTAGTGCAAAGTTATGAAGTTGTAAATTTCATTTTTTTTTTCGGCTCATACACAAGGAACACGAGCTAGCAAATCTTACTCCTACGAAAAATTTGCTCGTAATGAATATACAACTTGAAAGTAACAACACTAGTGTCGATAGTATATATATATATATATATATATATATATATATATATATATATATATATATATATATATATATATATATATATATATTCTTTAGTGCAAAGTTATGAAGTTGTAAATTGGAAGATAGAAACAATTATTTATAATTGATTTATCACATAATCGAACGATGTTCTACTTAATTAAACAAAACACATTTTTTTCGCCCAACTTATCTACTTGCCAATGACATTTCGAATAATTGATGGCTTATCCTTCAGGGGAAGAAACTTTGACGTAAATAACGAGGGCTTAATATCGAATTAAAATTGGTTCTGTCTGATTCTGTCGAGTAGATTGGTCTAAATCTGTTAGCTGCCTACCAAATACACAGAATTAATTGATGTACCTTGCGAGATTAAATAGTAAAAGCGCGGGAATGAGTGAGAAGATGGAATTGTACTTTTGAGCTGGTGTTAGGTAATTTATGGCAGCTCTTCAAATACATTTGTATTTATCATGCCGGTCTCATCCATTCTTGTCATACATGATATGTTTATCGACTCCTACGGGATTTGAAATTAGATTATTGATTTATAATACTATATTTACTAGGATTATATATATATATATATATATATATATATATATATATATATATATATATATATATATATATATATATATATGAATAATTACTATTTAATATTACAATATTACAATTACTGGTGATATGTTTCCTTCATGTATCCGAATTCATATATTTTCTTCCCAGATTGTCCTGATTACAAGAAATAATCATCATATAACTGAATCAATTTTCGGGAGTATTTTATCGTCATTGAAAAGCAGTTCATTCAGATAAATAAGCTGATTTAGTAATGCTTAGAATAGTACACTTATCATGATCTTAAATTTGTTTCGTCTTAAATGCAGACCATATACGAGGAGGACTTGAAAATTTCTAAACCTAACAAAGAAAACACGATGAAAAATCTCGTGGAGGATATTAAAAATATTTAAAAAACAAGGAAATTTTTTCCGTGCTCTACATAAAAATTACCCAGTCGTTTAGTCGCTATCAAACGCCAACGAAAGGATTGACCAGGGTCCTGACCCTTTGAATATAAAACTAACGGAAACGAGCCTTGCGTATTTTTATGCACTTATAAATGGAGACAGAAATGATCATATTGAAGCACCAAAGATGACTAATTGCGTTGGAATTTTGGTAGTTGATGTCAACAACTTAGAAGTTTAATAGTACATTTCAGCAGTTTTAGTTAGTTTTAATCTATAATAAGTGTACTGGAATACTCTTTTTCTGTGTTCTACTGTAAATACATATTAATACTTACCATATTGACAATAAAAACAATAATATCGGAAGTAAGGCAAACTCACACAAATATGGTTAGTTGTGCGTCTTGTGGTAGTTCCCTGATACGAAAAAGTAAAAATTTAGTAGTAACATTACATTAGGTACGTGTCTTTAATACTAAATTTGTCAATTATTTATAAATAAAAACGTATTTTGTTTGAATGAAATTTTAAGGTTATGAAGTCAACAAATCGCCTGGTAGCCAAACTGATATTAGTAAAATAAACTGATTAGTAAAATAATCTAATTATTATGTTATCTAGGTAGTAATTATCTTTTCTTTGAATATACGTTTTTAACGCGTGTCCTAAAATGTTTAGTTTTCTGAGATACTGGGCCTAACAAATTCAGATTATTTATAGTTTTCGTTTGATATATATAAACATGGTACTTTACTCATATAAAGAATAAAAATATAACTAAAAAAGGTAAAGTGTTAGGGTTAGGGGCGCATCAGCAACTAGGCTATTTAGTGACTGGACCTATAGCTTAACGTGGGTTCCGAACCACGGTCATCAGCTTCCGACAAACCCAGGTCAGCACTCCCCTGGGGCTATAAACCCTTGGTTATGTGCCTACCGATAAGTCTATCAGGAAATCTACCGACTGGCGAGTGACCAACGCATAACACTTCTCAGAAGGCATCTGGCCTTACCCAGCCTTTAACTGGTGTGACTGAGGGGTAATTCGTAGTCGATTTTACACTCTTACCTAGAAACAATCACAAACATTTAGGAAGTAAACAGACAGAAGAAAGAAAGAAAAATAACCATCCGAGCGCTGGAATCGAACCAACTACCGCTCCAGTGCGGTTTCGGAACAGCAGCGGCAGGCCGCTGCTCTTACCGTCCGCACTAAAAATATAACTAATAATAGATGAAATATAACTAATAATACAGAGTATTAACTTTTTTTACAATCCTATTTTTTCAGCAATTATTGTACAAACGAATGTAAATGTTTTGATTGGACTTTCATTTTGATTTGGATGTCATGTTATTAAACTAGTTTATCATTTTTCAAGGTTTCTCAAAGATCCAAATAGAAGAACACAGTAGATTAATGATATTATTCTGATAAATATATTTCATAGTATTTATTCTTGAAAGTTAGCTTTTTTGATTGTTGTGGAAAATAATTTTATACTCGAGTTTATATCTCCCAACTTTAGTTTATTTATTGACTATTTACACTACAAGAATTAATTATATTTGTAAAAACGTAGTATGCATTCGAAAACATTCGTAGTATGCATACGAAGTTATTTGTTTAAAGGCCAATAAACACTGATCAACTAAATACTGAAAGGATATATGTATTTTAATAATAAATAATTTTGTGAATATTACGGCTTTTTATTTCATTTACCAACATGTATATCTAATTTAAATATAAACATCAACTCAGTACAAGATGCAACTGATTTTCTAACCAATTTTTGCAAATGATATGATTTTATGACAAGAGATTCCAATTTTTTAATAACTATTTGGTCGGATTGGCCACATCAAAGACACTTTACCCTCTGAAAAAATAATTTTTTTAAAAATTAATTTGCATTCTTACATTTTCGCAGGACAAAAATCAACAACATCAACTGATTATATTACTCCTCTCCTAAAACTATTTTAATTTAAATTTAAAATCGGTAATAAAATAGTAGTTGACATTCTCGGCCGAATCTAGTAAGTCTTCATTAATTTAATATAATAACTGTAATTATAAAATAATTTATTGTTTTAAACTGTCGACTTTTATCAGTTTATTGTTTTTATTCATACTGCCCTACGCCACTGCCATACCGGAAACAACAGTCGACCATATGTAGTTACCATTCTGGTCCCACTTAAAGAATGTAGTTTCTTGTAGTTTCATATTCAAAGTCCTGACCATATACCAGTATATCGGCCAAATCTGATGTAAGCGGATGAAGAATGTTCAACTCGAGCCCAACTGATGATGGTTCAAGGCCAGAAACCGAACTTGAGAGATGCTTGTTGGCATTTGATGGTGACTGAAGGGATGGGTAATTTGTATGTAGAGTACGGAACAAATTTCTTTGTTTTTTGAATATTTTTAAAACAGTTTAAGAGTTGACAATCGATATAAAGCCAGAAACTGGTCTCGGGAGTTACTTGTTAGCGGAATTGGTGGCAGCTCACCTGAAGGAACCAACTGGCAACAATTTTTCGTATAATATATATATATATATATATATATATATATATATATATATATATATATATATATATATATATATATATATATATATATATATATATATATATATATATATACATCGCTTTACTACTACCCGGTTTATGTTATAAAACCATCTTCAGAACAATTACAATTCTACAATTCTATTTATATAATATATTTTTAAATATTATATATTATTTTTAAATAACACCATTAATTTCAGAAATGATACTGATAATTTAAGTTTGAAGTTGAGTATATAATGATATAATTAAATAATAAATTAATGTTTATCAAAACAATAACACAAACATTTGGGAGGGTAAGAGTTAAGTACCCTCCCCTACCTTAACTGAACTATCCTAATATATATATATATATATATATATATATATATATATATATATATATATATATATATATATATATATATATATATATAGATAACAATGGGGCTTTGGATGCGTATTAGAGCATTTTAATGGAAAAATGTAAGAAAACCATGAACCGGAATAAAGGACCTATTCCGTTTAGTCAACTTTTTCAATTATTAATGTAACGCTCTGTAAACTTCACGGTTTATAATTTTTACACGCTTCTTTAGGTACGGTTATAAACAGAACATTTTACTTTTAGAATTCGATTCAGTCATCTCCTGATGATGCTAACATGGTTAGCGAAACGTGCGTCGAGAAGTTTAAAAAAGTGATTTGGTGTTAAGTGGTAAATCTCTTTGAGTTTTGTGATTTCTTAACATATTTATGCCACTTTTGCATTTCAGAGTCTTCCTGCTTTGCGAACGTTTCGATAAATACAAATTCACTATGTATGCTGTCTTAAATTTATAAAATTTGTATAATTTGTACTTACCTCCGTGAAGACGAACCCCACGAGAAAATGATTATTTATTTTGCCAGAATCAATTTTAATTGGATATTAAAACACTCCCTGTTTACGTCAAAGCTGGTTCTTTGAAAGTTAAGCCATCAATTATTCGAAATACTGTCACTTTCAAGTAGACAAGTTCCGTGAAAATTTTCGTTTTATTTAATTAAATAGAATATCACTTATCCACTTATAAGCCAGAAATCGGTTTCGGGAGATACTGTTGATCGACATTTTGCTGGCGACTGAAGGAAATGCCTTATGACATACGGAAGTGAAACCTGGACACTCACATCCCAATCAATTCAAAAACTTCGGGTAGCACAGAGGGCAATGGAAAGATGTATGCTTGGTATTACAAGACGAGACAGAAAATCTTGCGCATGGATCAGGGAACAAAAGAAAGTCTGTGACATCATTGGAAAGGTAAAGCGATTGAAATGGAGATGGGTAGGCCATATAGCGAGGCGACGGGATGACAGATGGACCAAGGCAATCCTGGAGTGGATACCGCTTGATTGCAAACGTCCGCGAAGAAGATCGGAAGCACGATGGATTGATGGCATCCATGTCAACTATGATGGCTAACCATGTCAAAATCCTATTGGGTGATTTCAACGCTCAACTAGGGAAAGAAAAAAAGTATAGGAAAACAGTCGGCATTTTTCCCGCTCATAAATGGACTAACCATAATGGTAGAAGATTGGTTGAACTATGTTCGCAGTTTAATCTAAAAATAATGTCAACCCATTTTAAGAAGAAAATAACAAAACAAAAGACCTGGAGGTGCCCAAACACGTAGATGGGTGAATTTCAAATTGACCATGTTGCAATTTCGTACCCCAATTATAAAGAGATTTTGAATGTTCAAGTCAGGAAAGGAGCAAATATAGACACGGATCACTACTTGAGTAGAATCAAACTTAACTAAACTAAAAGTTAAACTTAACTAAAACCTCGAAAACTTATTCAAAAGAGGCTGCTAATACCAAAGTTTGACCCAACGAAAATAAAACCAGCCCTAACAGAAGAGCTTGATAAACAACCTGCACAGAACTGGCAAGAATTAAAACAAAAAATTATTAAAACAGCCTTAAAGTTGGTCCCTTTACAAAAACGTAGAAAACATCCGTGGTGGGATGAAGTTTGCGAGCAAGCAGTAGAGCCGAAGTAAAGCGTTCAAAGATTGGAACAGTCAAAAAACAGCAATAAATTATAACATCTTTTTGGAAGTAAGAAAAGAAACATCGAAGTTAATTAGACAAACTAAAAGAAAATATGAAAACAATCAACTTAATGAAATAGAAAAAGATTTCCAAAAAAATAACACCCGAAACTTTTACAAAACATTTAAAACTAAATTAACAGGCTATCAACCGCAGAGTCTATGCTTTCAAAAGGAAAACGGACAATTAGCTCTAAATAACCAAGACAATTGCAAAGAACTTGCGAAATATTTTGAACAAATACTAAACTGTCCTGAGCCCTTTAACAAATTAGCAACACTAAATCCTAAACAAATAAACCTAGATTCATTACCACCGAATGAAGAGGAAATAATTATGCCAATAATTAGGAAATAATTAGGCCAAGCGGCTTAAAAATAACAAAGCTTCTGGTGAAGATGGAATCACTGCTGAACTTTTGAAGGCCGCTGGTTCAGGTACAATCAAGGAAATAACCAAAATTCTACAAGAAGTTTGGCGAACCGAACGGATCCCGGAAGACTGGATAGATGCTCTAATCCATCCACTACATAAGAAAGGAGATAGAACGGATGTAAACAACTATAGAGGAATATCTCTTCTCCCAGTTTGTTACAAGATTCTATCTCAATGTCTACTAGACAGTGCACAGGAACAGTTAGAACCGAACATTGGTGAATATCAAGCAGGTTTTCGACCGGGCAGATTCTGCCCTGAACAGATCCTGAATCTAAAGTTGATTCTAAGACATCAAACAGTGTACAATAAAAATCTCGTCTGTACATTTGTGGATTTCAAAAAAGCATATGATTCTATTGACCGCGAATCTTTATTCCGAATCTTGAAAGAACAAGGACTAGATCTGAAAACGCTGGCAATTATTAAAACAACGTTAACTAACACAAGGTTAAAAGTTAAATTCATGGGTGACATCTCAGAGCCCTTCGAAATTAAAACTGGTGTGAGACAAGGGGATGGACTCTCGCCACTCTTATTTAACTGTGTTCTAGAAAAAGTAATACAGGAGTGGCGTGAAAAAAAGTCGGCACTGAATATTGACCAGCTCATTAAAGTGGGGAGAACCAACATCAAAATTGATTGTCTGGCATTTGCTGATGATCTAGCAATTTTAGCTCAAGATGTATTAACGGCACAGAAACAGATTGAAATCCTAAAAGAAACAGCAGAAAAGGTAGGACTCCAAATTTCCTTTGAAAAGACACAATACATGACTTGCAACAGACTAAGAACACCATTTCTAAAAACAAAATATGGTAACATCACACGAGTCTCTCAATTCAAATATTTGGGTGAAATAATCATGGAAAATGGATTGGAAAAAGCGGCCAATAAGGGTAGATGTCAAAAAATGGAAACGGCATTGAGACTTACACAAAATATTTACAACAAAAAATGCCTATCTAAAAACACAAAACTGAGACATTACAACACGGTTATTAAGCCAGAATGTTTATATGCTGCAGAAACGCTCATTTTGAATAGAAAGAGGGACATCGAGGACATTGAAAAGAAGGAAAGAAAAATCATAAGAAAAATCCTAGGCCCCAAACAAATAAATAGCACAACATACCGACTTCGAGAAAACCAAGAACTCAAACAATACACAGATATACATAGCGATATGAGAAAAAGAAGACTTAAGTTTTACGGACACATCAAACGGATGAATCCGAGTAGGCTAACTACACAAATAGTCGAATTTTATGAAAATAGGAGTAGAGCTAAAGTAGAAATAATTAAATGGATTGCGGCAATTAAAGAGCACCTAAGATCAGCAAATATTACACAAACTGAAATTCAGGATAGAGGCTGTTTCAGACACAAGGTTAACGTTTGGAAGGTTGGCCAGGGAGAAAAATGTAGGAAGACTGGAACAACTTGGTCTGACGAAAGGAAAAAAGCTCATAGCGAAAGAATGAAATTAGTATGGGCGCAAAGGAAAGGAATGCTAACAACAATAAACGCCTCTAGTTGTACTTCGCGTGGTCCACCAGGGCCCATACGTGAATAATAATAATAATAATATATATATATATATATATATATATATATATATATATATATATATATATATATATATATATATATATATATGTATATATATATATATATATATATATATATATATATATATATATATATATATATATATATGTATATATATATATATATATATATATATATATATATATATATATATATATATATATATATATATATATATATATATATATATATATATATATATATATATATGGTTAGTTGCTTGACCGGGAGGACGCCCCACCCATCTCTTACATTGGAAGGTATATGTTTCGTCTGTTGGTGGCTAGACTCATTAGAGTACCGACATATGCTCTCTCGCCAAGAATAGGGAGTCCCTCTCCACAATCAAACAACCCATATTTTGGCTGATTTCTGGTCGGTTGGCTTATAAATGTAGTTTTTTGACTTCTTTGGACTGCGTCCAACGAGACAACAGTAGTCAGGAGTTATACACCGCCGACCGTTGGGTTTCACAATCTCATGTGGAACGCACAACAACCTGCGTATCCGCCATAATGAGCAATATATTGCCAAAAGCAATATTTTCTTAAAAAACTACACACACACACACACACAGATATATATATATATATATATATATATATATATATATATATATATATATATATATATATATATATATATATATATGTATAAATTTGTATTTTTGCATAATCATACAGATTCATGTCACATTTTTTAAGATATTTATCTGAAATCTGAACTTCAATCACGAATTCACATACAGGGTCAATTCTCGATAATTTGCTTTGCGATAGAGACATTGACAAAAAGTTGTTCAGAGTATTATTTTAACCGCACATATCGAGTTTCGTTACAAAATTCGCATTTTTAATTTTGTCATTATTTTGGTCTATGCACAAAATTATTAAAGTTTATTTTTTTATTTGATAATTAGTTAATGTCAATCGGATTGAGCTGAATTTGGGTCAATAATGTGAATAGTAATAATAATTTCTCCAATATTGACAAAATTATCTATCTATCTATTCTATCCAGAACTAAAAAAAAAGTGATTCGGGGTGGTAAATTTCTTAGAGTTTAGTGTTTCACACCGAAGGTTCCAATAGGAAAAATTGATTAAGTATATTGTGAAACTGACTAGAAAATTACAGCAGAGCAGGAGTGTCTAATTAGTCAAATTTTACGAAGAGTTGATAAAAAATGCCCTCATTTGGCGAAGTAAAAAGTGCTGCTTTAATACTACAAAGCATCTCCTCTTCTTTCTTCTTCCAAACATGAAGGAACAGCTGGCTAGAAAGAAACTCATATTAGATGAACAGATCATCGTCGAAACAGAGGACTATTTTGTAAAATCATATTTTTTGGAGGGGCGGTTATTTTTGGAAGAGCATCGAATAAAAGGGAATAAAATAAAATATCGCGTTTGATTCCATATAATTATTATTCAATTATTTTCACTGTTATTCTTTACATACCATTTTTTGACAGAACATAGAATTTTACAATAAATTAACTACATCTATTAATACTGTGTACAAAATACTATATGTGTATGAAATGTTTTACATGTTATTCTATATAGTTAAGGATATATCTTACAAGAAATTTACAGATCATTGTTGATGTTAAAAATAAAATGAAATTACTATTGACATTGTTACTTAACCGATTCCAGTTGAGTAGTTTTCAAATTAAAAAGGGTCTTCTTCAATAAAACAGCACGTATTACTCTTTCGAATAAAATTACTGATGTAAAAATATAGAAATTAGATACGGCGTAACTTTGCCAACAAGAACAGAAAATATCACTTAAAGAATTTCGGGAAACAGTACAAGAATACGTTGTGAGAGAATTAAATATTTTTTTTATGTTGTAAATGTACATTATATTTAAGTGTATTTTTTCCCTGTATTAGATAAATTTTTCATTATTTAATATTTATTTACAAATTTTCGTATTTGTATATACATTTGTACATAATTTAATAAAAAATATGTGTATTAAGAAAACTATTAAATTTCTTCTAATAATAACTGTGATTTAACCCAGGAATATTTTCAATAGAGTACCAAAGCACTTGCTCTTGCAGTTTTGGGATGTGTGTCAAACGACTGTCGGCCATTTAACGTCCGCCGGACGGCATCCCCCTCCATTGAAATCCTCTTCCCAAGATATATAAAGTGGTCCACAATCTCCAAATCTGTTCCTAAAATTGAAATTCTTCTGTCCTCAGCAAATTTATTGAAGATAGCCAGACTCTTTTTTAGGTTTATTTTTAAGCTAAATCATTCGCCAGTCCTTTGTAGCTCTTGTATGCGTCTTTGCAACTCCTCTGGGTCTTGTGAAAGGAGAACGATATCATCTGCAAATATAATACCAATGCACCATTGATCTTTATACCATCCTGTTCCCAAAGGCTGTATAAATGAACTATCGCTGTAGATTCATCATATATCGATCATAATAGGTTTACATATGCTTTGTTTACACCCTAGCTTATATATCCTCGTGTAACTTCCGTAACTTCTGAACGACTTAACTGATTGAGGTCATATTTCCATAATATATTTGTTTTGTCGAGATGATGGTTTATAGCGATGCTAGGATCCTATAGGTGACGGTGTAGTCAAGTTATTAACATTTTTTTTTGGTCGCCTTGCCAATCCTCCAATCTGGCCAATGACCTCTTTTGTCCAGACTTTCTTATACATAAATTTTAATCAAATTAAACTCCTAGTGCCACCTACCGGAAAGGGCAGAACAATGTCTGCTGGGTCAGCTAGAAAATAACGTGGTTGGCGCGACCTTTTCATAATAGATAAGGTTGTGGACGTTTGATTGGAAGAATTTCGGATGGGCAATTTGGAAATAAGATGTTTCCAAGTATTTGGAACTCTAAGATCGTCGTCCCTTTTGTTTAGGCAGTCTGGACGTTTTTCGATCTCAATTGCTTCACGAATTATGCGGGGTTTGTAGGAATATATAGGTGCGATTTCTTTGGGTTTGTCGAAATCTATTTTGTGACCCATTTGGATATGATGTTCTACTAGAGTTGAGGAGAGATCCGATTTTCGGACGGAGAGAGAGAATGAGAGAGACGGAGAGAATACTGAGAGAATGACGGAGAGAGAAGAGAGAGAATGAGAGATATTTTGGGACAAATCTCTATTGTATTGGTTGGATAATTTCCCAAATAAAAGATGCTATATCCCACCTACCTTCTCTTGAAGCCGAAGAAACCCGTGGTATGGTGTAGTTTTTATTATGATTCTTCCCTTCTGCACTCTGTTTTGCTGAGCTTTATTTTTGGTTTATTGTTTTTTGGGTCTTGCTGCTCTAGTATTTTTTTTTGTTATGATGCTTTGTATACAGTTTCTATTCCTTCTTTTTTGGTCTCGTCGATGATTAGTCTGAGTGATCTTGTTATCAACGCATTTTCGACGGCTTGTATTTGTAATGAGTGTTGGTGTAACTCTGCATTTAGGCAACAGGTAGTTTGTGTGGGTTTTCGATGAACTGTGTCATATTCGACTTTTTCCATTCGGTTTCTTCATCAGTAGGACATGTAGGCCTGGATTATGATTCTCTTTGATTTGATATGGTGGCTGACTTTTTTGATAGAAGGAATTTATGAAATACTCTCCCAATACAACAGTTTTGTCTTCTGGATGCTTCAATTTTTTTTCTTAAGTAACTTAATAGGTTGATTGAAGATTGATGAACGTTGAAGATTATAATCTTTGTCTTAATTAGATGTTTCAAAGAGCCTTATTATGAATTAAATTTAATTTTGATTAAATTTTATTGACAGGTGTACCATTCACTGAAGTTACCACCCAAATTAATTTTATCTCTCGATCAAATCTCTCTAACTAAATTTCAGGTTAACGTTAAAAGTCCTGATATTGTTAATATGGTTAACGAAACATACATTGACAAACTGAAAAGTATTTTGTGAAAAATGTTCTTGGGTTAAGTCTTCATACCAAATGTTTGAATAAAATAATCAGTAACTGTAACATGATTAATACGAAATTACATGACTATTAGACAGGATTAAAACTTTAGAAGTACTGCACATGCAATATATTTGATCATTTATTCCGAAGCCAATATTCCTTGGTATTTAATTATTCAACCAGCCATAATCAAATCACAGGTTAGGGTATTTTCGAGAGCTTAAAGTAGAAGTTTTTATAACAAATCATGATTCTCTTTGTTGGTTTAAATCACCTTATTGTTAACATGCAGATCTCCATGTCCATTTCCTAAGAGGGTAACTGAAGTTTCTTGGGCGTTGGCAGATATATTTCTTCTGTTTATGGAGATCGTTGATTTCCTGTTAATCGATTGACGTTTGGTAGATACCATAGACATTGATGTTGCGTGTTGACCGGTACATGTGTTGCATCGAGCTCGTTTTTGTCGTTTGCATAATAAGTATCTGAAAGAACAAACATTGTTAAAACATTGATTTGGAATTAAATAAATAAGGTAAGTAGTAAGTTAAAGATATATCATTGGTCACCCAACAATATTGTTGAGAATAATTAGTAATACAAAAATGAACAAGAAGGGTCAAGCTCTAGTCTATTTCAACAACTTCTAGTTCAGTCTTTCTGACTTTCTAGTCAAATGCTGTTTTTATAATTGAATTATAAAATTTGTGGAATTTTAATACAATACAACAGCTTCACAAGCTCGTAGTAGGTACTTAGTAGGCTTCACTACTTGTTGGCATGTTACTCTATTTGTAGCTTTCCTCTTCCACTCAATAATTTTTATCTTCCTCTTGCCTCCTATGCTACTTTCCAGTAATTTTTTTGGGTCGAGTCGATCCTGCTGCACCTTAAAAATATATCCTAGCCATCTCAATTTTTGGGATTTTACAATTCCTATGATGTCTGGTTCCTTAAAAAACCTTTTCAACACCTGCTTTGTACATCTCTCCCATCTCCCTATTCTTTTAACTCCAAATATTTTTCTTAGTACCTTTCTTTTAGTGTAGGTATTGTTCTTATAACTGATTTATAGATTTTTATCTTTAGATTACGTTACCTTACTATGTAATAATCATTCAAGAGAATTAATTATTCGGTTATATATATATATATATATATATATATATATATATATATATATATATATATATATATATATATATATATATATAGATATATATATATATATATATATATATATATATATATATATATATATATATATATATATATATATATATATATATATAAGAAAAGTCCCTCTTCAAATTTATATCATTCCCCTTTCTCTGTTGTTATTGTTAAATATCTACCTGTACTATATCCTTCCCTGGCCACGCCATTGGCCACTGCGAAATAGATAAAACAATTTATTAAGCGTTAATATCAAGCAAAAGCTTTTTACAGAAATTTGAAAAGATTTTTGGATGAATGCCTATACTATTCCAGCGCTTTCAAATTGAAATACGCTACTGCCCAGTGTAGCTATACTCTTGAAAATCCCATTGTAGTTTTTCATTTTGATGGGGTCTTTTTATGAAAGTCCAATTTAAACTCTATGACGGTGATACTCATACATGATTCATTTTCCTAATATAGCAGCCTTTCATTAATAAACGAGGAGGAAAAGTTGATTTGTGATTTATTGACATTCTGGAACAAAAGAACGAAGCAAGACAGATTGCTTCGTTCAATATTACAGGTCGATATAATTTTTGTAAGATGAGTATGCTGTTTTTGCATTTTATTTAGGTATTTGTTTTTCCTTTTCACAGAAATGGCCTAGCACGTCCCATTTTCAAGCACCTGCTTCTCCTTTATATCAGGGGTTATTACAATTATTTGTATCTAACTTTGGACTGGACAAAATAGGAATTACCACTAGACCGTAGATTGGGTTATTTTTACAGTATTCTACGAGCCTCTAAGAGCAGCAGAATAAGTGTAAGTGTTTATATAATTTAGTTTGCTTCTGTCTCTACAGTACAGTCAAGTGGTTAAGTCGATTTTAGCAACTAGCAAGTTCTAGTCGTTGATTTTGCAAAAATCTACGGATACATTTTGTTATATATGCGGAAGATTTGTTTGTGTCTATCGGATAGTAGGGTAACAAGAGAATATTAAATTTTTATTTATTTAAAAATTTAGATAAATCATCTCTCCTGATGTTGCTAACATGGTTAGCAAAACGTGCGTGGAGCAGTTCAAAAAAGCGTTTTAGTGTTTAGTGGTAAATCTCTTCAAGTTTAGTATTTCACACCAAAGGTTCCAACAGAAGAATTGAAGAGAATATTACATTAAGAAATATTGGCCTTATAGAATTTCTTTTAAACCTGGAAATTCAAACATAAAATATGTTCCCTTATTAACCTAAAAAAGGTGCTTCTTCCGCCTCTCCATATTAAGCTTGGGCTAATGAAAAACTTTGTCAAAGCCATGGACAAAGAAGATAATGATTTCAAGGCCCGTGATACTGGGCCACTGGGAAACCATTGTCTTCTCCTCCTTGGTGTTTCCGCTGCTTGATCGCCGACGATGGTTATAGTACTTAACGATTAAGTATTAGAGTAAAATTTATAACAGAAATATGTTTGTTGTTCGAAAAGTTCTCGGTCTACATATGGTACAAGTGTGACCAAATAACTATGCAAGTTATTAAGTAGCCAATCCATAATCATTGGATAGTCTGACGAAGTTTCAGATGCTTATGTTCAGTTGCTTGTTTTGGGGTGTTCGAGTAAAGTCTTGACATTTTCCGAAGCATGGATGATGCATGGATAAAATTAGAACTATTATAAAGCATTTTGACTTATATTCTGCTTTAAACGACCTTTTCATTTCCGACCGATTCTTTTTCATTTTCAATGACAAAAATGGTCTGCTTAAATTAAACGTGATTGAATGTCTATTGAAGATAATGAACTCTCGGAATACCGAAAAATCCGCAATGTGTAATTATACAGGTCAACAAATTTAAACTTTTTTGAGGTAAAATTGATGAAAATTGGTGTATATGTAGTATTAGTCCTAAATTATAAAGTATTTTGTAGTCCTAAACCCGAAAATGATAAGCTAAATGTTGAAAATGATAACCTGTAACGCGTACAGTTTTATTGTTACAGGGGGTCGGTGGTGGGAAAAAAAGTAATATTTTTACAATCTAATATTTATTTAATATAAACATGGATAAATCTATGTAAATACATTACTGAGGATTATGCGAATAAAAAATATATTACATGATATGTCATCCACTGATGAAAACTTTCACGTTTTCTTCTTGTGTTCTGTAGCATCATCTCTTTTTAAAAACCAGCAGTACTCGCCCAACATAGATGGATTCCAGCATCTCTGGTATTGTGCTTCCATCATCCTGATATCCTGGTGAAACCTCTTTCCTGGTTCGTCGCCCACTGTATCCAAATTTTCCCCATAAAAAATTAAATGGCAGTTGAAAGAATGCATTTTTAAGGACATACGACACCCTAGTATTTCATAAAATTTCAAGAGTTCATCCATTAGGTTTTTATAGTTTTCATCTCCCTTGTTGTCCAAACATCGTTCACTACACTTACAAAACACTTCCCAGCTGCCAATTCCTTTTCATTTAATTTTCCTTGAAAACGGAAATCACCTAGAAGCTTCCTTATTTGAGGTCCAATAAATATGCCTTCTTTTTGTTTTACATCTCTAATTGAGGAAATATTTCTTGTTGTTCACACAACTGGCCACAACAGGTGTTCTCAAGAAGTTGTGGATCAGATCCTGATGAAGAATTAGAATCACCGGGAAACATGTTGTCTAGGTTTAAAACCGCAATCGGTACCGGTAGTTCCTGGCTATGACGAACAGGCCTAACTGCAGAAGGCAAATTTGGATACTGAATTTTATCTCTTTGTTTTTATGAAATTCTTTCTGTTTTAGTGATAGAACTCTCCACATCATAGGAACAGCAAACGACATAAAATGTTTCTTGCGATCTATTCACTACACTAAATTTATGTGACAATTCATACAGCAACCATGAGGAGCCTCACTCAAAAGATATAAAATAGGCTTTTTTGACTTCCTCGGATATAAATGTAGCTTGTGAATTTAAAATAAGTCGTCCGCATATATAACAAAACTAATGCGGTGGATTTTTACAAAATCGACGACTAGAACTTTAGCCATTTTAGCTATTAGCTATTTTATATAAAATCGACACGATAAACACTTGACCGTACTGCAAACGAGACAGAAACAAACTAAACTAAAGAAAACAATAAAACTGCCCTTAACGATTTGCAGAATGCTGAAGAAATACCCCCTCTACGGTCTTGTGGTAATTTTTACATTATCCAGTCTAAAGTCAGTTACAAATAATTTCAATATCCCGATGGTATAAACGGATGGTACTTGAAAATGGGACGTGTTGGACCATTTTTGTGTAAAGGTCTTTTAATAACCACCCAAATGAAACGCAAAAAGAGTATGCCGACCTGTGTTATATGATTGCCAACTGATGATCTCGTCTTTCGATGACATTTCAAAGATCTTGATAAACCATGTCTATTACATTTTCCAAACGATGCCTTGGATATAAAAAAGCTTTTACTTCAATGGGTGCAGCCCTTCCCAAGGGTGTTTATAATTCTTTTAAGGAAATTCTGCTGAATTTCTTTGACTGTGGATAAAATATGAATTCACCATTATAGGTCATAGGTGAAGCACCAGTCTAAACATTGAGTGGCAGTAAATAAATGCGTGCAGTTTCATTTGCAGGAAGAGTAGTGGCTACATTTTTAAAGATTCTCGGTTGTATGATGCCCATAAGCTACTTGGCAAAAGGTAGAATCATGATCGAGAAGCATTACACTTTACTACTGGACCAATTAAAGAGTGTCATTCAGAGTGCTATCGGGTTGTTCCTGCAAAACTCTATGTTCTACGCTTCCACAAGCACCGAATCCGTCGGACTTGACTCCCAGTGATTACTATCTCTTCCAAAATCCGAAGAAATGTTTCTCCGAACGATGGTAAGATCAAAGTTGAGGTAACCGTATATTTTTGACTTATTTATAAAATTTAAATTAAGTTGGAGAAATGGTATTTTAGTGAGAGTTCTGTTTCTTATAGATATATTATAAATTTTTTTTGAAATGTGCTAAATAGAAAACATTTCGATCTAGAATATTTGAAATCACACTTTAAGCCAAAGTAACGTTAATAAATTTCAAGTTTAAGGAAGAACAAAATATAATATTTTACTCGCTAGTAATTTCGGTGAGAGAGAACAGACATTGCAAATTTCAGAATCTGTATATTTTCTAACTACACCGAGAAATAATGACCGCTCTAAAAATATTCCTGCTTGTAAAATAACATTTGAAATATTCGGAGATATAAATTTAAGGATGTTTATGTATAAAATAACATATATTTCAAAAAATCAAATTACAAGTGTCATTTATTATATATTGTTTTGTTGTATCGCATAAATATAAAACATTTATTGTTTAGAGGTTGGCTATAAATAAACGGATAAAAAATATTTGTTTTAAATTGCTTGCTAAAATTGATAGTTTATACAAAGTTATATTCGACATACATAAATAAATTTACAAGAATATGGATATATTATATTACAGTATATATAGAGCCCTCATTTAATCCTGAAATCCACGTGACTTATAAATGTGGACAACCAACATATATGTATATATATATATATATATATATATATATATATATATATATATATATATATATATATATATATATATATATATATATATATCATCATCATCATCATCATCATCATCAGCCCGTGTCGATCCACTGCAGGATAAAAGCCTCTTCAGCATAGTTCCAACTTTCACGGTCTTGGGCTTTCCTCTGTCACTCTGGTCCTCTGGTCCAATATACTTAACGATGTCATCCCATCGCTCCGCTGTATGGCTTGCCCTTCTCCATATATATATATATATATATATATATATATATATATATATATATATATATATATATATATATATATATATATATATATATATATACTATCGACACTAGTGTTGTTACTTTCAAGTTGTATATTCATTACGAGCAAATTTTTCGTAGGAGTAAGATTTGCTAGCTCGTGTTCCTTGTGTATGAGCCGAAACAAATTTGTGAAAAAAAAACGAAAATTTCTCATAAGAGTTTTTTGTAGTCCCAAATGAATTTCAAACATATCTTGCATAGGGAAAAAAATCATGTCATTTCAAAATGGCCAGGATGTTCGTAATTTGGGACAGTTGAGGCATGTAGGTTCGAATATTACGTGTTATCATATTTTCTCAAATCTTATAGAATATTACATCGAATTTTGAAAAATAATTTCGAATAGACTAGAATATTTCATCGAAATATTTCGAAATTTCTAGAAAATTGTAGATGTTTCTATTAGATTCTATCAGAAGAATTACATGGAAAATGTCGACCCATTTTTTGATCATTTAATTGTGCTTTTCGATTTGTACGATTTTGATACACAATCCGTATGAAATATAGGCGAGTCTAGTTTTTCGACAGTTCCAACGAAAATCGAAAAAGTAATCTCGTTAAAAAGCAAAAAGAAATAAGTCGGTCAAGCTGCTACACAAGAACGTGGCACTATGGTAACTATGGCGCTTGCCGTAAATGATGCCGGAAATTCTATGCCGCCTTGCTTTATTTTTCCAGAGAAAGAATTTGCAAAGCTGTTTCATGGATAATGTCTCATCAGAAAGTGATGCCGCCAGCAATGAATCTGGCTGGATGCAGCAGAAATAATTTGTCAAACATATGAAGCATTTTTTCAAACATAGCCACTCATCAATAGATAAACCGATACTGCTTTTTCTTGATAATCATATGTCTCACTTATCTATTGAAGCAATTGACTTGGCATTGGAAAACGGCGTTCATATGCTTTCTTTTCCACCTCATTGTTTTCACAAAATGTAACCATTGGATGTTCCAGTTTATGGTCCAGCCAAGGCACACTACAAGACCAAATGTAGCGGTTGGCAAAAATGTAATGCTGGACAGGCACTGGATATTCGACATATCCCTGAACTCATTTGCAAAACTCTGGATTTAGCCTTGACTCGAAAGAACATCAAGACTGGCTTTTCGAGATCGGGCATCTTTCCACTCAATCGAAATGTTCTCTCTGAATCGGATTTTTTTCATGCCGAAATAACTAATAAAAGTGCAAATCCTACTACGATTTAGAACAACTCGAAAAAAGAAGAGCAGTGGCGCATTATTTTAATGGATATCGCTGTACATGAAAAACAGAGCCATCATCATCAAGTGCAATACAACAATCATTGTCATGTTCGTCAAGTCTTTCCTCAGTTTGGTCTAGAGTTGAACCTGTTAGATCAGCAACACTTTTGAAAATGTCCGACCGCGGATCTAAGCCAATGAAAAGCACAATTCTCACTTCACCAAAAAATGTTGCCGCGCTCAAACAAAAGCGAAAGGAGAAGAAAGACAGTGTAAAGAGGCGACGACAATCAACACAAGAAACGTCAGTTAAAAGACAAAGCCAAACCAGTGTGAAGACTGCCAAATCAGTGCGAAAGTCATCGTTGTCGCCGGATTTTTGTATGATTTGCATGAGAAATTTGCCAGTCAAATGAACTCCTTGCGATCGACTCGAGCCCAGCTGATAGGCCAGATACGTGGAGTACGGATGAAAGATTTCTGTTATTTTAATATCTTTCTCCACGGTCCCACTACGCTATCTTTTGAGCGTATATATAAATATATATATATATATATATATATATATATATATATATATATATATATATATATATATATATATATATATATATATATATATATAGCGTATGACTTCACACACGGTATAAACCTTTACAGAGATACAAGCATCAAGTTAATAAGAAGTAGGAAAACAGTCACAACCAGAAATAACAAAACTCTATACATAATATGTGCTTACTGTTAGACAAATAACAAAAAAGACAAAAGATCATATTATATAGTTTAATTCAGTTATTCCTTCAAGAAATGTTCGCACAGCTCTTATGAAGTCAGTCTTATCCCTCTTATATGCTCGTTTTTCACACTATTCGATTATGCGTCCGATAGTTTGGTTTGGAGTACAACAGTCGCAGGGTCACGGGTGGTGGATAGTGAAAGTTCCATTAGGTATTAATGGACAGCTGCGAATATCCCAAAATAAGCAGCCCCGAACCAAGGCAAAAAAAAAACTAAATCCACTTAGCGTCTGACTTGTATCAAGCGGCTGAGTGGTCAGCGTCTGTTCACCAGTGGTGCGGCTGATATTTAAATTCTGGAACTAACCCCTCCAGTCTTAACCTCTGAACCGTCATGGTTCAAACCTTTAATTCAAAGTACAAGATGAAGCGTTCTAGTAATTACAAAACTACCCCAGGAGGTAGACAATCCTCTGCCAGCTTTGCTGGTACAACCGGACTTTCGGATTCTGGGGCGTCCGGGCTTAAACGCAAAATCTTTCAGAGGGAGTCGGAGACCTCTGGCCAACGTCTGAAACCGAAAATAAAAACTTTCTTTGGAACGGTAAATGTCAATTCTCTCCTGCGTCCAGGAAAACTACACGAATTGGGGCGAACATTAAATCAGCAAAAAATCCAAATTTTAGCTTTGCAAGAAACCAGATTGATAGATGATAACACCTTAGAATTCGGCAACTACAGACTTTTTAAAAGTAAAACGGACAAAAGAATACTAAAAATACACCACATCTCGGTGTTGCTTTCGCTGTCTCAAGAAACATTCTTGGTTCTATAACAAATGTCCAGCCAGTAAATAATCGACTTATGACACTATCCCTCAAGTGTGCTAACAAAAACTATACATTAATCAATGCACACCTCCCAGTTAACGAAGAAAATAAATCTAATCCTGAAAAAATAAATAAGTCCTGGGAAATTCTGGAAAAGACTATCTCTAAAATTCCCTCTAACCATGTAAAAATCCTATTGGGTGATTTCAACGCCCAACTAGGGAAAGAAAAAAAGTACAGGAAAACAGTCGGCAGTTTTCCCGCTCATAAATGGACTAACCATAATGGTAGAAGATTGGTTGAACTATGTTCGCAGTTTAATCTAAAAATAATGTCAACCCATTTTAAGAAGAAAATAACAAAACAAAAGACCTGGAAGTGCCCAAACACGTACATGGGTGAATTTCAAATTGACCATGTTGCCATTTTGTACCCCAATTATAAAGAGATTTTGAATGTTCAAGTCAGGAAAGGAGCAAATATAGACACGGATCACTACTTGACTAGAATCAAACTTAGCTTAAAACCTCGAAAACTTATTCAAAAGGGGCTGCTAATACCAAAGTTTGACCCAACGAAAATAAAACCAGCCCTAACAGAAGAGCTTGATAAACAACCAGCACAGAACTGGCAAGAATTGAAACAAAAAATTATTAAAACAGCCTTAAAGTTGGTCCCTTTACAAAAACGTAGAAAACATCCGTGGTGGGATGAAGTTTGCAAGCAAGCAGTATTAAGCCGAAGTAAAGCATTCAAAGATTGGAACAGTCAAAAAACAGCAGTAAACTATAACATCTTTTTGGAAGTAAGAAAAGAAACATCGAAGCTAATTAGACAAACTAAAAGAAAATATGAAAACAATCAACTTAATGAAATAGAAAAAGATTTCCAAAAAAATAACACCCGAAACTTTTACAAAACATTTAAAACTAAATTAACAGGCTATCAACCGCAGAGCCTATGCTTTCAAAAGGAAAACGGACAACCGAACGGATTCCGGAAGACTGGAAAGATGCTCTAATCCATCCACTACATAAGAAAGGAGATAGAACGGATGTAAACAACTATAGAGGAATATCTCTTCTCCCAGTTTGTTACAAGATTCTATCTCAATGTCTACTAGACAGAGCACAGGGACAGTTAGAACCGAACATTGGTGAATATCAGGCAGGTTTTCGACCGGGCAGATCCTGCCCTGAACAGATCCTGAATCTAAAGTTGATTCTAAGACATCAAAAACTGTACAATAAAAATCTCGTCTGTACATTTGTGGATTTCAAAAAAGCATATGATTCTGTTGACCGCGAATCTTTATTCCGAATCTTGAAAGAACAAGGACTAGATCTGAAAACGCTGGCAATTATTAAAGCAACGTTAACTAACACGAGGTCAAAAGTTAAATTCATGGGTGACATCTCAGAACCCTTCGAAATTAAAACTGGTGTGAGACAAGGGGATGGACTCTCGCCACTCTTATTTAACTGTGTTCTAGGAAAAGTAATACAGGAGTGGCGTGAAAAAAAGTCGGCACTGAATATTGACCAGCCCATTAAACTGGGGAGAACCAACATCAAAATTGATTGTCTGGCTTTTGCTGATGATCTAGTAATTTTAGCTCAAGATGTATTAACGGCTCAAAAACAGATTGAAATCCTAAAAGAAATAGCAGAAAAGGTAGCACTCCAAATATCCTTTGAAAAGACAGAATGCATGACCTGCAACAGACTAAGAACACCATTTCTAAAAACAAAATATGGTAACATCAGACGAGTCTCTCAATTCAAATATTTGGGTGAAATAATCATCGAAAATGGGTTGGAAAAAGCGGCCAATAAGGGTAGATGTCAAAAAATGGAAACGGCATTGAGACTTACACAAAATATTTACAACAAAAAATGCCTATCTAAAACACAAAACTGAGACATTACAACACGGTTATTAAGCCAGAATGTCTATATGCTGCAGAAAGGCTCATTTTGAATAGAAAGAGGGACATCGAGGACATTGAAAAGAAGGAAAGAAAAATCATAAGAAAAATCCTAGGCCCCAAACAAATAAATAGCACAACATACCGACTTTGAGAAAACCAAGAAATCAAACAATACATAGATATACATAGCGATATGAGAAAAAGAAGACTTAAGTTTTACGGACACATCAACGGATGAATCCGAGTAGGCTAACTAGACAAATAGTCGAATTTTATGAAAATAGGAGTAGAGCTAAAGTAGAAATAATTAAATGGATTGCGGCAATTAAAGAGGACCTAAGATCAGCAAATATTACACAAAGTGAAATTCAGGATAGAGGTTGTTTCAGACACAAGGTTAACGTTTGGAAGGTTGGCCAGAGAGAAAAATGTAGGAAGACTGGAACAACTTGGTCTGATGAAAGGAAAAAAGCTCATAGCGAAAGAATGAAATTAGTATGGGCTCAAAGGAAGGCTAACAACAACAAACGCCTCTAATTGTACTTCGCGTGGTCCACCAGGGCCCATACGTGAATAATAATAATAAATTAATTCAGTTATTCCTTCAAGAAATGTTTGCACAGCTCTTATGAAGTCAGTGTTATCCCTCTTATATGCTCGTTTTTCACACTACTCGATTATGCGTCCGATAGTTTGGTTTGGAGTATAACAGTCGCAGGTTAAGCTAAATGTTTTGCCCCCATATACGCAGGTTGTATGAACATTCTCCTTTACGTGTTCTGATCCTATTTAGAGTTTTCCATGCGTGCTTTGGAAGATTGAATCCTTGGGTTTTTTCCCTTGCTCAATGATATCAACTATTTTGTTTAGGCTATTTTCAGCTAAGGAAGGGAATTTTCAGTTCAAAGATTGTGCCATTTGGAATGAATATTGAAATTTTACACTTTTAATTGTTGGGCCAGTTGCAGCGGTGGATTTCTAGAATGATGTAGATGTTGGTAATGATTAATAAGGAATCACTAATTTTCTTAAACTAAGACATACTTTTTTTTTGTTTTTTTTTGAGTTTTCATATATAATCTTTTTCTTTGAATTACATACACAGTTTAGTGAAAAGTTCTACATTATTTTGAACCTAATTAAAAAATAATGTTAAAATAAATTAATCGGAGCAGATTAATCAGAAAAGGAGAGAACCGCATATAGTAATTTTTCTCTGGAAAATATTGTTGATAAAATGCAAACAATGAAAATTATTTCTTTTAAATAATCAAGCGTGTTTAACCTTCAAGAGGACGCGCGGTCATTTTTTACGGCAGCGGTCGGGCATAACTTTAAAATATATTTAAAGTAATGTTTTTTGGGATTTAGACGACAAATTCAATTTGTTTGTTTTAAAAACTTGTTTATTTATTTAGACCCATTAACTTTAAATTCGGAAATTAAAATTTTGCTTAAATATAAAATAAAATTGAATTTATAAAATTTCACTTTGGCGAGATCAAGTAATAAAAAACACAGCAGTTTTTATTGTTTCCCTGTATTTATCTTTTAATTTTAAGTTTGATTACATGTATACACGTTCTCTTTGGATTAAGAAACAGTTTACCAGTATAACTCTTACTTAAACGTAAACTAAAATCAAATTTATAAAATTAACTAGCTTGATAATGAGATCAATGAAACAGTAACAAAAACTTGTATTATCTTTTTGTATTTTATTCGTTATATGAGGTTTACTTTTCTTCATCAACAGTCTCTTCATTACGGTAACATTCATTGAAAAGAAATGTAGTGTGACCTAGGCAAATATTCCTAAGACAAACTGCACATTGTGTCTTGGATTGTCTGCTCTTTTTAGCAGGACATTTTTTACAGTTTCCTCTGAATACACTGAAACTTGAGCCTGGTTCGTTACGTGCGTTTCCGTTACTTATTTTTAAGTGGTCCCAATTTTTCTTTTGCGTTTTATTGGAAGGTACCATGTTAATTAAGGTGGCCATCGTAGCTCTTCTCTATACATGCTCTTTTATCAGTTGCATTCTCAATTCACGTAATATTTTCGCCTTTTTTCTATAACTACTTTCGGCAAGTGAATAATGCTTTTGCTGGAGCTAGAGATAGGACGATTTCGAAGAGGATTAGGATTAGAAGGTAGGAAGGAAGAAGATTATCGTTCCTAAGGAGTGGTTCACCTTACAGCGCATGCTTGAAATGTTATTCAAAGAATGGGATCTGGAATGGAACCTTATTTGCTTTTGCGATAGTGATCGCTATGGATCTTAGATAATCGCGATGGACGTAGAAACATCAGATTTTTTTTACGGTGAAAGGTGAAATTTAAGGAATTATCTTCTAGAAATTATATATTATGGGGGTTATAGTCTTGGGATGTAGGTCACTATTAGAGGCAGTTTAAATGCAGCCCGATATATACTCGAAATATTATAGTTACTCTTTTCACCCGTCCAAATACTTTTTCTGTTTCTTTAGAGCCGCATTAGCCGCGATATCTAAGGCGGCGGTCTAACGAAATGGTTTGTGAATAGAGTGAGCATTTAGCACTCTAGAAAAGAGTGTTAAATCTGACAAATAATCATTCCTCACACCATTTCGAGGCTGGGTAAGACCGGATGCTTTCTGAGAGGTTTTTTACGTTGATCACTCGCCAGTCGGTGGGGGATCATTCGCCAGTTCTTAAGAGAGACTTTACCTCAGCTGCCAGCAACTTTAACCGCAACTGCAATATGTGAGCGATGTGTCTGGAAACCTGGTCACAAAATAGGATCAATTATCTAATTCGGTACCTGCCCCACTGAGTTAAAGTGTGTTACAATAACCGTGAATAACCGTAATAAAAGTGGATTTTTGGGTTTTTTTATATTACTTAACACCGTTAGGGTGTATAAAAATTGAATTTTGAAAATTGATTGAAAATTATTCCAGTAAAAATATTTTTTCCTAGCGTTGCATATTTCGTTCTCTAGTATACAATGAAGTAATGAAATATGATAAAACATTCAATATTTTTTTTATAGGAGAGATAAATTTTAGGAAATATAATATTGATAATTACGTTGACTGCTGTTTTAAGTAGAAAAATAAAAGTTGGAGCGCTTTATTTTAAAATATTGCATTGGCGAATTATTAATGCCGCCATCAAAGGTTCATTAATTAAGCTGCCGACGTACGACAAAATCCAATTTCTGCTGTCGGCGACTCATAAAACACGATCAAACAAGGTAAAAACCACCGACCTCCCGAAATTGTTATTGACACAACTACGCAAAATACGAATATACGCTTGTCTTAAATCAATATTTTTATATGTTTTTTTGTTCAAAGTATTTTTGTTTGTTTTTTATGTGATACATTGACCCCATACAATTTGATCATAATAAGAACTGGTACATTATGTCCATCAATATTCTAAAATTTTTCTATGCAATTAAAAAAGTTTTTTGATGTTTTCGACAGTAACCAATATTACAATTTTTCTTTTACGAGGAGTAAGTTTATTTATAGGCTATCGGGTTAAGTTATAAACGGATCGACCATCATATTTTATAAATTGGTGTAATTGTCTGTGCATGGCGATGATGTGGACATAATTTCCTGTTCAGCGGACGCATCTAGGGAATTGATCATGTCCTTCTCCGAAGCTGCAAATACTATAGATCTCAATATCCATAAAAACACAACTAAATTAACCGTATCTTCAAGAAATATCATCACGAACTTTTCAGTAGGCGACTACCACATCGAAGCCTCTTCTCAGCTCACCTACCTCAGATCTTCAATGAGCTTCGAAAACAGCGAACGTAATGAAATCGAATGACTTATATTACTGAAAAACACATCATCACTTGAGTATTGGAGTGCGTCAAGTCCACTTTTTAATATTTATTAATTAATTTATTTTATTATTAAAATTAATTTATATTATGTAAGGTGAACTATAGGATTGCTGAGATGCTACCGAGACCAAGTCCAGACAAGGTATATATCAGTGAAAATTCAATCTTTATGCTAAGTCCATCATCGGTACCACAGTGTTAACCCACAAGAAAAGTACGGCATACGAGATACCCGGAGGTGAATTAAAAGTGTTTTTCTAATATAAATGGTCACGTTGAGGGTTTGACTTTGAGTGGGCAAATTTTTTTTAATACCCTTACTACAGATCCTCCACCATAGCCATCTTAACATGTCAATACTAACAAAAATATAAGCGACCGTTTATTTATCGGTTGCTTTCATTTTCTATTTAGATATTTAGATCAAAATGAACACGCGTTCTCGTACTCGCTGTGCATCTGAAGTAGAGGCTTTATATGAGACAGCTCATATTTTCGACGACAAAGAGAGTGAAAGGAGACCAAATCGGTTTTTGAAGAGCATTATACTACCTAACTAAATAAATATACTTTTTAAAATAAAGCTAAATTATGTAACAAGTATCTGAAAGTACATTAATTTCCCTTTTAAATGCCGTTGGAAGAAAGTTTTTATCTATTAATTTCGCCTAGATATGATAGTTTGAATAGAATACCTCATTTTAACATTTCTTAAAAATTTTTGTCGATGGTATTTTTTATTCCCGATTTTTTCGATGGTATTAGGAATACTATTATTTTTTTGGAACATTCTATAGATATAGTCTTTTTCTATACTGATTGAGGTTTAAATTAAAAAAAAAAAAAAATTAAAGTGAATAATTTAATCAAAGGATATTAATAATCAAAGACATACGGCATACCCATGTGCTCCTGAATCGGGAAGTAAAGAAGGCTTCTCTAGAGAATATTGGGTTGCTCCAAGTCCACATTCAGTGAGACTGCATCTTCAAGTCACGTGACAAATTAATATCTACCGCCAAATTTTCAAGTAAGTATGTAGGTAAGATTTAGTAGAACGTCGCATCGCTAACAGTGACCCTTTAGCGTGTCCATAGTGACCATATTATTTTTTGATGAAGAAGGCTGATGGTGTTTTAGGGGAGATGTAAGTGATGGAACTACTGTTGCGGAATGTAGCTTATGTCAGTAAGAATAGAATAGTTTGAGGGGAGCAATTAAGATTGAAAGTAAATGAGAGGAGAGGGAGAAATGATGATAATGTTGGCAGAGTGCTAGGCTATATCAAATCTATAATGGATATTTTTCTTAAATATGAGAGAAGTAAGTCAAGGGTATCTAATCGAAAGAGTGATTGCAGATCGCAATTGCAATTCTAATGTTAAGGGAGGCCACGGCATTTTATAAGGACGTGTCAGACAATTTGGGGGGGTCACCACAAAGAGAGCAGATAGAAGGAGGTTCAGACCTCAAAAGATATTGATGAATAAAGGCATTATGGAGATTGTTCTGGATGGAAATGACGGAAAGTTGTTGATGTAAAAGTCTGTTTTGATTTCTCTTTATTTGTTACGTCTCTCCATAGTGTTCCAACTATTTTGTATCTCTTTTCTGACAAGATATTGTAGCGTTCACAAATTCTTGATTGCTACAGGTAGCATTCGTAAATTATTGATCACCACTGGTAGGTTTATTTCGGACAAATTCTTAACTGAAAGAGCTTCGGTATCGTTGGGACAAGGCAAGACAGTCTAACTCCAAATCTCCAGGTGAGCGGACTTTTTCGCGCCTTACCCTTCCGACCGAGGTACGTAGGTTTGCTGGCCAAGTCACACTTGGGTTGATTTTTCTGATATTCTTATAGAGGGTTTTACGACCCGGCAGCAGAGAATCCGATCAACACATACCAGGCCACTGAACGACCACCTATTACAGAGTCCGACCATCGTGGAAACCTTACACCTTTTTGGGGCCACATGGCAGAGTAACCGGTTTGTCAGATCGAGATTATTTCGGGACCTCCGCATAGAGATACCGGACTGTCCGCAGTCGTACTCAGTGTTTTTGGACACCCAGTACCTTGACAGGCAAGGATAGACAACATCAGGAAATAAGGCCAGATAAACACTTGTTTTATTATATTTTCATGTACCGTTACGGATTGCAATTACCAGTTATTTTTCACAAATACATTATTACCATAATTTCTTATACTGATAATGATCACGTTATCATCTTATATTTTGTATCTATTTGCCGCCTGACCATTCTTGGTTACCCCATCGTTATATATGTATCTTTTTACTATTGTCAGAATAGAGGAAATGACCTCTAACTTGTACGTATAGGGACATAGAGACCAGCTGGTGTAATTCAGAGCTGTTTATTTGATTTTTGATTTCTTTCACGGTAAGGTTTGGAGAACCACCTTCCCTAAACCTTCCCGTGTCTTTTGTTTGATAGTTTTAGTTATTCCTTTTTTTTGTGTGCTTTGTGTCGTTCTTTTTTGAGTGTGCTTTTATAATATATATGTATAAAATTCTAGTAAACCGTTTTATTTAAGATAGACCCCTTCCCGGTTCCAGGGTCTTTTCCGATATATGAAGTAACCGGGTGGCCCTCAACTTTTGTCGTGGCTTCATTCTGTCCTGGACGTTCTTCCCGGTGCTCCCGGCGAACAGCTGCCGTCGCTGTGATCTATATATTTTTTCAAAAGAGAAAATAATAGGTCACAATATTTAGTAAATGAGTGAAGATGACAGGATACTGTAGTGGAATAAGGGATTTAGGAGGGAATGGAAAAGCCGGTTAAAAATAGATGATTGAGTGTATTGTTTATCATACTGCAGCAGTGAGAAGTCGAAGGGAATTGAATGTAAGTAGTACAGAGGGTGTTTTGAAGGAGTAATTGGGTTACAGTCTAAAGGGGGGAGGTTAAATTTGCCCTGAGAGATGTGAAGGGAGAAGCAAGCTGGCCAAGGATGACATCCTGTAGAGAGGAAGGGAGGGGGGAGGATTGGCAGTAGGTGAATTTTCAATAGCGGATGCAATATTTCCTTTTACAAGCCCAAAAAGGACAGATGCGATTTTGGCAAATGTGTATAAAATGACGGTGATTTAATTGAAATAAATGATCTTCAAAAATAAACATAATAACCACTTAAAACTAAAACTACAATATGAAATAAAAAAAAATGACAAAAATCTTTCTATTGCTGATATTTTATTCGATATGCAAAATGTTTTTGCGCTCCCAGGTTAATGCATCCAACTTCTTTTACAAACGGAAATTAAATGTATTCAATTTAATGGCGCTTTACACGGTGAATAAAAAAACTTATTGTGGAATATGGCATGAAAGCCATATTCCGAAGGCAGGTAATCATATTACCCTTAGTAACATTTTTTGACGAAATAGTCTACTATAATCTGGAAATACAAAATCTTATTCTCAAAATCGGAATAGTTTTATGTAATTTTTCTTGGTTTATATTCATTTATTGAACAAAAGTTTTGAAGCAGCTCATGGAAACATCCAAGAGGTGGAGTGGACTTTATCCATAGCCTGATTGAACGTAACCTTAAGTGCTTCGAAATTTATAGCCTTGTATCATTGATTAGATCTCTTAAGGCGATTAAAGACAAACTGGTTTTGATTCAAATGGAAAAAGAAGATTTTTTTTATTTTTAGAAATACTGTGTCATTTTAATACAACCTAGTACCATACTCCCAAGTAAAGCATCTGCAAGTAAAATCGACTTGTATGCAATACGAATCTTACAAAAATAATGTTGAAGATGAGATTAAAACAGTACACCTTCAGAAGGAGTCAATAGCTAAAAATATAGCTAACAAAATTATGAAGGATTTATTAAAATAGATAAAAATTAGTCCTAAATGGCGAAAATCTATTATAGCCCAAGCAAAAAAATACTTCTATGTTAAAATATTATAGTATATATATATAAAATTTTATATGAATTCTCCTTTGGAGTAAACATTTAATTTCTTTTTATAAAATGTAAATTGACTTGGCACAATTTTTGGGCATTGTGATTTTTTTTAATTTTTAGTACGTCAAGTTCAAACTAAATTTTGAAATATCTCGAAGAAGAAAAAAAAAATTTTTTAATCTATAATAATTTTCTTTAAACTATCTGTCGTTAATGTTTAATACTGCGGAAAAAATATTATATAATAATGACATGGTTAACCTAAACTTTCAGATCTTATTTTCGTCAGTTTTATTTTTCTGGACTTGGCACACTCCAATACTTAGATGACGATATCTTATTTCGGCTTTTGTAAATACGTGAAAACAAGTACAAAATTCTGTCATCGGAATGAATGCTAATAGAATGCCTAGCAGAATACTGTCTATGAGGCAAAATCGTAGAAGAAAACTGGGAAGATCTAGGCTATCTCACAAATAATGGCCTACTACGGTCGAGGCCCACAGAAATAATACACAAATAATGTCCAACCAAATGAGGGGCCTAACCTTTACTAACCATGAGGACGTCAAAAACCGGCTAAAAAATTTTTTCGAATCCAGGCAGTTTCTGACGAAACACCATGAATAAATTGGTCAAGAGGTAATAATAATAACAATACATCATTGATCAATTTGTTGTTATACTTGTTGCTTATTTCAGTAAAAGTATTTAATAAAAAAATGCTGGGCAGTTATGGAACAATCTATTATATCCTCTGCAGGTACAGATATCATTGCTTAACGTTTTAGTGTCTTACATTTAACCTCTCAGTAGTCACACTGACTGTTGCTCCGCACCGGTTTTATTTCGACAATAATTTTTATTTCACTCCTCTTCAAGTGTTGTACTTCTGAATACCTTCCGGAAAGAGCGTGTATTAGTAGGCGATTGAGTGAGTCAAGGAGTAGTTTCGGGTTTTGATGAATAATTCGAAATTGGGGATTGAAAATCTGCCACGACCACTGACGTGACAAAACAATATTAATTTATTTTTCTGTTTTCTTTTGATAACGTATGTTCTTTTCGCTATTTTTCGTTGTCTCTGTAATACATATTCGTTTTTAGAATGGCATCCTATGAAAAAAAAACAAGAGTGGCTATATAAATTAATGCAACAAGGTTTCCAATCCTCTGATGAAGAGGAATTGTCCGTTGATGAACGTGATGAAGAGGAAGAAGACACCATTGAATTGGATATACATGAAACAGATGAGTGAACAGGATATTTTAGACAATGATCTGGGTGTTCTGCAAAAAGCTGTTGCCCATTTTTCATAGGTAAAAATCAAACTACTAAATGCCATCCAAAAAATGTGAGAACCTGATCAGAAACTTAGTTACCCATTTACCCGGTCCAAAAGGAAGTGTTAACATTAAAAACTCCTTTGTTAATATGGCGGTATTTCTTTCCAGAAAATTTACTGCAAATTATTCTAAAGAATACAAATGAACATATCCAGGTTGCTCAAGATCAATATTCTCGAGAACGTGATGCCAAAACAACTGACATCGTTGAAATTCAAGTACTGTTTGGGCTCTTGTATTTGGCTGGGGTAATGAAAAGCAATGACTTGAACACTGAAGTTCTTTGGGGTGTAGATGGCACCGGTATTGAGATATTTCGGCTTACTATGTTTCTACATATTTCTACATATTTCGATTCTTACTGCGACATTTGCGATTTAATGATCTTGAAACTGGCGAAGCTAGAAAGTCTGTCGATAGATTGGCAGCGATTCGAAATATTTTTAGATATTTGTAAGAAAATGTAAAACTGTATTTACACCCTTTCATTACAGTTGACGAAAAATTAGAAGCATTTAGGATAGATGTCTTTTCCGTCAATACATACCTAATAAACTGAATCAATACGGAATAAAAATATATGCTCTTTGTGACTCCAAGTTTTTTATACTTGTTATATATATATATATATATATATATATATATATATATATATATATATATATATATATATATATATATATATATATATTAGCAAACACCCTGCGGGTCCTTGGGAGGTAAACAATTCTAAACCCATAAGAGGAAGTTGAAGGAAAGCAACTACTGATAATTGGTCTACCAGTTTTAAGTTGATAGAAAAACCTAAAGATGGATGACTGTCATAGGAACGGTTAGGAAAAATAAAACAGAACTTCCTGTTGAATTTACCAGCCCAGTAAATCGGCTTGAAAAGTCGTCAATGTTTGCCTTTCACGAGAATTGCACGCTCTTATTTTATCTTGCAAAAAAAGGTAAAAAATGTTTGCATATGTCAAGTTTACACCATGATGGCACTATTGATAGTGAAACAAATATAGGTACTTACAATCAAACTAAAGGACGAGAAGATACGGTGGACAAACTTTGCGCTGCTTGTAATTGTGCCCGTGCCACTTGAAGGTGGCCAATGGTAATCTTTTACTCAATGTTAAACGTTGCAGGTATACATTCTCTAGTTATTTACACGGCGAATGACGTAGATAAAAAAATACCCTGATAATTGTTGCGGAAACTATCTTTTGAATTAATATGTGATTAAATCGAAATTCGCTCTACTCTGTCGAATATACGAAGATCGAAAAAACTAAGAATTTATGGAGATTCTTGAACTAGAAGTTAACGGAGCAGCCTCGGGAACCTCCAGCATATCGGAGATCGATGTGCTATGGGTGACGGAAAAAAATCACCACACCCGATACATCTGCAAAAAATGTCACACTTATAAATGTTTGGAACACACTCTATTAATTTATCCAAAGTGTTTTGAATGAAATGTGTTATGGTGAAACTTAATTTTGCAATGACTATTTTACACTACTTTCAAGTTATTTTTATGTTCTTTTTTTACTGTAGTTCTTAAATGTATGTATTAGTATGTATATGTATTATTTAATGTATGTTATTTTAAAAAACATTGTATTAAATATATTTTTATATTCATATATAAATATGTAGTACAATAATTTACCTTTCATAGTATCTTTTTATTTTATTATTTATTATTTATTTATCTTAATCACTACGCCGCAAAAATACTACGTTTTCTAAAGCGAACTAGGAGTCCACAGCGACCATTAATGTTCCAAAACTTAGCGCTACAACTGGAAGGTTAATAGAAGCAAACCTAACTTGATTTTACGACTAGTTGAGAGAACTGAATAAACAATTCAAACAAAACGCTTATAATTAGCAAATCGAATAGTACATCTTTTACAACGATAACGTCCGATACCATCGGAAATTAACTATCAGCAATCATCATTCTTTATATTCACTGGCATCCAAGCAAAATCCTAATATATTACTTCAGTATTTTGAATTTTTAGTACGGCGACAGTACCTGTTTTACGTTTTTAATTTTTCAATTTGTATCTCCAACTAAAAAAGAAAAAACAATTAGTCTGGTAAAATTGAACTGTAATTGCATGCCATCATGAATGTGTTATATTAGAGCTCTGGTTATGTTCGGTGAGATAATTTAAAACCTGGGGAAAAATTAATTATGGAAAATCAAACAAAACTTGTTAGTTCGTAAAAAAAGTTGAAGCATATTTCACTTACTTTGCATCAAGTAATAAGAATTACATTATTTACATTTTTTAATGAACTAAACAGTGGTGTAATTAGTTTTGTATTGCTCATTTGTTTGAATTCCGTTAAAACGTTTCGGGAAATTTATATGTTTTTCATTTAAATCTTCCAACGAGTTGCTAAAGTTTCGTAGTTTATCTTACAGATTACTAAGTCTCCATATGTATGAAGGAAAGTTAATGTATTCGTTTGTGTATTTGCAGAAGTTTCGTCAGCTGTTCAAAGTTTCCTTCTTTAATCTAAATTTTACATTTTTAAATCGTGTAAATATCTAATAATTCTATAATTTCGATGTATTTTTTGCTTAATAAAGTATGCAATTTACAAATTATAAGAAAATATTTAAAGAAAAGATTTTAAAATATTTTTTATCGTTTTGCTCTAAAATTCAATCTTATAGTCTAGGTTTAAAGGTTTTCATTTGCCCATAAGTGTTTTTAAAACTCTGATTTAAACGTTAAATCACTTATGTTTCCTTAATAATATCTTTCGAATATTTTAAAAAAGGAATTAAACAATTTTTTGTTATCTATCACTTTTATTTGTACACAAAATTTGTGTGACTATAGTTTCGTAAAACGACTTTACATTCTCAAATACTACTTTAAAACTTTTAAAGTAGTAAAAAAAAGTAGTAAAAATGTAGTAAAAAATTCCTTCACCTTTGCAATGATGTTACATACTTTTGTCTGTTCTCTGATCCATGTGCAGGTCTTTCTGTCCCGCTTTGTAATGCCAAGCATACACCTTTTCTATACCCCCCTGTGTTACCCGAAGCTTTTGAATTGATTGTGATGTGAGTGTCCATGTTTCACTTCCGTATGTCAGAACAGGCAGCACGCAATGGTCAAACATTTTCTCTTCAGGTAAAGTGGGAGTTTGTTCTTAAACACTATGTTGAGCTTACCAAATACCTGTCAGCCACACTTACCCGCCACTTCAGGGGCGGTATCACCCTCCATTGCAATCCATTGCCCAAGATATATGTAGTGGTCCACAACCTCTAAATCGCTTCCTGAAATAGATTAGAATTCTTCTGTTTTCAGCAAATTTGTTGAACATAACCTGATTCTTCTTCAGGTTTATTTTCAAGCCAAATGGTTTTTTCGCCCTCTGCAGCTCTTGTATGTGTTTTTCTGGGTCTTGCGGGGATCTAGTGATAGGAGAATGAATATTATCTGCAAATCTGCAATAAGGTGACTTAAATATACATAATTTATTTTTATTCTATCCTGTTCCCAATCTAGATTACGGAATACTTCTTCAAGGCAGGCTAAGAAAAGAATAGACGATATTAAGTCACCCTGCCGTACACACCGTTCTATATTGATTTTAACTTCAAGATCATCCATGTGAACTGTCGTTGTAGCTTCATCATACATGGATCTCAGTAGGTTTATATAGACTCTGTCTATCCCTTGGTTAAGCAATGCATCTATTATGGCTAGCTTTGATATTGAGTCAAATGCCTTTTCATAGTCAATAAAAGCTAGGCACAGTGGCACGGTGTATTCATTGTACCTTTCTATGGCCTGTTGGACCCTTGCTGCTTGTTCCCTTGGTTGCGCGTCATTTAGTGTTCTCAATATTCTTCTAGATATTATCTTGGTGAAAACTTTGTACAATACTGATATGAGGCTTATTGGGTGGTAGTTTTTTAAATTCTCATGATTTCCTTTTTTATGAAGAAGAATCATTTCAGCATTTTTACATAGGTTGGGGGTTGGGTATTTTTTGTTCTTTGATGTATTTTGAGTACAATTTTGCCAGTATTTTATGTAAAGTTCGACCGCCAGCTTTTAACATCTCAATTGTTACATTGTCCTTTCCATTCTTCATCGCTTCTATAGCATTTGTCACTTCATTCAATAGGATATCTGACATTCGTTCTTCCGTGGGCACTGTATATATATATATATATATATATATATATATATATATATATATATATATATATATATATATATATATATATTAGGGTGGTGGTAAAAAATTAAATTTTTATCGACACCCCAAAAAAACCTTCCTTTTGATGAAAAAATACGGGGGAATTTTTTTTTAATAAAAATAACACGTGCCTCAAAACGATCTAAGTTCATTTTTTGATAAAATCGTAATTTTGTGTAAGTATCTCTTAAAGTATACGGATTTGAGAAAAATATATATGAGTAATGCAGATATAGAGCAAAATATAGGAGTAGGTAATTAAATTCTCTACAATAAAGGTCCTTTCCATTTTTTTCATAAAATTCATATTTACAGAGATAATGTCGATATTCTGCCAGAACAAGGCCTTTTTCTTCCAGAGCATCCCTATGTCACGAATTAGTTGTTGTCGATAACGGTCAAGAGTGGCTGATTGACGATATTGGAGCAACTCATAATATACCCAGCAACACCTTATTGATATGGATATTTGGTTTTGCGATACTAGTTGACAGCTCATCAGGATTAACCCCCGATTTTTACTTCTTTGGATTATCATAGAGGGAGTTCTTTCTCTTGAATCTGGAGATCAATAATGCAACATCGAAGCATCTACTCTTATTTTTGCGCTGAGTTTTTTGGAGTATTGTTTATATTTCAGAAAAAATGACGTTTGTAGGTCTTTAAATGACTATATGGAGTTAATCAATTTAATATTGTGAATATCTCCATAAATATGAATTTTATGAACAAAATGAAAAAGATATTTTTTGTAGAGAATTTAATTTTTGTAATTACTTCTATCTCTTTTTCTGAAATACGTATAATTTAAGTGAAAAATTTACAAATACCCACGGTATATCAAAAAATTAACTTAGATTGTCTTGAGCTACGAGTTATTTTTGTAAAAAAAAAAATAAAATTTCCCCCATATTTCTTCATCAAAATGAAGGTTTTTTTTTTGGAGCGTCAGAAAAAATTTAATTTTTAACGACCATATATATATATATATATATATATATATATATATATATATATATATATATATATATATATATATATATATATATAATACTTTATTAAGTAAACAAATCAACGAATATTTGTATTAAACAACATAATCATACATAAATGTTCGGGGTGCGAACATTTGTATGCTTATAAATAATACTATTTTAATATTTATTTGCGCATTTAATAAAATGAGTATATGTAAAAACGGCTATCGAAAATGAATAATTTTATTTAAAATAAATGCACTGGATATATCGCCCGATTATTAGCAAATATTAAATCATTGATATGGTTAGTTAATTATAAACAACATTTTTCCTAAAAAGACCTAAAATCCTAAAAATTTCCTAAAATTATATTTGTTAAATGGATTTACCTGGAATAGTAGCCATTTATGCTTTGAAAATAATTTTATTAAAATGTTTTACAATGTTTTCACAATTTTGTTAAAATATTCTATAATGTTTTTATATAGATTATAGAGGTCGACATGATTTTTGTCACATTGATGAGAATGGTCTTTTTACGTTTCATTTAGGTAGCTATTAAAACACGTTTTCACAAAAATGGCCTAGCACATCCCATTTTCAACTAGCTGTTTCTTCTTTATGTCATGAGGACATTGAAATTATTTATATCTGACTTTGGACTGGACAGTGTAGTAATTACCATAAGACCTTAGAAGGGGTATTTCCACAGTATTCTACAAACCTTTAAGAGCAGTTTTATTGTTTTCTATAGTTTAGTTTGTACCTTGTGTACAGTACAGTCAAGTGTTTAAGTCGATTTTATATAAAATGGCAAGTTTTAGTCATCAATTTTGTAAAAATCCACAGTATAAGTTTTGTTATATATGCGGACGATTGATTTTAAAGACACAAGCATCTATATTCGATATAAGCCTATCTTTTATATTTTAAGTGCCAAATTGGAGATCAAGATAAAAGTTGGGCTCCTTAGCAAACGCTAAGTGAGTTAGTTGCCACGTAAATTTAATGCAGTGGATGCATCGCAAGAAAAATTCTATGCTGCTTGCTGTTCCTATGGTATGAAGTGATTGATATTTTTGTATCACTAAAACAGAAGGAATTTCAAAAAAGCAAATGGACAAAATTCAGTATTCAAATTTGCCTTCTGCGCTTAAGCCAGTTCCTCATAGCCAATAACTACCGGTATCGGTACTTTAAATCTGGACAACATATTTCCCGGTGATTCCAATTCTTCATCAGGATCTGATCCACAACTTTCTGAGAAGACCAGTTGTGACCCAACATTTTTTAACAACTACCAGTGAATCCCATTTAATAAATCAGAATGAATGAAATAATTTGGTACAGGCATTAAAGCCACTGGATCATTCAAAACGTCGTGCATTGGTTATTAATTGAATCAATGAACAGACAGTTGATTTTTCTCAAAAAATCATCTTTTCAGATGAAGCATAGTTTGAAATTGATATTGATAATTAAAATAATAATTGAAATTGATAATTGAATTATGAATGAGGACAATTTAGAACTGATTCATGAGAAACCTTTATATTCCACCGGAGTCACTGTTTGGTGTGCATTATGGTCAGGAGGTGTAATTGGGCCGTATTTCCTTCAGAATGCAGTTGGTAAAGGTGTTTGATATAGTGAGATGATAACTGGATTTTTGTGGGCTGAATTGAATAATATTGATCTGGAGGATATGTGATGCCAACAGGATGACGCTACACCTCACTTTGCTAATGAAATAATTGATTTATTGAGATAAAAATCCTGGGAGAGTTATTGCAAGAAACGGTGATGTTAATAGGGCACTAAGATCATGTGATTTGACGTCGTTGGACAATTTTCTTTGGGGTTTCGTGAAAAACCAGGTCTATAAGAACAACCCACAATCGATTCCTAAACTAAAGAATGAAATTATTCCAGTCATTGGTGAGTCATCAAAATGTCATCCAAAGTTTTCGCAAAAGAGTGGACGACTGAGGAGCTGCAAGAGGTGGTCATTTGGCAAATAACGTCTTTCATGTTTAAATGTCATCATGCTTCTGTTATCAATAAAACGTGTGAAATCAACGCAAATTCTGTGTTTCATTAAAAAATTAAAAAAAAAACGCTCAATTTGAAAGACCTTTTAATTACCAAGGATAGTTTATTAGATCTCGTGCTGTGAAGTTTCAGATGCATATGTTTAGGTGTTTGTTTCTTGCGATTGAGTAAAGCTTTGACATTTTCTGAAAAATTAATATAAACTAACTTTAAACTGTTATTAAGTACTTTGTTTTAAGGTTTTTAATCATGACGGATAAACAAAAAGAGTTAAATTCCATTCTAAAGGATTATTCCTTTTCGATTTCGATGTTAAAAAAGGAGGCAGCTAATTTTATTGAAGTGCTTTGACGTTTTAGAACATTAGATGAAACATTCATTATACCAGAGACAAAACAGCAAATGAAACAACGGGTGAAAGCAAGTGAAAATTCACAAAAGAAAGCGAAAATGGTTCAATTTTCAATAAAAGTCTTGCTTGTGTTTTTTTGCTGTAGTCATCAGATTAGGTTCTCAGCAATTTCTTTCTATTCTCAAACCTGAAAAATCGCTTCACTTCAAATGATGAGGTCAAATCTGGGACTACCGCTTATTTTGCACTGTTTGGCTAATTACATTAGTGTGATGGTATTCAAAAGTTAGTCATTGGACTAAATGAATTAAAATGCAGGCTGACTACTTTGGAAAAGTACCCAAATATATGTGTCGTTTGTTTGTCATACTGAGAACTTTTTGAAAGACCCGCATAAATGTACCAAATGGTAACTATAGTATACCAAGCTATGCCTTTAGAGGTTTCATATATTGTGTATTTTTACGTGCTACCCTAACGTGATACTCATGTTTATGAAAATTATAGACGCCTCCTTCATTTTTTTTCTTCAGTGTGGCATCCGCCATTATGTATATTTTGTTTTTGCTCTTAAAATGTGCTTTTGTTATATAAAATTATATTTACTATACATAATTTTTTTTCCAAATATGTATACTTCTTGTACTCCTCAAGAAAATCCTCAATATTGTTAATGGACAAGGCCACTTTATATATATATATATATATATATATATATATATATATATATATATATATATATATATATATATATATATATATATATATATATATATATATATATTATAAAAACATAATTACTTTGAATATACGAGAGTAGTCTCAGAAGTACGTATAGATGGCGGTTGTTTAAAAAGAATGATTATGGTAAAAAGTACCAACTTTATAAAGCTTAAGTTTGAAGTTTGACGATGCTACGTTATCAACAAAAACAGCGTCGTGAGGATATTTCAGTCGAGTGTTTGGGAAGGTTTCGCAGAAATAAAGTTTTTGCGTCGGTTACGACTACACTACGGTTACGGCTACTTTTGAGAAGCTGGACGATTCTCAATATAAACATGGAATTGAAGATATTGAACATCGCTGAGAAAAATGTATCGAGCTAAAAGGAGACTATGTAGAGAAATTTATTGCGTTTTGGTTGTTAGATCGGGTAGTTCTGGAACTACCCTCCTATGGGTTATTTAAAATGATCCAGATTTTATATTAGGAATCGGTAAAATGGAGGAAAATGCAGACTATACAAGTACTAGGATAGACTGAAAAGTACGATACTTTTTAAATATAATATTTTTTTAGCAAATCGATTTAGTTTTCAACGTGGTCTCCTTTTAGATAAGTATTAAAAAGTACGACTAGTCGAATTCGGCAACATAGTTCTCTGTTTCGACAATGATCTCTTTATTTGATGTAAATTTCTTTCCATCTATTTCTTCATATTTCTTCAAGAGAAAGAAGTCGGATGTGGTCAAATCCGGTGATTTAATTGGTAGTGTAAATTGCCTAATTTAACTGTTGTAATGGCGGATGAATGGTTGGGTGTATGTCGTGGTGAAACAGCACTTTTTTCCGCCATGTGAGGGGCGGAATGATACTTGGAATACCTAAAACAATAGTTCATCGCCCATTTTAATTGTTCCTCAATTCCCGCTGATATTATTGATGAAAAATCAATTTTTTTCTTTCAGCATTCCCCGTATTCATTCAATTTGGTCTCCTGGGACTATTTTTTATTTCACCTTTCACCTTTCGTTGCTGATTAGTAGTACTTCCTGATATTTTGCGAACAGGGCGTTTAATTTAGAACCTATTAACTTTCATCGCCTGAAATCTCGAAAAATCACAAAATTACAAATATCAATTAATGAGAATTCGATTATTCGACTTAGTATTGAAAATTAAATGTTGAACTCTACTAAAATTTCGCACACTGTACGATAAAGACTTTAGATATAAACAAATAAAAAAGCAGGTCTTCATTCCTTTAGCAATTGTCTTTTAGTCCTACCAACAAAAATATTTCGTACAAAACATCGACCTAAGCCCTGCTTTAGGATAGCAAGAAATCTCCGGATTCGTTTTTGCTACAGCACAATACAAATCATTTTTAGTGGATAATTCCGATCAGCTTCAGTTCTTTTCTGGGGGAAAAATTTCCCCTAAGCATAGCGATGAAACTTATCCATTTATCTTTTTAGCTGTCGCTTTTCAGCTTGTCTGAAATAAGTATCTTAATTTATCGTCAAAAAATGTCTCTTCAGATATACAGAATCATATCAGATTTTTTTTCAGATAAATCTGTAAATTTATCATTTAACAAATATAATAGTTTTTACATATATTTTGTTTATGATTCTACACTTTCGTTTTTTGATAATGCTTTGTTGCAAATAGTTTGATTCAGCTGGATATGTCGAGAGATTATTAAGCTGGATATGATGTTAAATCATATATATAAAATAAGCTGCTAAATATGTTGGGCATAAGCTTTCCATATTAAAATTATAAATAAATGTGTAGTTACGTGCGAGGATTATTGAACTGCAAAGCGGAATGAGTTAGGAGTTAGAATTTAATATTGGGTCCTCAACTTTCGACCTATACGTTTAATGAAAACTACAGCACCTATTCGAATCAGATGTTTTCCCGCCGTATAGCTGTTTTAAAGCGCCATTTTTAAGCTTTAAAACGAGGTTTAATATGCTAACCTATGGTGAACATAACCTGAAAATCAGTTGTGGATGTTTGAGGCACTGCAATTTTTTTACTTCATTTCTGGAGGGAAAAAAGGTCCTAAGGCTACTGGCAAGCGGAGAAGAAGACTAATTTGGCTTCAGGATAACACAATGCACATCATGGGCGATTATATTGCACTGGGCGTATTTTTCATACTTGACCCCTTCGGATTTTTATCTCTTCCGATCCAAGAGATGTTCTCTTGCTTGATGCCGTTTCAGATCTTTCGAGGAAGTTGGAAAAGCCCTCTATGACTTTGTCACATCAAAACTATCAATTATTTTTCTTTCTGGGATTGGACAGTTGCCTGCAGTATTTTCATGTTTTATCATTCATATAATAAGTGATGGCAAGATATCCTTAGCGCTTATATACATGATTCAAGTTTGCTTAAAGTTGCTAGGTGCTATTCCATAAATATTCGATTGGTCATAATTGCATGTCATAATTGCAGTCATAAAGCATGCTGAAGAAGCCTTCATCCTGCAGTAGATCGATACAGGCTGATGATGATGATGATGATATACATATATATATATATATATATATATATATATATATATATATATATATATATATATATATATATATATATATATATATATATATATATATAAGCATTAAACTAATAACAAACATTAAATGTTATTACATATTTTTTCGTGACCGTTTAATATTATTATTGTTTTGTTGTTCGGTTTTAGTTTCAGTTCATTTACAAACCATCTTCCGAATAACTCGACAATATACATTATTTTTTATAAAACATACAAATTTAGATATAAAAACTTACCACTATATCTAATTGAACAATTAATTTCCTAAACTTTTTTAAAATTAAATATAATTAAATCCGTTACATTGGAAATGTAGAAAATTGCATTAGTTATCATCAAACAGGATACTTATGTTGTTACCATTACTTAAGGAAATTAAATTTTGAATTTTGTTGTTCTATAATTTATATCGAAATCTAGTTTGATGTTTCAAAATGCCTACCCTTGTTACAGCTTCATCTTTTGTCCGATTAATCTTTTCAAACCCATAATACAGTCGGGTTGCTCCATTTTAATCTTCTCCAAGTATCTCGGATTGTTAATCCGGCTTTATGCATGCATAAGTTCCGTTCCCAAAAGGATGAGCGCACTGTTAAATGATAATTCGTCCATTTATAAAACATATCTTACATTAAAAATTGACGTAGAATAACTTAAAGATATCGTCAAGTTTTTATTTTGTTTTGAATTTTGTTTTTGCTTTTTATAATAGTCACGTAGTCGTCTTAGGTGAATTTTATGGTATATTGAGTGTACTTGAACGTAACGATGTATCTCAAAAACTATTAGTTTTTAGGAGAGACAAAAAACAAATGTATATTTTTTAAAGATAATATATATATATATATATATATATATATATATATATATATATATATATATATATATGATTATTAAAAATATAATACATTTTCTGATAAATTTAGATAAAAATTATATCAATATATATATTTTAACATATTTTTTGTTTGTTTTCTAAGTTACGTTAAGGTAAGTTAAGTTGTTTCATATTACTACTAAGATACGTAATTGTTACCCGCAAAGTTTTCAAAAAATAGTGAGATACGTGATTGTGTCATTGATAAATAAAAGCATCGAAAAACTTTTTCTTAAATTTATTCATTTAAAAAAACGTAATAACATTCACTTTTAAAATGTTAAAACAAAAAATACTTAAATATTTCACTCAGTTATCATTATTAGAACTTGCAAATCATCTGAGTATAATTGTGTGACTTGAATATTGAAAACGGTTTGTTTAAAAGTTGAGGAAGAACATCAAATCATTTGTACAATATTTCAATTCTCTTGGTTGCAATATAGTTGAAGATCCTTACTTATTTCCAGGTCGAATTTTAGGTCCAAATAATTTTTAAAGAAACGATAATCAAGATGCTTAACTTTATACGTGTTTTCCTGAAGCGCTTCTTCATTATTTTCACAAAGTTAGCAAGTAGAAATAATTCTTTATTTTTTAGGTCTTTCTATTGTAGAATGGACTGAATCGTATTCCATTTGGGTGTGACATCTGACTAAATATTTTTATAAATAACAACATTGTTTTTGACAGCGAATTAGAGTAAAGAATTAGCTCACATTATATTACGATTCTGGACATTACAACCATCACTGTAAAGTACCATCGATGTATTTAAGTCAATTTCATTTTCCAAGAAATTAATAAGACAAGACGCAAAAACATTATCATCTTTCTGCGCATTCACCCTCGTGCCACACATAACATACCACATCCCCATTAGCTATATTGTAAACCGTAAATTAATGCCATTTCAATTTTGTGTTTGAAATAAAGAGCACCAGCTGGTAAATGCGATATCATTTGTACAGCTGAACATCAACTATGAATGTTTTTATCGTTCCAGCAATAGCATTCGATTTGTCTTTGTCTTCTCTAGTGCGGTTTTTTCCTTTAAATGATTATTACAATCTCTTCCTGAAACATTTTTATTTTTGCAAGGAAAACATACATCCCAAAATTTTTTTCGCGGTTGAAAAATGTCAATAATCATATATTCTTCCATATAATTTTTTAAGTCACGATATACGTCTTGAGCAGAAGTATCTTTTCTACAGTAATATGATTAAGTTTTAGGTATAAAAAATCTTCTATGTTATAGTTTTGTTGTGATTATTTTTGAATTCTTTCTTGTATCCTTTGGTTTCATTTTTTTTAACACACCAGTGTCATTGCTTTTTTTAACCATCTTTCTACATACTAATAATCTTTAATGATTTACCATAAGATAATATTTTAAAGTTCGATTCTGCGTTGCGATTCAGTAGAATCATTTTTACACAAAATCGTTATTTTGTTTATGAGAGAAATCACTTACGATTAATTTTGACTCCAATTTAAATCATTTCAAAATGAATCAAAGATTTTTTTCTTGTTTTCTCCGAAATCTCATTATATTTTTTACTCGACTAGGTGCACATTTTTTTGACTTACATCCCAATTTTATTTTACGTTCGTCTCTTAATAATTAAATAAACAAGAAAAAAAATCACATTGATAGGGCGGTTACAACATATTACTATATAATTGCGACATCTGGTATTTCGAAATACGGGATTGTGAATACCATATTTTTCGTGATCTGAGATATGGGATTCCATTTTGTTAAATAACAAATAAACTAATGAATATTTTTATTATTATTATTCACGTATGGGCCCTGGTGGACCACGCGAAGTACAATTAGAGGCGTTTGTTGTAGTTAGCCTTCCTTTGCGCCCATACTAATTTCATTCTTTCGCTATGAGCTTTTTTTCTTTCGTCAGACCAAGTTGTTCCAGTCTTCCTACATTTTTCTCTCTGGCCAACCTTCCAAACGTTAACCTTGTGTCTGAAACAGCCTCTATCCTGAATTTCACTTTGTGTAATATTTGCTGATCTTGAGTCCCCTTTAATTGCAGCAATCCGTTTAATTATTTCTACTTTAGCTCTACTCCTATTTTCATAAAATTCGACTATTTGTCTAGTTAGCCTACTCGGATTCATCCGTTTTATGTGTCCGTAAAACTTAAGTCTTCTTTTTCTCATATCGCTATGTATATCTGTGTATTGTTTGATTTCTTGGTTTTCTCGAAGTTGGTATGTTGTGTTATTTATTTGTTTGGGGCTTAGGATATTTCTTATGATTTTTCTTTCCTTCTTTTCAATGTCCTCGATGTCCCTCTTTCTATTCAAAATGAGCATTTCTGCAGCATATAGACATTCTGGCTTAATAACTGTGTTGTAATGTCTCAGTTTTGTGTTTTTAGATAGGCATTTTTTGTTGTAAATATTTTGTGTAAGTCTCAATGCCGTTTCCATTTTTTGACATCTACCCTTATTGGCCGCTTTGTCCAACCCATTTTCCATGATTATTTCACCCAAATATTTGAATTGAGAGACTCGTCTGATGTTACCATATTTTGTTTTTAGAAATGGTGTTCTTAGTTTGTTGCTGGTCAGGTATTGTGTCTTTTCAAAGGAAATTTGGAGTCCTACCTTTTCTGCTGTTTTTTTTTAGGATTTCAATCTGTTTCTGTGCCGTTAATACATCTTGAGCTAAAATTGCTAGATCATCAGCAAATGCCAGACAATCAATTTTGATGTTGATTCTCCCCAGTTTAATGGGCTCAATGGATCAATATTCAGGGCCGACTTTTTTTCACGCCACTCCTGTTTTACTTTTTCTAGAACACAGTTAAATAAGAGTGGCGAGAGTCCATCCCATTGTCTCACTCCAGTTTTAATTTCGAAGGGCTCTGAGATGTCACCCATGAATTTAACTTTTGATCTTGTGTTAGTTAACGTTGCTTTAATAATTGCCAGCTTTCAGATCTAGTCCTTGTTCTTTCAAGATTCCATTTATGCGCGGGAAAACTGCCGACTGTCTTCCTGTACTTTTTTTCTTTCCCTAGTTGGGCGTTGAAATCACCCAATAGGATTTTTACATGGTTAGAGGGAATTTTGGAGATAGTCTTTTCCAGAATTTCCCAGGACTTATTTACTTTTTCAGGATTAGATTTATTTTATTCGTTAACCGGGAGGTGTGCATTGATTAATGCATAGTTTTTGTTAGGACACTTGAGGGATAGTGTCATAAATCGATTATTTACTGGCTGGACATTAGTTCCAGAATGTGAACCAAGAATGTTTCTTTAGACAGCGAAAGCAACACCGAGATGTGGTGTATTTTTGAGTATTCTTTTGTCCGTTTTACTTTTAAAAAGTCTGTAGTTGCCGAATTCCAAGGTGTTATCATCTGTCAATCTGGTTTCTTGCAAAGCTAAAATTTGGATTTTTTGCTGATTTAATGTTCGCCCCAATTCATGTAGTTTTCCTGGCTGCAGGAGAGAATTCATATTTACCGTTCCAAAGAAAGTTTTTGTTTTCGGTTTCAGACGTTGGCCAGAGGTCTCCGACTCCCTCTGAAAGATTTTGCGTAAAAGCCCGGACGACCCAGAATCCGAAAGTCCGGTTGTACCAGCAAAGCTGGCAGAGGATTGTCTACCTCCTGGGGTAATTTTGTAATTACTAGAACGCTTCATCTTGTACTTTGAATTAAAGGTTTGAACCATGACGGTTCAGAGGTTAAGACTGGAGGGGTTAGTTCCAGAATTTAAATATCCGCCGTTTCACTGGTGAACAGACGCTGACCACTCAACCGCATGATACAAGTCAGACGCTAAGTGGAATTACGTTTTTTTTTAAATTTTTTTTTATAATTTTGAATATTTTTATTTATAATTTTGCCTGATTATGCTGCGATATTTGCTGCTTGCTAACATATGCTTCGTAACACTAAGATAAAACACAGCATTGATCCTTTGATCAGGTGGATCGAACTTATTGTGCACAATTTCCTCCGAATCGTAGAGACAAATCAACATTGTTTTGATTTTTGACTTCTCGAGACGGATTTTCTTCGGATTTGGCTCGCTCGGATGCTTCCATTCTGCACTTTGTGCTTGGTTTTTGATTATATTGAAAACACTACGTCTCATCACCAGTAACAATACTGTACTTGAAGTTTTTGTCTTTTTTCGAATCTTTAATTAAGTCCTTGCCATGTTGCATTCGGAGCAATTTTGGGTCGTCAGTCAATTTGTATGGAATAAAACGTGCACAAACCTTCCGAACTCCTAAATGATCGGTCAGAATGCGATGAACTGAATCTTTGAACATGTTCAATTCCATTTCCATGTATCGCAACGAAGATTTTGGCTAATTTTTTATTAATTCACACACACTTTTAATGTCATTTGAGTAACCACGAAATTATTTGGCCTTGATGTCCTCACGACCTTCTTTGAATCGTTTAAGCCATTCGTGTTCTGTCCCTTGTGATAAATAATTCTCACCATACACTTGTTTCGGTGAATTAAACGTTTCGGTGAATATTTTATCAAGTTTAAAACAAAACTTGCAAAAAATATTCGCTCTTTGTTCGATGTTCATTTTTCGACAGATTTTATAGAAACTCTGACACTTTAAACACGATAACTTGACTTCTAATGATCCGAATATTATGAAGTTTTGTCAGAATGTCAGTAAAGGATACAGCTTTGCAAAGCTTAGCCCGCCAAAAGATGTTTTAGAAATAGCTACATAAAAAAATCCTGTTTTCCGTGAGACGCACCATGATCATGTATGTATAAAAAATACAATCTTCATAACTAAACAATCCAGTCAAAACAAATAAACCGGCAGAATGGTGTCGCGAGATGATATCGGAACATTTCCAACTTTTGCGCATGTCACAAATTAAAAATCCTTATGAATTCTACGGATTGTTTGGACGATTTACATGTAGTTGCAAACTGGATTTTGTTGTCGCTAGAACATCTGACTGGTAGTCCCAATCCCGGATTTAATTTGCTAGAACGCGTTTATTCGTCTGCGCAAACTGCGGACGATTCCGTACCGTTTGAAGTCGCTGCTAGAACAAACCTAATATTTACCAAGTATGATTTGATAAATGACCTGTCGCACAGTTTCAGATGCGTGCATTTATTTGCTTGATTGTGACGATCAAGTAACACAAATTGGAACATAAAAAGTAAAGTTTGATCTGTTCGAAATAAAGTACTTTATTTCGATGGTTTTTCTAGGTCAAAAAATGGGCTGTTGAATTTAACCGTGGTCGTACATCTATTGACGATGAACATTTATGTTTCTTCTCATATTTAAACATTAGATGAAACATAGATATACTATTACAACCCAGAGATGAAGTAGCAATGCAAAGAGTGGGCGGGAGATGAGTGTGGCAGGGAACAACATGTTTCCCGGTGATTCTAATTCTTCCTCAGGATCCAGATCCACTTCCAGGATCCATCCAACTTTCTAAGATCACCAGTTGTGACACAACATTTTTAACAACTATCAGTGAACCTGATTTAATAACTCAGAGTGAATTAAATGGTTTGGTACGTGACCTGGAATTGTCAAAACTTGGCTTGGCAAACTTTCTTGGCTCCAGACTTTTATAAAATGGGAAGATCGCTATGTGCCTATTATATTGACGGTTTAATGAATGAGCTTAATATGGAACATGTTCCTTTCGAGTGGCGTGTTTTCATAAATTCGCCGAAATACAGTCTAAAAGCAGTCTTGCTTCATAATGGAAACAAAAACCTAACCTAACCTATCTATTCTTTTGCCCATTCAGTGACAATGAAAGAAAACTGTGACAAGAAAGATTAGCCTCACATAACTTCTTTTGAGCGAAAGAATGGTTTCAAGTACCTAAAAGAAATATTTGCTGAATTAAGTGATACAAAACCAAATGAAGGTAAATTTATTGGACCTCGAATAAGGAAGCTTCTAGGTGATTTCCGTTTTCAAGAAAAATTAAATGAAGAGGAATTGGCAGCTTAGAAATGTCTTTTAGGATTTCTAAAACACATTTTTTTGCACAGTGTAGTGAAAGGATTTTTGGGCAGCTAGAAAGATGAAAACTATACAAACCTTATAGATAAACTCTTACTAGGGTAAAAATACTAGGGTATCGCATGTCTTTAAAAATGCATTTTTCACACCCTATTTAAATTTTTTCCGGAAAATTTGGGTACAGTAAGCGACGAATAAGGAGAGAGGTTTCATCAGGACATCAGGGCGATGGAAACAAGATACCAGGGATGCTGGAACACATATGTGTTAGCACTACTGTTAGTTTTTAAAAAGAGCTGATACTACAGAACACAAGAAGAAAAAGTGAAAGTTTTTGTCTCTGTATGACATCTCATGTAATATATTTTTTTATTCACATAATTAATTCACATAATATTATTCACATAATAAATAATTTGCATAGATGTAACACGTTTAACATGTTTATATTAAATACATATTAGATTGTAAAAATATGTTGTCTTCTTTTTTTCCACTACCGACCCACTTTAATAAAAAAACAGTACCTGTTACAGTAATTAGCTTATCATTTTCGAATTTAGGACTACATAATACTTTATTCAATAAATTTCAATTTGTTGAAATGTGTTATAGATATTAAGAAAATGTACATATATATTAAGAATATTTATATTTAATACCACAGAGACCAATCCGAATTATATTTAGCCGGAAAATTCATTTAAAAACTAAAATAAGTACCTGTTAAAATGTTTTCTGAATGCTCCACTGATGAAATAGAGTGCCACAGGATTGGCGCAGGAATGGATGTAGCACAGACAGAAACCGACGATTCTCAGATAGTGCCAGAACGGGTTGTAGAGCTCCTGGGACCTCTCGTTGAAATAGAAAAATAGCATGAATGCGTGAAGCGGAGCGAAGCATATTGCGAAAACTGCCACGAAGACGAGAACGGTTATGGCAACTTTTTTCCTAGCCTTGATCTGGAAAGATAGAAATCTTAATTAGAGAGTGACCATTGCGCTTTAATCAGTGGTTTATGTTTTTCCTTTTCTTATTTGTTTTTCGTTCTCTTCGTGTAAACAACTTTTATTTTGATGGCATTAAAGGAAACTGTGAAATTAATGTATGAGATATTAAAAAAAAAACTTGTGTGTTTTTTCATATTGGACTTTCGAAGTTATTATAAGTAATTTCTTAATATATAAAATAAATATTATTTGAGGTGGAAAAAAGTTCTGAAGGAAAAAAAACTTTTGATAACTAATTTGTTTTTCAGGTTATTAGAATTTTCTGATTTGTTTTCCGAAAAAACATATATTAGGGATTTTAAAAAATACGAATTTGTTTTTGAGGTATTTAATTCGAATATTTACATAAAAAACTAATTATAATATAATTATTATTTAGCATAATCACATGGTGCTGATACATTTTGTGTACATCGAAATAGAGAGATTAATACATACAGAGATAATCACTATAATAGCTTCTAAGGGCACTTTCCTCTTGAGTTGCATTACAAAATTTCTATTGACCAGGAATTGGAAAACTTTCATGATGAAATGGTTGTTGAGTCCTTCTATTTTTTTGCACATCTCAGGATTGTGTTTGCTGCAACTTCGAATACCAGACCAGTATAGGCCTATGACCTTGTAATTGTCTTTCATTTTTGTACAAGCTTGTCTCTTGCTAGCTCCTTCCTGTTTCCTAACTTTTCCTCCCATATATTCTCCATTACTGCTCTCACCACTTTTTCCCCGGTTCTGCACTTTCTGTGTCCTTTCTTTTTCTACATAGGCTCTCCATTTCAGCTTGTTGATTATTATCCATATAAAACTAAGATCAAAAAGTAAGGTAGCTTTGGTTTTTAAAAAATTCCGTGCTTTAAATATTAATTTCAACTATTTTAACTATGACTTTGTTTAAGTTGATGTGACTGCTATTGACAGGAGTTTTATAAAATTTTGCTTTTAGAAGTTTGCAATTATTGCTTTTTTTTGTATTAATTAAAATTTTATCGGCGCTTTTTAAAATGAATTTGCATTAAATTTTGTCTAAAAAACGAAATTTCTTAAATTTTAATACTTTTAAAAACGAAAAATGTTAAGAAAGCGTCACGGCGAAAAAAATGTTAGGAAAGAACCAACAACAAAGTTAAGAAAGCGTTGCTATGTGAAAAAAAGTTACAAGTGGTACAAGAACTTAGTAGTGGTAGTTATACTACATAAGCAGTTGATGGTGAACCTTGTCCTTGTGGAAGATCTTTCACGCCAACCAATGGAGAAATCATTACTAAAACCCAGAATCTTGTACTAAGTAATCGATGAAAAACAAATGCATGGTTTTTGCATTGCGATAATTATTCCTCAATATTTCGCTAAAAATTGAACAAATGCCGTTCTGTAAGCATTATATTCATCAGATATGGCACCGTGTGACTTTTTTCCGTTCCCTTGATAGAAGAAACCACATCATGTATGTCGTTTTTAGTCCATAGAAGCCAGTGGCTAGTAGTGGCTTTACAGGAATCATAGTTGTATGAGTGTGTTTATCATCATCATCATCAGCCCATATCAATCCACTGCAGGATGAAGGCCTCTCTAGCCTCCCAACTTTCGCAGTCCTGAGCTTTTTTCCGACATTTCGGTCCAATATACTTAATGATGTTATCAGTCCATCGTGTTTTCGGTCTTCTCTATGGACGTTTGCGATAAAGCGGTATCCAGTACAGGATCGTCCTGGTCCAACTTTCGTCGCAACCATCCGCTGGTCCGCGGATCCGCTGGTCCTTCTTTCGTCAAAGACTTTTCTTTTCAGACAAAGTGGTAGTTTGTTTTTAAACACTATGTTGAGCCTACCAAATGTCATATTTAACACGTAGTTCCACCTCCCGGAACTTGGGAGGAATGGAACCTCCATTGAAATCCTCTGCTTAAGATATATTCCTCGAATCTCTAGCCTCATATAACTGTGAATGACATATTCGGACAACTTCTAACATTTCTATCCCATACATTTCTGTGGCACACTGTACCGTCCTCACGCATTAAGGTAAACATTTGCGTCCTTTTCTTTGTCAGCTGCTATTTAATTCGCCTATTTTCTTCCAGAGTTTTTTGCACTAGCTGCATGTTGAATCGGCGCGTGTCTCCTCGAATACGTTTTCTTATAATTTTGCAAAGCTCAACGTACTCGACCCTTATAAATATATATATATATATATATATATATATATATATATATATATATATATATATATATATATATAATATTATATATATAGATATATATATATATATATATATATATATATATATATATATATATATATATATATATATATATATATATATATATAAATATTTATGCCCACAAGGTAGCGTAACGGAACCGTGGAGGGAAATATTACAGAAATCTATCACCCTTTCTCCACGTGGTGCCGAACTGTCAACCATGCGACGTCACGTGTCTCTCGGGACCGGTTTCTAGCCTTTCAGCCGTCATCAGCCGAGCTCCAGACGAACGCAAGGAAAGCAGTTCGGAGACACGATCGGGGCCAGACCAGATCAACTGGCCATTTTAATGACATCAGCCGAGCTCCAGACGAACGCATTTCCCTCCACGGTTCCGTTACACTACCTTGTGGGCATACCTGGTACTATACCCGAGGTTCCAGGCAGAATATTACGAGCGGTCCTGACTGATACGAGCATTCGCCGTATGATGGTGTGAGTTGTGTGCGATCACGACCCGTCATATATATCACCCTCAGTGGATATATATGTATATATATATATATATATATATATATATATATATATATATATATATATATATATATATATATATATATATATATATATATATAATATGGGCTTGAGTATATATTGTTAAATAAATGGATCAGCGTTCAAAGCTTCTCTGAATTCGGTAGACAAGGCGTAAATTCGAATAAAATCCTGGTTTGCCGGTATAATCCTAAACCCTTATCAAACTTAAATCTAATTTTATTACATACTAAAGCTATTGACTTATATTCTAAGTTGTGTGCGTTGAACTATGTACTGAAAAGTGACAAAATTATTGGAGCGTTAAATTTTCAAACGAATCTTAGATTGTTAAAGCAGGAAATTAAATATATTATTTTTTCTTTAAAATAATGCTGCGTATTTCGTTTCCATTTTTTCTAGTAATGTTTTGGTTGAATCAGTTCAATCATAATTCAATCAGGCATCGATTTTCCTGGATTATTATGTATTGTTTAATATATTTTTTTTCATATTACCTTTTGCTTCTTTAATGCAGAACTATTAATTAATGCATAGGACTTAAACGATGGAATATGAGCACTAGTATTACAGTCTTTTAAAATTTAATTTCAATTTAAATCTTTTAAAAAGATTTAATTTATAATTGGAAAACAGAAACGTTTTTAAATGCAATAGCATTTATTTCGAGTACTTAACTAGTTGTTATTTATGCTTTGGAAATAATATTACTCAAATGGACACAAAGTAATTTCTTGGACCAAAAATCTCTCTTAAAGAGTGAAATTTTTGAGTATACAATCATAACTTGATCATCCCTTTTGAATTTTCTGTGTTCTGTAAGACAGTTTTAACTACTTATATATGCGTCGAAGTGGAAATAGACCTCATAGCCAATGAAAGAAAAAAATCAATAAAAGGTGCATTTTACATTAAAGCTGAACAGATTTTATAAGCTATTCTGCATCTTCTGCAATTTCCACAGATTTCATTGCCAGTTTTCTACACCATTGTTTCGGATAACCTGAATTATTGAAAATTGTGTTTTTGGTGGATCCCAATACTGCTTCGTGACGATTATAAAATAAATAGATTGGGCTGTGCTTTATCTTTTTAACTCGATACAATCAGCAAGAAGTTAAATTGTTAGGCCACATCGTTACAGGAATCTTGGGTGTCTCACATGACTCCTGAGTCCAAGCAACAGTCAATGAAAATGGCGACAAAATGAAAGCCAAACAGGCAACTATTTTTTTGGACAGAAAACTGACTTTATTAGTGTATTTCATACCGACAGTCACAACAATTAATTCTGATGCGTATTGTGTCATCTTGAGAAAACTCCGGCATGCCATGCAAAACAAGCGGCATGGCGTATTGTCTTCCGGTGTGATGTTGCTTCATGACATCAAAGCCATATGTTTCTGCACAAACATAAGGTCTAATCAGGTCTTTGGGTAGGAAGAACTGGATTATCTACCTTACAGTCCAGACCTTGCACCGGTCACTTGTTTAGGTACTTAAAGGAGTTTCTTGGTGGTCAACGGCGGCGAAGAAGTTAAAAGTATAGTCATTGCTTCTTCAGCAGGCGGCAGATTTCTTTGACGTCGGAATTCAAAAATCTGTTGAGCGGTATAACAGATGTTGAAACGCAAATGGAAATTATGTAGAAAAGTAGATAAAAGTCAGTAGAATATGGAAAATATATATATATCTTTTTTATTGATAGTAAGTTTTTCTTTTACTCGTTTACGTAATCATCACAACTCCAATCACAATATCACAACCCTTACTGGTACCAAATAAAACTTGACATCAAATGATCAATGTATGTAAAATTTATTTATTATTTTGAGTCAAAAAATTACAATGTACTAATTGCCTTCAAAGGTAATTTAAATACAAAAAGAACAACTTTCAGTATTTCCTCCACGGGTCTGTATACATGCCTGTAGGCGATTTGGGATGCTGTTCAATTAATGATCAATGATGCTGATGCTGTCCATGATTGGGATGCTGTTCAATTAATGATCAATTCAATTAATGATCAATATTTTAGCTGTCGTAGAGTAAGAAGAGGATTGTTTCTTTTCTTGATGCGCGTTTTCAGAATGTCCCACGCATGGTCAATGATATTCATGTCAGGGGAATTTGCTTGCCACCTTAACTTGATTATTCCCTCTTTTTCAAGAAAATTTTGTGCTGCTGATGTTCGATGAGGAGGTACGTTGTCATCCGTGAAAACAAATCTGTCCCCCATTATGCATCGAAAATTTTGTACTGCTGCTCTTCGATGAGGAAGTCTGTTGTCATCCGTGAAAACAAATCCGTCCCCTAATACGCATCGGAACAGACGCACCACAGGATTTAAAACTTCCTCAATGTACACAGCACCAGTGACTCTTCTTTCCAGGATCAGTAGAGGTGTCCGTGAACCCCTCATATTATTACTCCAAAATATCATGCTCGCATTTTCAAATGAGATACGTGGTTGAGCTTTTTCTAGTTGGGCTTGTCGACCTGGAGCTCTTCAAACTAATGTTCTTTGTGAATCAGAAACCAAGCCAATTCTCGTCCCATCGGAGAATATCACGTTATTCCAGTTAGGAGTATGATCCACCATTTTTCCCTTGCAATTGAGCCCTTTGCAATCTTTTTCCTTTGCAATCCTTTGCAATTTTTTTGTTGAAGGGTTAGTTTGGGAATAAGTAAACATCTTCTGGGATGCAAATTTACCGCTTTCAGTCTGAGTGTCATCGTCATATGTATTGTCATTAAACACTTACTCCTTCAAGCCTAACAAACTCCCTTGATGTGGATCCCAGACGATTTCTTCGAGCTATCATTGATATCTGCCGGTCTTGAGCAGCTGTGGTATAATGTTTTCTACTACTTCTGGGGCGATCCTTTACGTCACTTGTCTCTTGGAATCTTTTTATATATTTTCGATATAGCAATTTGGTCAACATCTACAATTTCCGCGATACCAGTTTGATTAAAATTCATTAATTTTTTAAATTTCGCCATTTCTATATTAGTTCAGTTTTTTCCATCGTGGGGCAATTTTTCTTTCTATTTTTTATTTGCAGAAAAATGCACAGAAAATTTTTTAGTGGGGCACTATAACATAATATATATATATATATATATATATATATATATATATATATATATATATATATATATATATATATATATATATATATATATATATATATTTGATGTTTAGGCTCGTCAGAGTACCGACACATGCTCTTCCGCCAAGAATTGGGAGACTCTATCCTCAGTCAACAACCCATACTTTCGTCTCGTAAAAGATAATATACTCCCGTTTTTGAAATACAAGTCCTATAGACTTGACATTTACTAGGAATGCTCCACAGGCATCGCAGATGTTCGTTAAGGAGGAGGGTTTATAAAATTTAACTTTTATCCAAGGAGGGTTGTGGGGGTATAAAATATAAATATACTCCCATTTTTAAGATTTAAGTTAGAAATAAAGACATAAATCTTACATGGTAATAAAATAACTTCATTTTATATAAACAAAACAAATCAATCAATACATGTAATAATAATATACAATTATCTATTTCAAGTCAAATATTTTGATTACTATCGCTTAAAACACAAAATAAAACTAAGAAAATATAAAATATTTAAAATATATAATATATAATTCTAGGAGATAAAAGCTATGAAATTCTAAAAGTAATTTTGATCATAATGAATCAATTATTACTAAAGCTTAATTTACGACCAGCGAAGCGGGCGGGTAACAGCTAGTTGTTTAATAAAACATAAAACATTAGATTAACTATCTAAATTAATTTTGTCGCGTTCAAAATATCAGGTGTTGCACTGAACACACCAGTTGTTAAAAAACATCTTTCAGGTATGGTTTTCAGGATTATTTTAGAATGGAAATTTTGTTTTACGGTTTTGATGTACGGTTTGTTGACTCAAAACGCCTTGCGCGTCAAATTTTAGTTTAAGAAACAAAAATATTATTGGCGAATACAATGCTTGGTGGATGACATTTGTTGAGTTTTTAATTTTTTTCATAATGGTTATTCGATATCTACATTTTAGTCAAATTTATTGTTTTGTGTTATAAAAAATTAATGATATTAAAAAACATTTAATGCTGATTGACTTTTTGCTTTGATGATTAACATTCTTGATAAAGAAATGTGTGAGAAGGAACCATAAATCTAATTAGTTATATTTTTAAGAGAATTTTTTTTAAATAAATGATTTAGAAATTTATTTCAATTTGATCTCAAAAAGAAATGGTAAATATATATGTTAAAATTATGATAGATTTAGAAAAACCTGTATTTATGGCTTTACAACCCCGTACAAGTTTTAGCGCCCATAAGCGTATTTCTCCAGCTATCCCTGTCTTGGGCAGCTCCTGAAAAGGATTCTTTTCAGCTATTCACTGCGATGTTATATATATGGAGGTGGGAGGATGGTGTCAGGGATGAAGCTTTTAGCAGTCAGTTGCTTAACTGGGGACAAGACCTACCCATCATCACTTCAATTGGATGGGATATGTTCTCCCGTTAAGAATAGGGAGATACCTATCTCCTGTAAACAAATGCACGCGGTCCAAACAAATCTGACTCTATCTATATATATATATATATATATATATATATATATATATATATATATATATATATATATATATATATATATATATATATATATATAGACCCGCTTGGATCACGCAAAGCATTCCGACTATTCTTTCTGATCTTCCACATCTCTCTCATCCTCTCTCCGTAGATCGTCTTTCTCTCCTCCGTCAAAATTGTCACCGATCTCCTTGAAACTTCGCTCTCTGATGCGACGTTCTACATATGTATTTTGTTTCTGTACTTGCTTCTGCCCTCAATATCTGTCGGATATTTTTGTGTCCTTCCCAGACCAGTTCTGACTTGTGCGATCCATTGTAGTGGTGACTTGACCCCTTGTATGTATGTAAGAATTTTGTTGGTGGGTTTTGTCGATGGGAGTCTACTGATATATGCATAGAATTTCAACCTTCTTTTTCTTATGTCCGCGGCTACGTTGGACATTCTCTCTGTGGTCTTCCTGGAATATAGTCTGTATCCTTCACCTGTTAGTTTTGGGTCAAGAATTTTCCTCATAATTTTGTGTTCTTCTTTTAGAATGTTTTCTATGTCGCTTTTTGTGTGGAGTGTAAGTGTTTCGCTTGCATAAAGTACCTCTGGTTTGATTACTGTGTTATAGTGTCTTATTTTTGTGTGTGTGGATAGGCATTTCTTATAGTAGATATTGTGAGCCTAGCCGTATACCCTCTTCATCTTCTGTAATCGAGTCTTCTGTGCTATCTTCTTTCCTCCTGTGGGTTCGAGGATCTCGCCCAGGTATTTGAAAGGTGTGACCCTTTTAATCTTGCCGTACTTGGTGTTCAAATTTTAGTCATCTAATTTTGAGCAAAATAATTCGGTTTTTTGAAAGGAGATTTGTAGGCCAACTTTCTCTGCACATTCCTTGAGGACTTCTATCTGTTTGGTTGTCCTTGTTTCATTGTTTGCGAGTATGGCTAGGTAGTCCCCGAAGGCTAGGCACGAGATTTCTATATTGTTTTTGGTTCGTCCGAGTCGTATTGGTTTCCAGTGTCCTTGATTTTTCAGTTCCTTTTCCCATTCTCTTATGACTTTGTCCAGGACCAGGTTGAAGAGAAGTGGGGATAACACATTTTCTTGGCGTACTTCAATTTTAATCAGAAAGGGTTCGGAAATTTCTCCCATAAATTTCACTTTAGAGACTGTGTCGGTTAGTGTCTGTTTCATCAATTGTACTGTTTTGTGGTCGAGTCCTTGCTCTTTTAGGATGTTGAACAGATATTTTCGGTCGATCCAGTTGTATGCTTTCTTGAAGCCCACGAACGTGCAGATGGATGGGACGTTCCTGATAGCTTTGTATTTCAGTATTGTTTTTAAGTTAAATATTTGTTCAGTGCATGAGCGACCAGGACGAAAGCCTGCCTGGTACTCACCAATTTTGTGTTCTAGTTGTTCCTGTGTTCTCTAGAGAAAGCATGCTAACAGGAGTTTCTAAGTGACTTCTAATAAGGAGATTCCTTTGTAGTTGTTCACATCTGTTCTGTCTCCTTTCTTCTGCAGCGGGTGTAAAAGAACACATTTTCATTCATCTGGTAATTTGTCTGTTTGCCAGATGTTCGTGATAATTTGCGTGAGTTCCTGCAGTGAGTTTGGCCAGAGGTTTTTCAATATATGTATATATATATATATATATATATATATATATATATATATATATATATATATATATATATATATATATATATATATATATACATATATATACATGTTAATATATATATATATATACATATATATATATACATGTTAATAATATATAGTATATTAATGCAAGTAGAATGTTAGTTAATAATAAAGATAAAACGAATACTGCAGATAAATCGCGTGTATATAAAATTAACTGTAAGGATTGTGAAGCGATATATATATATATATATATATATATATATATATATATATATATATATATATATATATATATATATATATATATATATATATATATATAGGTAGTATTATATTTGGTTTGGTTGATGGGACATGACAGTCCTAAATGTGTATTTTGGTAGTTGCTTGAGTAGACACGAGCCCCACCTATCCCTTGAATTGGAAGGCATATTTTTCGCCTCTTGATGTTCAGACTCTTCAAGATACCGAAGGCTATTGAAGAGATGGGTGGGGCTCGCGTTTCTAGCCAAGCAACTTACAAAATGCTAATTTAGACGAAGATTCAGGTTGTTGTGTGTTCCACATGAGATTGTGGGATCCAACAGTTGGGTGTATGATAACACTCAGCTATTGTTGTCTCATTGAACGTAGTCCAAATAAATCTAACACTGCAAATATATACGCCATCCGACGGGAAGTCAGCGAATGTATGGTGGTTGACTGTTCATAGGGTCTCCCTATGCTTGACGGGAGAGCATATGTCAGTACCCTATCATCTATATATATATATATATATATATATATATATATATATATATATATATATATATATATATATATATATATATATATATATATATAAGTATGAGTTAAATAATAACTAATACATTTTTTGAGGATTATTGAGGATTAAATAAATTGTTTACCTGTCTATGCATGCCTTGCATCTCGCCTGGAACATTTCTGGTACTAGTTATCAGTGAAATCGCCATACTCAAATAGAAACCAAAGATTATCGTCAATGGTATGATGTACGAGATGAGAAATTTGGACATCACCATTACTTGTGGATATTTAGAATCCAGCCAGTCTTCTGGAAACGGATAGCACACTTCAAATTCTACCGTACCTTCTTCGTCACTTAGATGTTTGATGTGGGAGCCAATAAGTGCAGGCATTGCAAATAGGATTGCCAGTAGCCATATACCGATAGCTGTGCATATGGTAATGCGAGTTGCTTTCTTGCCACCACCTAAAACAACCATACAAAATATTTGTACTTCTATGATCAAAAAGCAAGGTGACATTTGTTTTAAAAATTCGCGTCCTTTACATATCGATACAACCGTTTCATTTTTAAGTTGATAGGACTGTCCTTGACACCTGGCAGAAATTTCATATCATTTCGGTTGTTAAGTTTGAATGTATTGCGTTTTTTTTAATAGTTAAACTTTTTTTTCTGGTTTTTAAAATGGAGTTGCATTAAACTTTGTCTAAAAAACATAATATCTTGTCCATACATGCATACAAAATGTTAAGAAAGAGTTATTGCTATAAAGCTTTGTAAGAAAACATGTATATCAGTAAAACATTACTAAAATTAAGGATCTTGCAATCGTTGTAATAATAATCCCCAATTGGGTTTTTGAATAAAAAGTAAATATCGATTTTTTTACTTTATTTTAAAACATTATCGTAAATAATATTGATGATCGATGTGAAAAACTTTAATTTTTTTTAATTATAAAAAATCACATGCCTACGAAGCCGCCGCGATTGGCTGCCAGGATTGTGACATCATTATGGTAACGTGTTTTCACGTCAGTATTATCAACGGTTTCTGCCTGTAAATATATACTGTGAAAATTATTGTTCATTAAGTGTAAAATAAAATATTGTTTGTTACTAGTTCAGTAATGTGTGACAAAGAGTTTATAAAGGATAATTCTGATAATATACCTGCTATGGATATTTTTGTGGTGACATATTTATAATATTAAAGTATATTTTTATTATAATAACTTGATGTCAACTCATAAAAAAAATATTAAGCAACTTTTTTTTAAACGTAGTTAGTTATTATTTTTTTTAAATGCATATTAATACATGTATGTTGATATTATAGGTAATTGCAAAATCAGTAATCATTAATAACTGAAAAAATTAAACTCTCGTATTCCTCCAATGACGCATCCTATATGAATACGTAGAGCAGCAATTCGTGTGCCTTTTGAAACCCTAGATTGTGATAATTTTATACCAGAACTAACTGAAGGCGGTTTAATTAATTCTATATTTTTATCCTCAAGAGGAGAAACTATGTTTTTGAATACACGGTTAAATATACATAATAAAACTTTCCTCAACAAGGATAATAGGAATATATATTACAGTAGATTATATTATGTAAACTACATTAATGATAAATTCAGAATAAAAACAATCTACCCGAAATTAAATACGTATTTGCTTTTATAATAGTTTGATTATTTTTATTGAAGTTTGCAATACTTTTAAGACCTCACCGATTCTTCAAATGACCAAACTAAACTCTGTTAACAATATTTTCAAAAAAAATCCACCCATACTACTTTATTGCTTTAATTCAAGTTTTCAGTATTTTTAAAACGATGGTGATTTTTCACCTAACATGTTTTACAAACCACCACATTACACTGAGACCAAAAAATTAGACCAAATGAGATTATTCTGTAAAACTGTCATAAGTATAAGACTTTTCATATATAATTACCATCCAAATTTGTAATCGAATTTTATTCTAGCCTATTCACACTTTTTGAATATTATTATTCGTATCCTACAAAATAGATGATCCTATAGGGCTTTCTCATTGTTACTATCCTGGGTTGTGTTGCTACATGTAGGTTATTTTCGGACACGCAAGAATATTCCTTCCTACAAATTTCGTTTTCCCTACATGAATTAAATAACATATCACATAAAGAACCCTAATCTAATTTCAATATTTCAATATATCAGTATTTCATACTTTTGAGCCTTCATAAGGATATGTAAATATATATGAGAATAACGTCGAAAACATCACCGAAAGCCTAAATGACAATTAAAAATAAGTATATTTTCAAATCGCTAGCAAACCAACAAATTTAGTCAAAGATATAGGTTAAACCTATAGAACAATGACTAAGATCGATAAATTGTTTTATTTACCCGGAACTCCGATTCTTTCCGAACGTCTTTTCGGAAAGGGTGCGAAAGAAAATTTCGGTATAACTTCCGAATTGTTCCGAGCCGACCCGATATTGGCGATATTGGCGTTCGTATTTATGTTTCTTACCATTATGAGGTCACATGCGCTCGTGTTTTTTTTTCAGGAATTGTCGGCGCGTTATCGGTACTAGGCTTAAAAATGTATTTTCAATTTGATATAGCTTTTTAAAATAAAAATAGTAAGTTTTCTAATAATAGTAGTTTAAAATAAAAATATAAATAATTTTGTGATAAAAGTTATACATTTACAAGTTATACAGATACAAAAGTTATATGATCTTTCCATTTATGACAAAAAAAATTAAAACCGCAATTAAGTATTAAAGACAAAACGTCCAAATTTGGGACAAAATAATTCATGTTTTTTTCAAAAAATGTGTTACAAGGATCGTAAAAACCGTTGAACTAAGTGTATTGCAATCAGAAGGTATTGCTTTGAACGAGACCAAATATATCTGAATGAATAAATAAATATTTTTTGTTTTATTTAAATAGTCACCTTTCTTTTTGATCGTAGTAGTTAAGTAATAAGTAGGTACATCTTTTATTGAGAGTCCTCTAAATTATCAAAATATTACCTTATAGAAATAATTTTAGTTTTCTGAAAAACATTTTGTATAATACGACGAGTGATCAAAAAGTTTCTAACGTAAAATTTGATAAAAACCAAATTGATTTTTCTGTTATATATAGCCTCCCATAACTGTAATAAATTTTATCTAATGCTCGTCTAACAATTTTATTATCCTTTTCTTAGAGTGGGTTTCCGGAAGGTCTAAAAAATACTCCTACGACTGAAATAGTTTCCTAATTCGCTATAAAATTTTCGAAAATTCCATTACATGTTTCCAATAATTATAAATACTCGAAACACAAAAAACCTTCGACGCTAGTTAACAAAGACGATAAAATGAGTGAAATAAGTTGCAACATTTTTAGCAATTTCAAGATATTATTTTTAAAAAATTTCAAAGCGACTGACTCTGAGACTTACCGAAGTAGACGGCGAAGGTGCCGTATCAATCCGCACTGCTCAGTTTTGGTTCAAAAAGTTTCCAGAGGAAGATATGAGTCTTGAAGATAGGGGAAGATTAGATCTCTCCGTGCCGATGTTTTAAGAGTAGCTGTGGTTATAAATCCTAGAGCAAGCACTGGAGATTTTTCAGGGGAATCCTACGCTGCCGTTAACTGGTATTTGAGAGGTAAAGGAATGGTGCCAAAGAGCTGTAGAAGTGTGTAAAACTGTACTAATTTTCTATTCATTAAACATTTTATTTCAACAACTCTAATGACGGGTGATGCCCGGGTAGCCAGCTGTTTTGGTACTAAGGCGAGAAAGGATTAGTCAAAAAGTTCAAGCTGGGTGTTTGGTAGCATTTTGAAGGAATAATTGGTTTTCAGTTTGTTCCTCATGATAGGACGATACATTTAGAATTCTATTAAGCTCAACTTGAGTGGGTACTTGCTGTTCTGGCCCAAAAATATTCAGCTTTGGTGAACTGTATAAATGTCCTCCTGCAGGAAGATAATGCAAGACATACACTTCACATCCGACTACTTCAAAACATAACGACTGGGAATTTAAGCTTCTCCCTCTCCCTGTATACAACCCGGATCTCGCTTTATCGGATTCTGGCTCACGGTCTATGGCTCACTTTTTACGGAAAAAAAATTAGGAATTAAGAATAGGTAAAAACTGACTGTGTTGAATGTGTCGCGTCCAAAAGACTCACCGTGCCGCCGAAGAAGAATTGAGTTACTGGCTCAAAGATGGGTTAAGATCATCGATAACAACGGCCTATCTCGAATAGGCCTATATCTCTATTATTAATTGATATTGTGCAGAACATGTCGAATGTACCAGCAAAAAAAACATCTTTTTTTGCGAGGAAGTTTGATAATCTTCTTTCATTTAAATAAAATGGCTGCAGAAAGTTATTCATTCTTTGGTGAAACTTATGGTGAACTTGCTTTAACCTAAAAAACTGCCCAATGATTTTAAAGACAAGGAGCGTCCAGAACAGCTGAAAAAGTTTGAAGCTGTTGATTTGCAAGCATTATTGTATGAAGACTCAACTCATACGTTGAAACAATTGGCAAAAGCATTGAATGTTACCCAGTCCACTATCTCTGAATATTTACGTGCACTGAGAAAGATCCAGAAGGACGAAAAATCGTTTTCATATGAATTAAAGGGAAGAGACATAAAAGGCAAAAAAGGTTTTTTGTACCGAGTTATGACAGGTGATAAAAACTGGAAATATTTTGACAACCCAAAGCGCAAAAAATCATGGGTAGACTCAGGCCAGTCTTTAACATCACAACCAGTGCGCAATATGAGGCGTGACTAGTAAATAACGAGACTGACGCTGTAAAACATTTTATTTTGATTTCATAGATATTTACTTATTATCACCTTCAATATACGCCCCTCCTCTATCCATGCAATGCTCCATGCGAATTTTCCATTGTTAGAAATAGTGCTGGAAGTTTTCTTCTGTCAGCTCCTTCAGAACCGCCGCTTTCTCTTTCACAGCTTTAGCGGATTCAAATCTTGTTCTTTTTAATGCAGATTTAACCTTAGGAAACAGATAGAAGATCCGGAGAATAAAGCGGATGGTCTAACACTACGATGCTGTACTTGGCTAGAAACCCCTTGATAGATAATGCGGAACGAACCCGCGCATTGTCTTGGTGGAGAACCCATGACCTGTCCTTCAGGACACCACAATTCAGGTAGTTTTTTCCTTATTCTTTCATGGAGTTCAATAAGAAAGTAAAGGTAGTAATGTTGATTAATAGTTTGACAACGTGAAGTGAAGAGAATTTTAGGCACCATTTTGGAACACTTTTTTTGCATGTTAAAATTTGCCGTACGCATTCTTTATCAATTCCTACAGCTTCAGCCTTCGAACGAATACTCAACCGGCGATCAGATCGAACTAGATTACCGATTTTTTCGATACTGTCATCCGTTTTTGACGTGAAAGGGCGACCCGGGCGTAGATCATCTTCAGTGTCTTCTCAGCCATCTTGAAAACACTTAAACCACTCAAAAACACGTGCACGCGATAAACATTCATTGCCATACACTTCTTTCAATAAATTATAAGTTTCAGTAGCGGTTTTCCAAGTTTCAAGTGAAATTTTACAACAATTTGTTGCTCTTTGACAGAAATATGGCAAAAAGTAATCGCTAATGATAACCAATATTTTGATTATTAAGGTAATTTATTTTGTTATGAAAATAAAGCTCAAATTTTGCGAAAAAATCGACATTATTAATCGAAACATCTATTATAATGATTTTAAAATGCTAATATCCCTCTTTTGAATCCAATATTGCTTAAAGTATTCCCGTAGACAATAAATTAAAGATTAAGGGTCAAAGTTTAACGTTATTATAAAGAACGGGATGTCATATATTTAGCGGCTAAACGAAAACTTATTGTTGCTGTTAAGCCCTCGTTGGCCTTGAATGCGAAATTGTTTGCAAGAACACGTTTTTTACGCGTGCAACATAATATACACGAGAAGGTAATGATGTGCTGACAAGCTATACATTATTATCTGCCTTACATCCATCATTTTTTTATATTGAATTTTATTTTTATTTTCTTATAAATGATAGAAATAGCTGTCTAAAGTGACTGTTAAGAAAAAACAAAATTGATGTTTTTTATCATTTACTGTCTGAAACATACATGTTGGGATTGATCATATTATTTCTTATATTTTTATCTATTTGCTGATGGACATGTTTTTTTTTCCTGTTCCTATTCACTGGATATACATTTTCAATACTTAAAAGCTTCACAGAATTAACTAATAACGGGTTATCCCACATCTGTTATGAAAATGTCTTTTAAATAACAGAGGAAAATCATTAAACTTTATGTGAATAGTTATTTTAATGAATAATGTAGTTTTTTGAATTATATATACGAGGGTTGAGCAATAAGTATCCGTGTTTGAAATAAAGAAGTATTTTTTTCACAAATTAATTTTTATTTTCAGAATGTAGTCTCCTTTTAGATTTATACACTTTTACAAGCGTTTCTCCAACTTTTTTAAGCCGTCTAAAAAATACGATTTTCAAACTCTCCAAAATACGCTTCTGTCTCGGCGATAACCTCTTCATTTGAACTGATTTTTTTTTCTTGCGAGCCATGTATTCAAGTTAGGGAATAGAAAAAAATCGCTCTTTGTCGATAGTCCTGGTCGGGCGGGTAAGGTGGGTGCGGAAGCGATTCGTAGCGCAGTTCATGCAATTTGGCAGTGACAATTAAAGATGAATGTGCCGGTGTCTTATCGCGATGGAAGAGCACTTTTTTCTTAGCCAAATGAGGTCTCCTTCAATTTCTTCCAGTCCACCGTACGCAATCGCGGCACCCATCGGGCAGATACTTTCCTCACACCTATTTTATCACTTAAAATCTTGATTGCCGTTCCGTACGAGACACCTACGACCTCAGCTACTTCGCGCACTTTTGTTTGGTGATCAGCCTTAATCATGGCATGGACCTTTTTGACGATTTCCTCGGTAACCACGTCTCACGGGCGTCTTAGCCATCCTTCATTGAAAACAGTTGTACGACCACGCTTAAACTCATTAAACCAATATCCTACGATTATCATAGATGGTGAAGGGTCTCCATAGACAGCATCCAACTTCACTTTTATTTCTTCGCATGTTTTTCCATCTAAAAATAAAAAACGAATTATGGACCGATATTGCTCTTTTTCTATTTTATCGAGAAATACAAGACACGAATAATACAACTCATTGTCAAAAAAAAACTAACCTATGAATTTATTTAAAATTCAACATGATGTCATTATACAGTCTACAGTACATGATGGTGATGTTAATTTCACTCGTCAACGCAATCTGTTTTCAAACATAAGTACCCGTTACTTATGCCTAAACGATTTTGCATCATAAACGATTTTGTTCTCATAGTTGGCATATATACGAATTCGTTCCGGAAACCCCTCAAAAAGAAGTTTAACTTTATTAAGTCGTGTTGTCTTTGTGGTCAATTAAAGTCGTTAAATCTTAAAATTAATGACCACCAAACTTTTCCCGAAATAGATCTATTGTTTCACGAGATATATGATATGTAGAGTCATCATGTTGAATCTATATATCTACCAAATCAATATCTTTCGATGTTAGCCACAAAATGTTGTAGCGGTTTAAGAAATATCGGACCCTACTGGTATGGTAATGGTAGCTTGCGCGTGTTTTGCACCTGTAGGCAGCTAAACGCGGGGCGAACAAAATGCAGACAGCTGGGAGCTCGCCCACAGAGCCGGTCAAAGTTACGAAGACTCAAACGACAGGGTTCCACTTACCAGCGTAAAAACTAGAGGACTAATCTAAGATAACTTCCTAGACAGCTACTTCTAGTAGAACTGTACCCCTTTTGGAATCCTTTTGAGAGAGCACGGACTCAGGGAGCCCCTATAACAGGCGTGCAACAAGTCCTCTAACCCACAAAACCTAAACTGTTAGCTCCAAATTGTTAAGGCACTGTAAACGCATTAAACTGTTAACTCCTCTTGAGTCACTTGTGGGTTTTTCTCAATTGAAATACGACATTTTTATTTATTAACGTAATCCATTGCATTAATAATGTGCCTAATCCCTGATGATGAATTTCTTTGGAAAAAAGATATCGTATTTATAATTATTAATATATATTTATTAAAATATCGGCTCTATATCAATACTGGGGAACAAAAAAGTGTAACATCTAGTTTAAATATTTAAATCAACCTTAAAATATATCGATAGTACAGAAACTGATTTTACATAAACACTTTTGCTTGTTTTCGTTTACTTTTCAGTAGATACTATAAAAAATATAGGCGAGTTAAACGGTTAAAAAAAAATTGTTTTAATCGTGTGAGGTATTTTTCGTATGCTGCTAGTTACATATTATTCTTCTGATTCTGTTAAAAGTGGTAAAATGCAGTCAATTCTTGCAACGCGTCGATTCAGACTATTATTTGACTTTGAAAAGAGACAAGCTATTGATATTAAAGAAGTAAGTTTAAATCTTCTTTAAATAGCGATGTCATTAAATATTACTCATTCTGTCGTCATGAAACTATCTAAGAATCAGAGTTATGAACGAGTTTGAAGTTGTTGTTGTCCTATAAGTATCTAAAGACGTGACGAACGGTATTTTAGACTTCTTGCAAGACTTCTTAGGCTTCTTTTAGCAACTGCGTGATGTTCTTGTTTCCGCTACAGACCTGTTTTGGGAAGGACTGGATAGAAAGTAATCGCAATGGAGTATGTGCTTTCGTCTGTGTATTAGTTCATTCATAATAAAGCAGGGAATGTTTAATATTGTTCTTAGAATATAAGTAGACCCAGAAAGGTCAAAAGCTTTATATTGGGATTATAACCATCAAATAATACTTGAACCCATTGGATAAAATGCCTAGTTTAACAAAGATAATTGAGTTACAAATGCAAAATGCAAAACCGTCGAACTTCTTCAGATTTTTTGGCCTTTGCGAAGTATTCTTTGTTCACGAAGGACTGTTAAGTTTGGAGCCTGTTTCGACTTCTGTTTATCATCCTTAGTCAGGGAATACCCTGTCACTAGTTGGATTTTATTTTTCTGTGACAAAAATCTTCAAAAAAGGTTTTTCGATCCTCAGACATCACATATCGATGCGTGGTCACGAAGATTTGTAGAACTCGAGCAAATGCCGCACCGGTACAACCTTTCTGTTTTGGTAATTTTTGCTCTCTGTTTTTGAGAACCAATAAAATTAAAATATAATTAAATTAGCTCTTAGGATTCCTCGCCTAACTGATGAGATCGAAAGCTTAAAATTGGGATTACAACCACCAAAAGGATGGTTGAACCTGTTGGATAAAAGTTTCACAAAGATAATTGAGTAATCTGCCCGAGTTCTGAAAATCTTCATGACCACGCATCCAAATTTGATGATGTAGTGATGAATGTGAATTTGAAAATGTTTTCTGTAGATAGCTCTTAGAAGTTCAGATCGAAATCGTTGACTTATTTCGATATTTGAGGTAAATGATGTTCTCCCTAGTTTAAACCCATATATCAATATGGGCTCTAGTTTTATATATTAAAAGTTTATGAATTCTGCAGTTGGTTTCTTGTAAAACATTTTGGAAATATTACGATTTTAAATGATACACTTGTAGCTTTTTAATGTTTCAAACGTTTATTATAGACTTTGCTCTACATATGTTTCGCCTAGTTAGGGAGCTACTCTTTCTCAAGAGTAGCTTGAACTAATACTAATAGTCAAATGTTAAAAAATAAACAAAGAAAGTTGAGTTTACAAGAATTCTACAACATTATAAACCAAAAAGACAAATCGTTTAAATTTATTAATTACACTTCTAAACTTAGTTATACAGTGTACATAAGATTAAATAATCTAGGTTGCAAGACTATTTGTGTAAATAAACTTAATGTAAGTAGAATGTTAGTTAATAATAAAGATAAAACGAATACTGCAGATAAATCGGGTGTATATAAAATTAACTGTAACGATTGTGAAGCGATATATATATATATATATATATATATATATATATATATATATATATATATATATATATATATATATATATATATCGGTCAAAGTGGTAGAAGTATAGGTTGTAGAATAAAAGAACACACAAAAGAAATATTAAATAATAAAAAAGCACCGGAATGTCTACACATTGTATTGAAAACAATAATTTTATAGATATAAACAATGTCAAATTATTACACTCAAAAAAGAAATGCCAAAAATGAGACTTACTAGAAATATTGGAAATTAAAAAATCCTTAAGAAATAGTCATATAACTACGAATGATCAGGTAAATTTCCCTGGTAATATATAAGATTATATTGTAATTGAATAGCTCGGCTCGGCTTTACCAGCCGATATTTAGAATAATTAGACTAGACGTTAAAAAAAAAAGAAATACAAAGAAATAATTTTACCTGTTTACTTAGAAACATTGTGTTTCATCATTAGTATTAGTTCAAGCTACTATTGAGAAAGCCTAAGGCGAAGCATATGTAGAGAAAAATCTATAATAAACGTTTAAAGCATTAAAATGCTACAACCGTATCATTTAAAATCGTAGTATTAAAAGTTTGTTATCGATCGGAAGTTCGGGTCTTCTATTCAGCATCCAGGGTAACTGTGTCAACTTAATGCCAAGTTTTGAGAATGACATACGAGATTTATCTTTCGTATCAGAACGGGATATAACCAGTATATCCCTAGTAACAATCAGGGGAAGTTTAAGGGGGGAAAATCCTTTTAGAAATTTCAAAGAATCGATTTTTTTTCATATTTCGAAAATAAAATATATTGAGAGTATACTGGCAAGAGGGAAAATAAAAATATTAAATATTTACGGAGTTATCGCACATACAGTCGCGCGCACCGGAGCCCGCATATCGCGACCTAGACAGCTTAATCAGCATCTTGGCTTTTGAGATGCTACTATAAATACTATATGAATGTACTACTTCGAATGAGCCCTGAGGCGTTAGGTCATCCAAACCTTAGATGCTCAGCTGTAAATATCGGTAGGTAAAAAAATGTTACTTAATTACAATATGATCTTATCTATTACCGAGGTATTTTGGAAACTTAGCTAGTCATTCGTGGTTATTATATGACCATTTTTTAAGGATATTTTTATTTCTAGTCTAGTAGGTCTAATTTTTACTTTTCTCTTTTAGAATACAATAATTTAACATTGTTTATATCTATAAAATTATTTTTAAAGTTTCGGGCCAAGTACAAATGATAGTGCAAGTGTATTTGTGTGTACAATGCAAGTATGATTGTATGAGGCGCCAGTAACGAGACAACTGGAGGAGTCTTTCCGAGACAAAAGGCTGCTCGCTCTGTGACTTAAAAATTTATTGATCGATTGGGCTGAAATTTTGGGAGGTTTTTATCTATGCTATTATTGGAAGGATATACCTAACGTTTTAAAGATTTCGTGTAAATAAACTACTTTTTGGAATAAAAATGTCGAAAAAATAGTACAAACTTTGACCATTTTTTATGTTAAAGCTTACTTAATTTTTAATTTAATACTTTTTTATAGTTTTATAGGTTTATCCTTTCCATGCATATATCAGAAACAGAACGTAATGTTTTTTTTTGTATTTTAGATGAATAGAAAAAGAGTGACGAGTGCAGCAGTTTTGGACCTCCCGCCCAAGACGCCCGAAAAAAAAAGCCTGAGCCTCCATTTTATAAAATAATAATAATAATAATAATTTTATACTCTTCAAAAATCAAATAAAATCATGCTAAAACTTTAAGATGATACAATTATTTTTTTCACCTTTACAAAACTTCTGAAAAATGACTCACTTTGAGGCGTCTAAAAAGATTTCCTCCTTTAAGTGTATTCGGCTAAGTAACCAAAATAATTCAGTGTCTCATTAAATATTATTTATGCCTTGTACAAATCTTTAAGCAAGATAATGCCAGACCGCACAAAGTGTTTTTCAAAGTATAATTTTTAAAGAGTCTGCGACAACGAAGCTCGACTGGCTGACGAGATCACCAGATTTATTGCCGATGAAACAACAATGCGATAGTTCAATTTTAGAGCGATTGCTCCCTTCGCCAGCAACTTTAAAAGAAATAGAAGTATGTGTATAGCGTTTTTATTGCTACAAGAATTTAGAGACCATTTAATTAAGTACATGCCTCGCAAATTATGCAGAATGTTATTATAACCGTGATCGACCCAACAATTACAAAGTTAATTCAATTAAATATATGTCAAAGTGTTTTCTACAGTAGTTACTTTATATACTATACCCATCTAATACGTATTCTAATAATAATTAATCTTTGAGTTACTCTATTCTTAACACTTTGTCCCAATACTAGTTAAGAGTCGCAACAAAGTAACAAAAGGGTCGAAGAACATTTGAATTTCAAATTGTAATTATACGCTACACAAAAAGTATTAAGACTTGTTAATACAGCTAATGTAAGATGCTTTTTCCTTTTAAAGACAATTCCTTTTGTTTAACTAGACATGATTCGACATCGCTTTATTTTACCTTAAAGCAAAAAAGAAACACGCTCAGAATGAGATTGTTCATATTTTACATTAAGAAAAACGTACCCTTAACAAAGACTTAAGAATAAGCCTCTTCGTCGTTGTATTTTGATTTGCATTTATATAACGTTTTATTTTTAAAATCGTTTTAATCATAAAGAACGAGAAATGAGAAACTTTGCGTAATTAGTGGTCTAGACTGTGTCAGGGTTTTGAAAAATAAGTGCTTGTCTGCAGTAAACACGGGCAGTTAATTGGTTTAATATGACGTAAATAAGGAAAAAGCGTGAGGCGGTAAATAATGTATCAATTTTCTCTGATCTTTTGATAAAACCCTTTTAGAAATATCATGATACAATAAAGGAAATCTCGATAAATTATTACGCATAAAACTTTGATAAAAAACAGCCTCTATAGCGATATCCTTTGAAAAGAATTCCTCTTAAGGGCCCAGGTACTGCCATTTGTGCATGTGCATATCTGTACTTATATTTAAGTACAGATATGCACGTTTTAATTTCTATTGATGTTAATTAAAATGTATATTAAAATTGACTTGCATTTTTAGGCTTGAATGGGCTTAATTCAGTAATTTACCTCCTTATCGTGCAGTCATCAAACGAAATTTGGCAATCATAATGCCTATTTTCATTTTGTTTAGTATATAGTCGATATATAATTGAACCATTCTCTAAAACTTTCCCAGCCATGTCATTCTTCGTCTTCCCATGCTTCTTGCCCGCTCTATTTTTCCTCCTGTAATCACTCTCAGCAGTTCTAGACTTTGTCTTCACATAACGTGATCGAAGAATTCCAATTTGCGTGTCTTTATTGTAGTTATTAGTGCCGCTTTCAGTACATATTCTACGTAGGACCCTTCATTTGTGACTTTTTCTACCCTTGATATTCGGAGTATTCTTCTGTATAGGCATATTCCAAAGGCTTCGAGGAAGGAAGCTTCTATACCGTAAAAGAGAATCGAGTGTATGTAGCGGTAAATCGTCCGGATTTTCAATTCAATATCTATTGTTCTATTGCAGAAGAAATATTATATAGTGTAGAATATGTTGCAAGCTGTTTGTATTCCTGTTTTTATTTCTTTGGTTTTATCTTTCTTTGAATTAACCCAAGTTAATAAATCCTTGTATCTATTCACTCGCTCAATATTACTGTTGTTTCTTTAAACTCTATGGTGTTATTCGGTTATTTCCTGAAGCACATGCACTGTGTTTTCTTTTCATATGTTGTATTCTTTCTTATTTAATCCGTAGATTTTGCTGATTTCTCTTATCATTTCTGACAGTCTCTGTCATATCGTCCGCCAATACGACCGTATCATCAGTATACCTAACATTATTGATAGGAAATCCATATACCATCACGCCGGATGTTTCTCAGCGAAATGATTCCTTAATAATGAGCTCTGAATAATATTAAAAATGATCGGTGAGAGGATACACTTTTGCTTTACTCCTCGTTTTATGTGTATGTAATCGACTTTTATATTTTAAAAATGAATAAAACGATTTTATACATTGTTAAAAAATGAACTATCTCAAAGTAACGGACAAATCAATTAATAACTTTTATGTTCATCAGAAAAATTGGAGGTTTTCAACAAGAATTTACTTACGTTTCACTCTGGTAGGAGAGAAGCAGCTACTTTCACTGTATTTACAGAATCGTATCATCACTGGTCATAAATCAGTGAAACCATGATCAACATGCGTTAGTCGTTAAGTTATATTATAATAATAATAATGATTGTATTGGTATGGTCAACCGTAATTACACTGGTCAACCGTAACTTTATTGTCTTTGATCTGGGAGTGGTTCTAAGATGATTTTATACTGACAATTACGGAACTACAAATGGTTTTTCAAATTGGTTCTAGTTTTTAAATAATCTCAATTTTTGTATTACACTAAAATAGGGTAGTAGGTATGTATGAGATGTATTTTAATTTTTGTTTTTAATATAGAATAGTTTATTGAAAATCACTTAATTATTCTATTAAAATCTTTATTTTAATTATATAAAAGTAAAAAAGCTAATAAAAATAAAAAAGAGGAAAAAAAGTATATAACACCTTCTCTTATAAGACATCCTTTACTCCTAAAACCCTTAAGCTTTCTAACATCGTTTTGACATTATCTTCATAATTTGACGCTTTATGGTTACCAAGAAAATTATTTATGACACATACGAAACTTTTCCAGGCTTTAGCTCTCACAGCAGTCATGGCTTTTGTAAAGTCCGCATCTTTAACTAATATTCAAATTTAAGGGCCGTCAAAAATTTTAGCTTTTAGCTTTTCCGTACTTAACTTCTGGAGGAAATGCTCTGCAAATGGATCGAAAACATATTCTGTTCTTATCCAATGCTTTGGCAAACTGTATAATACCTAGGTTAATGTGGAGTGGCGGAAGTATAATTTTGTATTTATTAACACTTGGCTTATTTAACACGTTAGCTTTACTTCGAGTTAAAGATTTTCTCAAAGACCACAACTTTTGTTCTCAGTAATTTGTTTTGCTCGACTGTCTCAGAAACAAATGAAGCAAGTAAGAAATTTACCATTTTTAAATCCACACAAACTGACCATTGATGTTCGTATTAATTAATTTTTTCAAGAACTAATCTAATATTCTTGTATTCTTGTCAAAAAACTATGTCAAAAAACTGAATACTTAGGCCTGATACACGGGGTGGTGGACCTAAGGAAAACTAAGGTCACGTAAACAGCCGCGTGAGATGCAGATGCGCATTAATCTCGTTCTAACTTGTGACTAGAGTTAAAAAATTGACTATTATACTTCTAGATATTCTTCTATAACATAAAAACTAGAGGGAATCTCAAACACTTATAATTTAATTCTTAAATTGTGTATTCTAAAGTACGAAAATTTACAGAGATAGTAAGGGCAACAATATTTATTGTTTTTTTGTTGTGTTATTATTAACTGCTAATGATCTGAAAGCTTCTGCTAATGGTAACAAAACATGGATTAAAAACTTTGCAGACTGAAAAAAAGTTTTGAGTTCTGCACTGAATAAGGTGCTTTTAGGTAAAGAGAGAATTCTACGTATGTCTGTAAACATAGAGTCAGACCATTCTTGATAGCTGCACATTTTGGGAAAACAAAAAGCTGATCTAAAAAGATTTGAATTTAGTAAATTCCAGTATTCAATAACATTGAAATAAAGTAATGAAACTTCGATGGGAAGCAACACTTTTTGCTTACCATCAAGGGGGAGGCAGGTCACCATCTGATGCGTCTTTGGTGCGAATATGAACTCCTTAGAATAATTTGGTGGCCCGTGGCAATTTTTTTCGGGAATCGGATTTTTTAGTGCGGTCTAAAAATTAGTAACAACAATTTCGAGCAATGGTGAGCCTTTAAATTTTGTTTCAGGCCTATGGAAACAGTGTTAAGGGACCAGGTTTTCAGGTGGTTTAAAGCATTCTCAGAAGGAGTTCAAAAGACTTCAAGGACAGAAAGATTCTCAAAAAAGGATAGCATGAGCAAATCATAGATCAAAGGCTTACTGATTTCCTTTTCTGGCTAGCCAGGGGATCGTCCATAATGTATTTGTGTCTCAAGGTCAAATAGTAATTCAGTATTTTCAGCAAGAGGTTGTAACGTTTACAAATTATCGGCCGCTACAGGTAGTATTGTTTTGCACGGGTCTTACTTCAAAGTGCACCTGTATCCTCCGGGACGAGCCTCGAAGCAGTCAAACATCCCATTTTGTGCTCAACACATGTCTCCACGCCGATAGGACGGACAGCGATATAGAAGTTGACGCTGCTGATAATCCTGCTTGATTAATCCCTCAATTTGAAGTATGTTGATTAGCTGGCCAAGCCCTACAGAGGTTTATTCTTTTTCTATTTTTTTTAAATTTTATAACCCGGTCGTTTTAGAGTTCGGTCGTATTAAACCCCGGCCATTTTAGGCTTCGGTCATTTTGGGACACGGCAATTTTGGGACCCAGTCATCTTGAACTATATTCCATGGGCATTCTGGACTACGGACTTCTTGGGTCCCGGTCATTGTAGGGTCCAGATTTCTTGGGATCAAAGCGTTTAGAACATTACACTGAACTGTTCAGTAATCGACCATCTTGGTAACTGGGCATTCCAGAGGCTGGATAGATGAACAGCACCGCAAAAGAACAAGGCCAGATATTCTTTTATTATTATTTTCATTGATATTCATCACGGATTACTCAAATAACAATTTGTCTATTATCGTTTAATAACGTTATATAGTTTGATTTCATTTAATATCATTTAGGTTTGGGTTTAGGTACGCTAGATAAGAGCCCTAATACTATAAAAATGTTTATTTAAGATTGAGCCTTTCACTTTATATGCCTAGTTAAGTAGGGTAGTTGTGCACACCACCGGTAGATTCTTTTCTTTTGTGTTATAATTGTTTTTTTTTTTAATTTTTGTTTTTTATGTTGTCTCTGAATTTGTGTTTGTGTGATTATATAGTCATTACTGTTACTGAGTCTTTTTAATGAAACTAAACCTTTTTTCAGTTTTAAGGTTTGTTTTTAACTTTTACGACTTCGAAGAATTGACGTGCCTTAACAATCCACCTGAGACCTTCGACCCAAATGCCTCCGGTGAATGGCTGTCGTTGCTGAAACCATAGTAATCTTTTAAGAGAGAAAGTTTACGATACAAGGTATTTAAAAGCCTTCGAAAAAGGGTCATTAGTGTGAGACCTATCAAGAACACCTGGGTGCTGTATCACGCTAATGCACTTTGCCACCCAGCGAATTTAATTTTCATGTTTTTCAAGTAAAAACACCACTCCATAGCTCTCTTATTCTCAAGTCTTGAGGCCTTGTGACTTTTTCCTTTTCCCAAGATTAAAAATTGATTTCGAAGGCCACCATTTTGGGAGATTGGAGAACACTGATAAGTTAGTAGTCATCTGGAAAAGAAAGAGACTTTTCAGAAAGCATTTGGTTTTAGCCTACTGGATGCGGTGTGTTCAATGTGTGACTGAAAGGGAATTCCTTGTCGAATTTTATATTTTAGCCTTGTGAGGGTGATCCCATCGATTACTCTCACACCGGCGATTCTCCACTCAACATCAATGCTTAAAGTAAACGCGGCACTAAGGGTCTGATCAAAGCAATATTTTTGGAAATGCATTAAAGTTGAAAGATGAAAAATATGAGGAGAAAATGAATTAGTGCTAATTACGAGTAATTAGGGATTGTAATTCTTAGGAGATGAGAATAGACACCGTTTAATATTGATTTTGGAACTATTTTACTAGGTTGTAACAAAAATATATGCGTTTTTGTTGTAGTGACAGTTAATGAGGGATGCTTCTACAGCTCTTTAGTGCCATATTTATGCCTCGCAAATACCGGTTAATGTTAGTGTAGGATATTCCTAATTCTCTTGAATGTTTTCTAGCGCTTGTTCTAGGATTTGCAATCATAGCTGCTCTTAAAACTTCGGCATCGAGAGAGCATAGGCGACCTGATCTTTCCCTACCTTCAAGACTCTTGTTTTAAAGCAAATTCTTTAATGTGTGAATTGTTACGGCACCTATTTTGTAAATATCACGAGCAGCACCAGTCCCTTTGAAGCCTTTTTTAAAATAATTGAAATTCCCTAATTTCGCTACTTATGTCACTGATTTTAACGTTTTTGTTAAAAACCGTCGACTGAATATTTCGCATTGAAATCACTTTAATATTGAAGAAGGAATGTTTATTTGTTGAAGCAAAAAATTAAACTGGGATTAAACCTCTGATGGAAGAAGCATAATCTTCCAATTATAAACAAAGAAAATAACGAAAATATTTTTGTCACACCCTAATATTTTTGTAGTAATAACTGCAATGAAGATATAATACGCCAAAAATTAAAGTTTACAAAAAAGTTTTCATTTAAATTTAAATAAAAAATATATAAAACAGCAGAACGGTACAAAACTTTGGCATTATTTTGGCCATTAGAAAAAATATGTTTTGCGATGAGATTGCTCTATTTTGGGTGAATGACCTCTAAGATAGATTATCGAACTCCTCAAGAAGTCACTACTAAAATTTGTGTAGAATGAGATTGTTTATATTTCATAAAAAGTAAAAACTTTCAACTAAGGCTTAAGAATAATCTTCTTTGTATAAGTGTTTTGATTTGCATTTACATAGCGCTTAATTTTTAAAACCCTTATTATCATTAAGAACGAGAAACAAGAAACTTTCTGTAACAATTGGTCTAGACTGTATTAGGATTTTGAAAAATTGTTGGTGGTCTCCAGTATACACAGATCGTTTCGCAAAATTGATTTGATGTTAGGTAAATCGAGAAAAACCGTGCGGAAATGAATATATTTACATTGCGAATTTCTTTAATCTCATCATAAATCACCTTATATGATATTTTTATAAACAGAATGTTAATAGTATGTAATGAGAGATAGATCGAATCAGATTTTTTTCTTGCTATAGGGGAGACCGTCTGTACCATACCCTTAAGGGATTATAGCTAATATATTCTACTGGTACGAAATAGAGCGGCTCAAACTTGATTATTAATAAGACGGTTTACATGGCAATCAACTTCTAATGTAATCTTTAATTCTTACAGCGCCCATGTGAAAATGTAGAAATTGACAAAATCTTGGAAAGCGCAGCATTATTGAACTGCTCGAAGAATAGCATGCCTCGGTTTGATAATACCGTGCATTATAAATAATATCCGATATACGAGTCAATCGATACTTATCTCTGAATAAAAATATTATTATTGCTTGAAATGAACACTCTTCTCTTGATAGTTTTTCTATTTGCTAAGACTGTGCCTTTTTAATTATTGTAGTCTTCATTCTTTTTTAAATTTCTATCCCTCTCCGTTGTAGAGTTCAGAGAAGAAAAGGGAGTCTTTAAGGAAGTGGCAGTCAATATTTGTGAGTATTGCTTCTTTGAACGTCTTTTAATTTTCTGAATTTTTTTGATGCACTGGACTTACGATTTGGCAAATACTACGTGAAGAATTAGCTTCGGTTTCATTCATAACATGTGTTGTAGTAAATGCTGCTATCATCGTCACCGAATACGTTGGAATTTATGGAAATCCTTTTACTGCAATGCCCATCGAAGCTACTCTCTAATATGCTTTATTGAAAATTGAAGGCAAAACATCATGAGTGATTTTTTCATATGTATAGTTTTTCACATATAAATCACACTCTTTGTATTAAGCCGCCTTAAGTGCACCATTAAATGTAACGTCCAGTGGCTGCATCCTATGGGAAGTATGCGGTGATAATGATAGTATGTGGATCCCATTTTCGTTCTCTCATATTGATAAGCTTTTAATGACAAGTGATTGGAATGATTGTGAAGAATTAGGAATTTGAGTAGTTGCACTAGTATGTTTGGCAAAATGACGAAGCCATTTTTTAAAAAGATTTTTGTTAACCCACCCTAATTTTCAGCATTCATATTCAGCTCCAATTGGCCCTCCAATCTTAAGACTTGACTTGATTCTTTGGCGTGGATATATAAACATATGTGGGACAAATGAACAACCTGATGCATTCATTGCACAGACAACTGTGACGTTTTGCCCACGCTCTCTGCTTGTAATTTTACCAACTTGGTTAAGCCCTTCAGGTGTATATATTTTTTCTAGCCCTTTGCACCATTTTTGCTGTTTCATCAATATTAAATATTCTTTTTTATGGTGTTCGATTCTATAGTGCTCATAACGTTCCGATCATGCGATCAATTTTCTGAATTATCGACAAATTCCGAAAGCATTTTACAATAATCGATATTAAAACAAAAACAAGATAAAAACAGTGCATTCCGAATATAATATCGTCGCTGTTGCTGGCAGGGTTGATGAAGATCCTAATTTATTAATTCGTTAATAGAGCGATACAGAGCGATGATCAATGACTATAGTATTTAATTCCAAATTTGAATAGTATTGATTTAGAGGAGATGTGGTTCCAACAGGACATACAACCAACGGAACAATCGATTTATTGGAGGAACAATTCGGTGAGAAAAATATTTCGAGGAACGGACCTGTTAATTGGCCACCAAGGTCATGTAACTTAACGCCTTTAGATTATTTTGTTTGGCCTTATTTTAAATCTTTGGTCTATGTCGATAAAACAGCAACTATTGATGCCTTGGAAGTCAATATAACTCGGACAATTGCGGACATAAGACCAAAATTGCTTCAAAAAGTAGTCCAAAATTGGATTGACAGAATGCTCTGTCAGAAGTAACCGTGGCTGTTTCGACATTTATTCGAAATTTTTTTCAACCCTTTATGCCATTGAGTATTTTTTCACACAAAATAAATAGTTTGAAGGCATCGAATTTGGTTGTTGTTTTATTTGAATTTAAAATTCGGACGCATCCGAAAAAACACCCTATACAATCAAATACAAATCTCGAATATAACAGAGATAGAAATATGACTTATCGCATTAGTAGAGATTTTTACATCTGTTGAGTAAATGTAATTAACAAGACCAGAATTATGTCCTAATCAAACCAAAATAAACATATTCTCTCAAAATATAGGAATATTCTTCAGCTACAAAAATTGACAGATTTAACATGTGATTTTTATCTATAGGGTTATTTGAAAGAAGCAACGTGTATGTTGACTGTTTACAGATATCAAAATACGCAAACTCAGAATCCAATAAGAATTAATCGGAATATTGCTAGATATATTGTGTCATGTAATTATGAACCTATTGTTAAGATTGGAAAAGTGTTTACGAAGAAACAAAGATCACCTTTTAGTAATTGCTTTTAAAAAAGGATCAGAACAAAAATGAATTAATGGTAATACTATTTGATGCCGAATTAACACGAAGGCTAGACAAGATTACAAAAAAGTGGACACTAGGGTTGTGTACAAACCATATAATAAATTAGGAGAAGTACTGGGTAATTCTGTGGATAGAGTAGATCAACATAAAAAGTCGGGATTTTTACAAAATTAGTTGTCAAGATTGTGATTGAATGTATGTTGGGCAAACAAAAAGATCCATATTAACGAGATATAAAGAACATATTGCCCACATTAGATATGGGAGAAATGAAAAAACTTGTGTTGCCCAGCATGTAATCGAATATATCGTAATCGTAAATATTAATCGGACTTTGGATGCATATGAAAGCAATCAAATAGAAAAATGTAAGAAAATCATGAACCAGGATAAAGGGCTAATTGAGTTCAGTCAACTTTTTCAATTATTAATGTAAGGCTCAGTAAATTTCACGGTTTATGATTTTTACACATTTAATTAGGCTGGGTTAACATATAAATAGAACATAGTTTAGTTTTAGAATTAGATTGAATCATCTCCTGATGATGTTAACATGATTAGCGAAACGTGCCTAGAGAAGTTTGAAAAAGTGATTTGGTGTTTAATGGTAAATCTCTTCTAGTTTAGTGCTGCACGCCGAAGGTTCCATTATAAGAATTGATCTCAATGACTTTGTCATATTAAAACTACAATGATCATCGAGAACTTTGCAATTCTAAACCTGATAACAAATTAACAGATCAATTTAAATCTATTATATTAGTTTTAAACACATTTAGAGAAAGTTTACACAATTTTGTTTACTTAACATCTGAATATACTACTCACATAAAAAAATCCTCTCTTGCTGTGATATCGTTTTCCATGTATATGTACATTACCATTTATATAACACAACATAAGTTTGCATACAAAAATATATGTAAATGATATATTTGATATTCGCTACAACGCATATGAAAAAAAACTACAGTAGCAAAACATATTTTCCATTCACTTTTCTATTTTGAGAATTTTTTCCCGATATTCTTTCAGATAAAAATAAAACGGAATGTTTTGATTTTTCTCATGTTTTTTCCGCATCTGGCGTTAATGTAAAAAAAAACAGCACAACATGCTGTAAGTTTTCATTTTCTTGAACTTTAACAGAAAAACTATCGGTGGTAACGTTATTAGTATTAAATATTAAGTTATTAATGTGATCAGTTTTAAAAGAGGATGGTTTTAAAAAAGAAGAAAATGAAAATGGATGCTTTATAATAATTAAGTGATACTCCGTGAAGATAACTCAAAGTAGAATTGCATTAACAAAAGATAAAATTGCAGGGTGTGGTGCGCAATCAAGCAGATCTCAATTAACATCGGTCAGAGTTGGCAAATCGTGCATAGAGCTCAATTTTTTGCATTTGAGTTTCAGGAATTGTAACTTTAAATGTACGAAGGTTGATATTTATGTATCTGGAATAATAAATAAAAACAAATATTTATCATTGAAGATGGTTTCATTGTTTTTCAAAATATTCTCCGCGATGATCGATATATTTTTGCATACGCTTGAAGCAATTTTCATAAAACTTTTTCCATTCCGATTGAGGTATCTCGAAAACATGCATTTTGAACGTATCATGCGCTTCTTCTGGCCTTGACAATCGTTGATTTGATTGTTGAAGTTGATACTTTACGGAAGGAAACAAAAAGAAACCATTGTGTGCCAAATCAGGACTGTCCTGCTGATGACCCATTGAGTCTGCGAACGATCCATGGAGTTGTTCGGTCCAATGTGTAAGAGCTCGCGTTGACATGGTGAAGAAAGATCCTACGAGATTGGTTGTTTTTTCCAATTTCTTCAAATATTTCTGGCAAACAAATGGCTGTGTACCATTCAGAACTGATCGTTCTACGATTCTCTAGTGGCACTGTAGCTACATGCCCATTTATCCCAAATAAACAGGCGACCATTTGCTATGAAGTTCGAACAACTTTTGTGCGAACAACTTTTATTGGGTTTGACTCACTTGGAAGACCCATACAGTCGACTGCTGTTTACTTTCGGGCTTATATACATAGGTCCAAGATTCGTCAGTTATGTAGATATTATACACGGCTTTTGATACACCACAATTGCATTTTTTGAGCATTTCTTTGCATTAATGGTACGGGTCTTTTTTGAGAGATTGATAAGATTTGCGAAATTCAACGCGTACAAAACTTTATCAGTGGTCAATATTTATGTAAAATCTTATGTATGCTTGTCATACTAATGCCCTGGGATCCCTCAATCTCACTGTCTTGCATGTCTCTCACATGACGATCTTGCTTTATCAGTTCGCACATAGTATAGATGTTTTCTGGTACCATAACTGATTCCGTCCGTGACGGACAGCCACGATTCTACGACAGCCGCGATTTAATTTACTAAACCAGTGATGTACAGTGGTTTTAGATGGTGCTTCATCGCCAAAAGTCAAAGTGAGTTGATCGATGTACTGTTGTTTAGAAAATCCACGTCAAAAGTCGTAGTAAATTATAGCTCAAAAATTCTCACGAGTTTATTTTATTTTTTGACTAAGATGAAATATACAAGTTATTAAACAACACAAATAGCTCCCATACGACAAAACGTTCTGAGTATGTATACAGTCAACAAAGTGAAATTTTACGATGTATATGTCACATCGCGCCTATTGTTGCCAATTCCGGATACATAAGTAGTAACCTTCGTATAGCACCATCAAATCGAAAAAACATTCGTAAAGCAACTGGAATGATAACCTGAAGTGTTTAGAGCAAGCTATAATTACACTTTTTGAGGTAATTCAAATATCATTAATAACAATGGTAAACAAAAATCGGTTTATATTTTGTGACTTGAATAAAATATGCTGGATTTTATGTAAAGTTTGATGTAAAAACAGAAAGAAAAGTGTCTCAGATTTTTTTCTGTCCCCCATAATTTTTTCTGTATAGTAAACTGTTGCATCATAACAAATTATAACGATAGACGAGTTATTATTAATCATAATTTCACCTTGGGATTTTTGTTGATGTTTTACGACGGTATGTTCTTTTTCAGTGGCGACTCGTGGGTTTTTAAAGTAGGAGGGCGTAGAAGAAAATAGTGCTGCTAAAGATTTTTTTACTTTCCCCGTTCTCCTTTTTACTATTCGTGCTATCGAAACCCTATACAGGAGGTGAACCAGGAAAATAAGTTAAAGGAAATAAACTGAACGGAAATAAAATATGCTCCGAAAAATTGTTTACTGTGATAATTGCGGCGCCCCAGCGCCCTCCCTCACGAGCCGAATCTGTTCTTTTTCCCTTATTAATGTCCAGAAATAATCACTCACTAAGTGAAAGTTCTGACTGTGATTTTAATATTTTAAAATTTAAAATATAATCGTTCTATCGGCGAAAATGTCTATTGAACTTTCTGAACCATCAAATAAAAGATTGTTTTCGATTTTCCGCAAAAATTCTGTATGATCATTTGACGAATCAGCGGATTTGGGTTCGGCAACATTCAGAGTGGAATATGGTAATGCTTTTGGAACAAGAAGTTCATCACTATGTTCGAGGAGTCGACGAGTCGACGAGAAGCTGATAGTAAATTACGATACCGCAAAGTAAGTTTAGGTTTTGGTCTATTACCTAGTATATTAGTGAGGCACAAATAGTAATTTGTGACATGGTCTTTCGGATCTCTCCAAATTATTGGCACCGACAAGCACATTTTAGAATTTACGATTACACCAACCTGTTAACAATGTTAGACAAATTTTACAATATATATGAGAGGAGAATATTAATTTCGAAATATACAGGGAGTAAGGAAAATAACCTTGTTATTTCCCTTACTGAAAGAAAGGAAAAAAATCGTTACAGCAAGAGTCAAAATCATAAGAGTTTAAAACCGCAAAAAAATCTAAATTATTACATCCCCAATCGAAAAACTATGATAAAATATCATTTTAAGCAAATATGTGTAAAACCATTTTTGGCAAATAATTAAAAAAGTTATTATTTAACGAATACATTATAACTAAACAATTTTTTGCAAATCAGCAATACATGGGCCAAAAAAATGGTAACATAAAAAGAAACATCTATTCTGTACGCGAATATAACGATATGCTTCTTATTTAAAGAGAAGCAGTAATCAGATTAGAAATATACCACGTTTTTTTCAACCTGGAAATTTGGTTAGAAACGCGCCAGACTTGGCCTAGACTCATATGATGGACGTTTTGAACATTTAATTTAATAAAACAATTAATCACCTGTTTCATAATGTGGCGTGAATCTTTAAAACGTTATGCATTATGGTGTGAAAAATTAGTGGTAATAATTCCAACTTTGGCATTAAATGGTATTAATAAAGTACAACTTTTAAGTTTTTTTTTTATTTTGTAAAAAACAAACCAAATTTATGCCGAAACGCATGGAATAAATGATTATAAAAATATTACAATTTATTTGCAAATAGTTCCTTAGGAGAACAATGAAACAAAAAAATTTAACTTTTCTTAACAATTTTGATGTTCCCAATTATACGGAAAATGAAACAGTGTTTCCTCGGAAACGGTTGCGTTTTGGGTACAGGGGTCGTTTGAGGTCTTAAGGGAATTTTTTGTTCAAAATAATGTTGTTCGTTGGTTAAATTTACGAAAGCTATTTTCCTTATACCCTGTAATTCGTGAGGCTTTTGCACAAGCCCGGTAAATTTACTCCTCGCACAAAACAAAAACTGTTGGTACTTTACTATTTATGCACTGCCTAGGCATTGTATTTAATATTAATCAAGTCAAAGAAAATTACGTAGAACTCAAAAAACTTACTGCCTACGATATAGGCATTTGACATTTGACAGCCGGTAGTCTACTAATAGACGCAATTTGTATTGGAAGCATACTTCCTAGATTTAATAAACTGGTGTTAATCAGTTATTTTTTATATGTTTTGTTCAAATTACAAAAAAATAGTTATTTTTATTGACCAGTGTAATTTTAAGTTTGGTAATTTCAATATCAAACAATTTGTATATTTTGGAGAGAGAGCAAATTTTTTAAAACGATTCAAAGTGTAAACGGTTGATTATTGAGGTAGATACTTCAAAATGAAAATACGGCTAATATCAATTATTTAAATTTATTTATATTTTTATTTGTTCATTTAAAATTCTAATATTATTTTTTTCCATTTTCTTCGAACATTTTAGCATAAAACGTATAAAAGAAAACTCTCAGTTGCTTTGAAGTATCCCTTCCTGTCTATACATTTCCATTTATGTAACGTAACAGATGTCAGCATACCAAAGGAAAGGAATGTATATTAGATATTTGTTTGCTTTTTTCACAATGTTTCACACAAAAAACTAACTTAGATGCCATGGAGCTTTCTTCCTAGAAGTTTTGATGTGAAAAATGTAACAAAGGATCTTTTCTATTTGGACTATACATTAATTTTTTTAGGTAACTGTCGTGTTACATTTTTTTTTAATTGCATAGTGGGCACGTGGATAATATTAACAATATAGGAAACAAAAGATATTTCTTCTGTGCTTCACGAAAAAAATTCCTATTCCTTCAGTCGTCATGAAAGATTAGCAAGCGCCCCCGAAACCGGCTTCTGACCTTAAGCCATTAACAGTTGGGCTCGAGTTGAACTTTGATGGCGACTGAAGGATTGGACAAATTTTTGCGAGGAGCATGGAAGAAATTTCCTTATTTTTGAATATTTTTCATGTGCTCCTATGTAATTTTTACTCATAGCCCGATACTTAGATGGGGCCTGGGCTGCTCACGAACGGTTTCGCACAGTAGTACTGTTATGGAGCATATGATGGCATGAGCTGCCATTTGACTACAGCCTACATCCGACATGGTCGATGTATATGGGCCTACTCTTGTTCATTCTTTCAGTTGCTATGAAACGTTCAGCTCGAACTCGAATGATGATGGTTTAAGGACAGAAACCGATCTCGGAAGACGTTTGTTGACGCTTAATGACGACCTTGGCTATCTACCTTCTGGGTATTACATAATAAAGAAAGAAACTTGTGTAATATTTTTATGGAAGGATTTTTTAATTTGAGATAAAGTTAGTGTTAGAAAATGTTAGTTCGTAGTGTTTCGCGGATGCAAGAATACGCTAGACTATTAGTCCGGGAGTACATCCGATCGTTTGTGCCCCGTTTGTTACGAACGTGCAGACGTTTCACCAAGGTCACACTTGGCATTCTCAATGCTTGTCTGAAGATTGAAAGTCTGTCTGAAGTCTGCACGTTCCCAACAAACGGGACACAAACGATCGGGTGTACTCCCGAACTAGCACATATATATATATATATTTATATATATATATATAAATATATATATATATATATATATATATATATATATATATATATATATATATATATATATATATATATATATATATATATACATATATATATCAGAAATCTTTCACCCTTTCTCCACATGGTGCCACCGATCGCCTTCGCCGAACTGTCAACCATGCGACGTCACGTGTCTCTCGGGACCGGTTTCTAGCCTTTCAGCCATCATCAGCTGAGCTCTAGCCGAATGCAAGGAAAGCAGTTCGGAGAGACGATCGGGGCCAGACCAGATTAACTGGCCATTTTAATGACGGGTCGTGATCGCACACAACTCACGCCATCATACGGCGACACCGCGTGGAGAAAGGGTGAAACATTTCTGTAATATTTCTCTCCACGGTTCCCTTTCGCTACCTTGTGGGCATACCTGGTACTATACCCGAGGTTCCAGGCAGAATGTAACGAGCGGTCCTGACTGCTACGAGCATTCGCCGTATGATGGCGTGAGTGGTGTGCGATCACGACCCGTCATTAAAATGGCCAGTTAATCTGGTCTGGCCCCGATCGTCTCTCCGAACTGCTTTCCTTGCGTTCGTCTAGAGCTCGGCTGATGACGGCTGAATTGCTAGAAACCGGTCCCGAGTGACACGTGACGTCGCATGGTTGACAGTCCGGCGAAGGCGATCGGTGGCACCACGTGGAGAAAGGGTGAAATATTTCTGTAATATTTCCCTCCACGGTTCCGTTACGCTACCTTGTGGGCATATATGCATCCCATATATATATATGTATATATATATCAGGTGTCCCATTAAGGATGGATCGCAGCCGTATCTTGAAAACTATTTACCCCACAGCTTTGGGGGAAAAAAATTGTACTAAAAATGATCATGAGAAATTCACCAAAAATATTTTTAAGTTTCTAAAACGACCGCAAGAGGGCGTGACGAGCTAAACATTTTTAAAAATAATTTTTTTGTGCATTTTCAAGTGTTAACCGAGTAAGAAAAATTGTCAGTTATAATTAGCAAACTGTCTCCTATAACTTTGTTTTATGACATTTTGTCGTAATTTCACGAATAGAGGGGGGGGGGGGAGGTGTAGTTTTACCTATGGAGATAAAAAGTTGTCTAATGTCCGTTTGCCTTAACCGATTTTCCTCAGTTTGGATTCATCTAAAAGACAATTGCTGGGACAATCAGATAATCTGGGAGATAAATTATTTAGTTTATAAATGAAACCGCGAGGTGGCGTTACATTCAACAGGTAGTAACTTAATGCAGGTAGTAGTGAAATAATAACTGATTTTTTCAGAAAAATTGAAATATCTCTTGACATGTCAGAGATATCGATTTCGGGTTTTCACTGGATGATTCCTCTTTAAATTACCTTTCTTGCCATGTAGTAAAAGCTGTACCATTCTATTTGAAAAAACTGAACAAAACTTCAAAAAAAACTATTGTTGAATGTAACGCCACCTCGCGGTTTCATTTATAAACTAAATAATTTATCTCCCAGATTATCTGATTGTCCCAGCAATTGCCTTTTAAATGAATCCAAATTGAGGAAAATCGGTTAAGGCAAACGGACATTAGACGACTTTTTATCTCAATAGGTAAAACCCCCCCCGCCCCTCTATTCGTAAAATTACGACAAAATGTCATGAAACAAAGTTGTAGGGGACAGTTTGCTAATTATAACTGAGATTTTTTCTTACTCAAGTTACTCATTTTTTCTTATCAATACTCAAGATATATCTCAGTAAACTGAGATTGACGAGCAGCGTCGTTAGCTAAATCTACTTTACCACGATCGGTTGACTTTTGTTGATTTTATGACCTGTTACTTGTCTTGTTTTATTGTTTTGTTCACAAGCCGAGTAGCTAAGTCATCAAAAGTTTGATGTACAAATTAAATCATAGAACAAAGAGCTGTTATTAAATTTAACGCAAAACTCGATAAAACCACGTCGGAAACATTCCGGTTGATGCAGCAGTTGTACGGCGATGGTTGTTTAAGTAGAAAAAATGTTTTTTGGACGGCAGAGTATCGCTAGAGGATGACAAATGTGACGACAGACGAATTTCAGGTCGCACTCCTGAAATGTTCGAAAAAGTTCACTATTTTGTAGCAAATAACCGCAATGCTTCACATGATGCTCAAACATGATCGAAGAGGCCTTGAATATCGACAAAGAAACAATTCAACTAATTATTCACAAGGATTTGGGTAAAATAAAGGTTTGTGCAAAGTTTGTTGCACATACGTTACCGGAAGAGCAGAAATCACTTCATGTTAATCATTCAGAGGTCATCTCAGCCATCAGAAATGATCAAAACTTCCTGAAATTAGTTAGAAAATAAGCATCAAAGTGCGGAATGGAAGTCGAAAAACGCATCACAGGCAAAAAAAAAGAAAAACTTCTTTAAAAATCAGAACAAGGTTTATTGTTTTCTTCAATAGCAAAGAGTTTGTTTCAAAGGGAATGATCGGGATGAGTTGAATTTGACTGACACAGCCGTTCATCAGATTTTGATCTATGAACTAGGGATGAAAATCTTCGCGAAAATGGCTCCGAAAAATTTGTTGTAGTGTCAAAACGACAACAGGAAGAAAACATATTTTAACTTTTTGAGGTGGATTGAATATGGTTCGCATTTCTCGAGGGACCATTGCTTAAAAATGTTGTCACTCTTTTTCTGGAATACACTAGTAAAATCCGGTTGATGAAAACAATTGCGACGGACCACCAAGTAACTCTAGAGAGTTCACTCGAACTGATGACGCATCAGATGTTTGCCCTCGTCTCTTCGAAAGGAAAAGTTAACTATGTTGCCAGATTGGAACGCTACGCCACCCGCCTAATTACTTTATTTTTACACCTCGTATACATTTTAATTTTTTAATTTTCTCTCCATATTTCAATATTTTATCTACATACATTTTGGCGTAATATTTAATATATTTTTTGTGTGGGCTGAAATAAAACTTGTAAAAACAAAGTTCCATAAAAATATATAACGTGTGGAGATGCGAGTGTTATCCTATTTAAAAATGTTTTCCGAAGCTTTTATTTTATAGAGCTGTATCAGCCCTAAAACATAAATGTAAACCGCAAATTTTAATAAACCACCTTGTTTAATGAAACAAGCTTGAGCTGTATATACGTAAAATACTTTGAGAGAAATCATGCCAACTATGACTATGTTCATCTAAAGTAAATTAGGTGTAACTACATAAGTGTATATAAAGTCCTCAACTCAATTCTCGACCTCTACCTTTCATCGACTGCAGAACATATTTGAATTAGAATTTTTTTTCGCCGTATAGTTAATTTGAAGCGCTATTTTTTAGCTTCAAAACGAGGCATAATATACGAACCTACTTTAAATATATTGCAAAAAATCAGTTGTGGAGAGAGAATAGCGATATTTGAAACACTGCCATATTTGGCCTTTCAATTAAAAAAAAGCTGCGCAACCTCATGATATTATCTGTGTGGCTTTGGGGATGTAATGATGTTTCATACAGTACTTGTAAGAAGTGGTTCAAGCAAATCCGAACTAAAAATTTTGCCGTACAATTTGTGGCTATTACATAAAGAGAGTGATGTTGCTACAGAAGGAGTATGCACCAAACGCCAGCGACTAACAGTTGTTTAGCGCGAAACCTTCTCTTTCGAATGCAGTACCTCTCGCTTCTGTAAATAAATCCGTATAATCGTAGCCTTCGTTCGCATTAGAGTTGTTTTTTGTTTTGCCGGAAAAATGCTAAGTGTAACAATAGAGCAATGAACTGTTGTAAAATTTCACTTGAAACTTAGCAAAACCGCTACTGAAATTTATAATTTATTGAGATAAGTATATGGCAATAAAGGCTTATCGCGTGCACGTGTTTTTGAGTGATTTCAGCGTTTTCAAGATGGCTGAGAAGACATTGAAGATGATCTATGCCCGGCCACCCTTCCACGTCAAAAACGGATGACAGTATCGAAAAAATCAGTAATGTGATTCGATCAGACCGCCAGTTAAGTATTCATTGATTGCGATTGCTGAAACTGTAGGAATTGAAGGACTTTATAGGACAAAGGATGCGTACGGCTAATTTTACATAACAATTTTAACATGCAAAAAGTGTGCCAAAATGGTGCCTAGAATTCTCACGTTTGAACGACAAGAAGCTCGCAAAAATGTTTGTATCGACACTTTGAATGCCATTGAAAATAACCCTAAATTATTGGAAAGGATAATAACATGTGACGAAGCGTGGTTTTTTTACTTATAATCCTGAAATGAAGCGCCAGTCTATGCACTGGAAGAGCCCAAATTCACCGAGAGCCGAAAAGCCCGAATGAGTAGATCAAAATTCAAAGCAATAATGATTGTTTTTTGATATTCATGGGATTGTGTACCTTTACTGGGTTCCTAAAGCTCAAACTATTAATCAATAATACTACCTTCACGTTCTTGCTGTGAAATAACTCCGTGAAATAATAGAGAAAAAACGACCCGAATTGTGGAAGACGCACCAAGACAATGCACCGGCTCATTTCGCATTGTCTGTCAAGAGGTTTCTAGCCAAGTACAACATCCCATTATTAAACCATCCGGCGTATTCGCCGGATCTTGCGCCGTGCGACTTCTATCTGTTTTCTAAGGTAAAATCTGCATCAGAAGAACAAGATTTGAATCATTTGAAGCTGTGAAAGAGAAAGCGGCACGCGCTCTGAAGGAGCTGATAGACGAAGACTTCCAGCACTGTTTCGAACAATGGAAGAATCGTATGGAGCGTTGTAGGGATAGATGAGAGGTGTATATTGAAGGCGATAATAAGTAAATATGTATGAAATCAAAATAAAATATTTTACAGCGTCAGTCTCGTTATTTAATTGTTACACCTCGAAAATGATGCAAAGCGTCCGATATAGCCAAAAAAGTAGAAAAAGAAGCATTGGAAGCATTGCTGGAAGAAAATCCTTATGTACACTAATAGAGCTCGAACAGGAGCTCGGAGAAATGGAACAAGCCATTTCTAAACCTTTACATAAATCCCCTGGGAACTCACTACTAAGAGTGTAAATACTTTGATGTTGTTATGCCCATTACGTTCCAGATTCCAGAAATAATCCATAATTCCATAAATCAGATATTCATGCCAACAAGGTGTTACTGTATATATGGTGGGATCAGCTTGATGCCATGCAATATAAGTTGCTTCAAGCCGGTTAAACGGTCACTGTTGGCCGTTAGTATTGGTGATACTTCGGGTGAAAAATTTCTTATACTGACAAAGAAAGAAACAAGACCGAACAACAAAAAGGACCTTGGAATAATCACCGAAACATGGGAGATTTTATAGCACCCGGCTATTATCCAGATTTGAACGCTTCTGATCTCTAACGATCCCCGCAACATCATCATTGATAGCTGCTTTACATGCCACAAAAAATTCTCAATGATTTTATCACATCAAAACCTCCAAGTTTTTTTGATTTGGAATTCCGCAATTGGCTGAAATGCGTGTAGAAAGTGAATAAGTTTATTTCGAAAATTAAGCTCGCATTATATATTTTATAAAAAAATTAAAAGGTAGTTTAAAAAGGCCTAGAATAAATGGAGGATCTAGTATAATGTCTCGTGTGGAATCTGAAAAGAATCAGCCAGGTACTTTTTTTTTCTCTAATTCTGTCGTAGACATTACATATTGTGACTAGATTAAATATATCTAACAATATTTTTCTATTTTCGAAACTAAAAACTTATCTTTATCTTAGTTTGTTTGGTAGATGTTCAGCGACGTCCTCCACAATACACTAATTACTCTATTCATGTTATTGACACACGCACAGAATGAACTCCGGGCGCCCTTCATTGTCACTACACTAATTGAAACTGTTCCAGTCGCTTTAGCTGCGAATAAGTCCGTTGTTGTTGAGTAATGAGATCTCTTCGACATGTTCATGGCTTTCCAGCCTCTTCTGGTATTTGCTTGCAAACTCCTTGATCTCATCTTCGACGATAGGTATTTTTAGGTCTCGATGGATGTCTTCATCTTAGATGCACCACGGGGCATTGACTGTGATGAGACAGTGAAAACAACTGTGTAGTACATAATACTGTGAACTACTTTATTTTGGAACGTTTGAATGACTTTTATATTAGATTTTTTGATGCATCCCCAAAGTTGCATACCATAAATCCATATAGGCTTCAGAATTTCCTTATAAAGAAGCAGTTTATTATGTATTGACAATACAGATTGGCGCCTTAGTAGCCAATACATTTTTCTGAATTTGAGACTCAGTTGCCCACGTTTCATCTTTACATGCGTTTTCCATCTTAGCTTGGCATTCAGAGTCATGCCCAGATACTTTGCTTCGATGCCATGTGGGATTCTTTTGTGATTGACTGAAACTAGTATATAGTTATATTTCCGGTTGGTGAAATCGACATGGGTAGACTTCGCCTCATTTAATTTAATGCGCCATTTCCTTGTCTAATTGGTGACATTGTTGACGTCTGTTTGGAGTTTGTTTGTAGCTGACTGAATTTCATTTCCAGTAGCGATTAAAGCAGTATCATTGGCAAATGTTGCCGTTACTACTCCACTGCTTTGCGGGATATCGCTTATGCACAGCAAATAAAGGACCGGTCCGAGAATGCTGCCTTGCTGCACTCCAGCATATATATTTTTAAGATCTGAATATTCTTCACCATGGTTGATTCTAAAATGACGGACAGTGATATATGATTATATATGAAGAATTTGGCTCATTTGTTGTGGTAGATATTTTTCTAGCTTGTATTCGAGGCCCTGGTGCCACACTCGAATGCTTGAGCCACATCGAGGAATATCGTTGCATAGACATTTTTCTCTGCCAGCGTTCTTTCAATTACATTAGTGATTCCATGTACTTGATCTATAGTCGAGTGCTTATTGCGGAATCCAAACTGAGGCGTTGGAATAAGATGCTTCTTCTCTATAATAGTTTTGAGGCGTTGTAGGAGCAACTTTTCAAATAACTTGGGTATAATCGGCAACAAGGATATTGGGCGGTATAATGTTTTGTCTTCAGGTGTTTTGCCAGGTTTCAGGATCATTATAACTTCAGCAATTTTCAATTGCACTAGCACGTACCTGACGTGCTAGTGCAATTGAACCATAGTGACATACTACCAAAAAATATATGTAGGTAATGTTTACTGTGTTATTGTTTATTGTAGTGTTTGTGTATTCAAATACTACTGTATTGTGTATTCAAACTGTCATGAAAACCTATTGTTGTCAATGTAAGTATCGTTCTTTTATTTACTTTCATTCGTTACTTTATATATTACAAATTAATATAATTTATTTTTTAGTTTAGTTTTGAAAACGGGGGAGAGTACCGAAACGTTAACGTTAAAAGTTTGTAAAACATTTTTATAACATTTTTATATCTTTAAAATTTTGTTCGTTAGGCAAATTTATTACAAAAAGAATCACTGAGAAATTTGTCTCCGTTTGGTTTTTTGTTTTTACCCAGTGATTCTTTCTTTAAATAAGAAAAGGTACTTTTGATATCTTTTGAGTTTTAAATAGTGGCGAAAAACCCAAATAAAGAAAAAAAATATATGAACACGCCACAATCATTCAGACATTATTAATTCTGGATGTCTGATTCAGCCTATGTTTTGGAAGATCCGACACCTTTAGAATATTTGAGAATTTGATTCCTTTGGGCTTTGTAATGGTAATTTTAAATCAATCGAATATATATATATATATATATATATATATATATATATATATATATATATATATATATATATATATATATATATATATTACAACTTTTCGGTAAGCGAAAACCCTTCAAATAAGACAAAGAACAACAAAGAAATTTTAGTCGGTGAGATGTATGTATTTCTTGCAGTATGCCTTCTAATGCCGCAAGTTCATAAAAACAATGTGAAGGATTATTGGTCAAAAGATACCCTTATAGAGAAACCCATATTTATCAAATTGGTGTCGCGTAGGAGATTCCTTACGATTATGAGATTTTTACATTTTTCAGATAATTTTGCTAATTTTCAAATATTTATTAGATAATTTCTAATATAATCAAGATGATCGATTGTATAAAATTAGAATTGCTGTAAATCATTTCGAGAAGTGTTCAAAAACTGTGTATATCCTTTCGAAAGTCTTGTAATTAACGAAAGCTTGTTGCTTTTCAAAGGAAGGCGGCCTTTTCGCCAATATATTCCCTCCAAAAGACACATATTTGATGTAAAATTTTTTGTTATAGTTTATTGTGAAACGGGATATATTTTGGACTTTATTATTTATACTGGCTCTTTAAGTGAGACTAATAGAATGTACATGCCAAAATTTGAAAGAAAATTAGAAAGGGGGGAAATCGATTTTTTTTTCAACAGAAAGAGAGAAAGACTGCTGAAAATGGAAAGACAAACGGGAAGTAAATATGCTTACTTCAATTCACAATAAAGTTATGGAAACTGTAACAAATAAAGAAATGTTGATATACAGAAACCTAAGTGCCTGACCGATTACAATATCAACATGGGGGAGTTGACAAGACCGATATGGTTTTTAGTACTACCGAATCGGTAGGAACATCTATAAAATGGCATAAAAAGATCTTTCATTTGATTGATTTAAATTATATAAAAAAAAAGAAATAAGCATTCCATTGCTACATTTAAGTAACACTAAGAATTTCACTAGAAAATTCACATTTGCGATTAATTGAAAGACATTTTCCAACATTGTTTGAAAGAAAACCAAATAAATAAAAAATGTTCAGGAAAGATGCGTCGTTGGTGCTAAACAAAATAAATCAGTTGCTATTGCTAATCTGTGTGTGATTGGTTACTTCAAACGGTAGCTAGCTCAAGATTTAGTTATATTGTTTGTTTTTCGTCAATTTTCTTCTTATTTTTCTTAGGCTACTTAAATATAGCTTTCAATATATGCCTTTTAGTTTTTTTCGTAGAAATATGTGTATGTTTATATTTGTTTATAAATATTTTTTACTATTTATCGTATAGGTAAAAAATGCTAATTTGTTGTTGGTTAGTTTATTTTTGTATAATTTTTTTTATTAATTAAATATAGTTTGTAAAGTAATGTTATCCAAATAAAAACTAATGTCTTCTTTGCTAAATGTTTCTATTTGATAAGAAACTAGTAGAAAAAATGTGTTTTCTTGAAATAATAAATTTGGTGGATTGCGACCAGAACCGCATCGTACGTATCGGCACACACGGCAGCTGCAGTCTGACATACTCGTCAGTGTGAACCGGCGCGGTCTTGAAAGGGTTAAATGCCCCCCTTGGCTTCTTCCAGTCGAATACACTCTGGAGATCCAATTTACTAAAAGACCCAATCTAGTAAATACGATAGTCTATGAGTGACATTTACATTTCAAACAGTGTTGCCGCTAGTATATTTCATAGTAATAACACTCTTATTGGAAAACTCTTAGATGTTGTTTCTTCAAATAACCCCAGCAATAAAAATAATAGGTGATTCTTGATGGCTGGTTAACGAATATCACCAAATATGAATTTCACCAAGGTCTCGGTTTCGTTTGCTGCTTCATTATTGGTAAATTACCCAATAGAGATATACCCCAATGGGTATAATATACACATTGAGAGCCAGCAGTCTCGATGATTACGTTGTTTAAATTTTAAAAGTGTTTTAACTGTTTTAAAATGTAAATTACATTTAAATAAATATTGTCTAAAGGATTACTTACTGCTTGTATGAAATTTCTTCAGAGGATCGACGATGGCAAAAAACCGATCGGCTGAGAGTGCGGTTAGCGTAAATACGGAAACCCCAACCGATATATCTTTGCCAGTTTCGGATAACTTGCAGATAAGGGCACCCCACGGCCAAGATTCCACTGTATAGACGATGGACGTGAACGGTACGCTGGTTATGATCACCAGGAGATCGGCGATGGCTAAAGAGAAAATATACCTGCAAAAAAGAAAATATCTGTAAAACATTATTACTGCAAATCCTTCGAAGGGTTTCGTTACAGTTCGAATTTTTCGCAGGAAAGAAAATGTTGCAGATAAGAAGAGAGATAAAGGGAAAACTACATTTCGAAGAGACAATATACGATAAATAGTATATTTTAGTTAGTAGTATATGTAAACTTAAACATACACACCCTTACATACAAGCAGAGGTCACAATGGTTTCGCGTTAAATTCGTTTGGATAATTTAGTTGATTGTTACAATTTGAGAGCCTTGATTGATGCTAATTGCCACGTAGGTATACGTGAGTTTGCTGGGAGTTTAAATTAATTGAAAACAATGGTTGTTAATCATTGAATCAAGATTGATTACGTGAAAAAAGAACTGATCAGTCAGGTGGCATACATTTGGCTGTTATTCTATTTTCAAATAATATAAACTAATATTATTATAACATAAAATAAAAAAGAAACATTGTTAAAACAATTTCATAAAAATTAACCATCATTCCGTACATCAGCCAAAATAGCATTGACCAATTGAGATGTAATATGTGTGACACTATATATATATATATATATATATATATATATATATATATATATATATATATATATATATATATATATATATATTGTCTCTCGATGAACAGACTCTTCAGGGCGCGACATATACCACACCACCAAGAATAGGGAGACCCCATCCACAGCCAACAACCCATGTTTTTGCCGACTTCCCGTCGGATGGCGTATATATGTAATGTTAGATTTTCTTGGACTGCGTCTAATGAGACAACAGTAGCTGAGTGTCATTACAAACATTGAAATTCAATTTTCCAAATTTCCATAGAAAAAAAGATCCAATAATAATGCCATTTAAAATACCGCATCAAACGTTCACCTTAGTAGAATATTGTCTCTTACATTGTATCACCCAATGTGGGTTATCTTGAGCCCATAATCTAATATTTTGTGATGATACGGTAACATTTATCGTAAATGTGGCTTCATCTGTGTATAAAATATTTTTTAGAAATGTAGGATATTGTATGTGCATGCCTTGTAAAAGAAACAGTTTCCATTCTTCTTTCAGTGTCACCAACTTCAAGTGTTTAAATAAATTTTGGTTTAAAAGAATTCTTAATGCTGTTTTCCGAGACCTATCCAACTAAAATCTATCCAACTAAAATCTATCCAACAAATCGGTTTGGACAGATTTTTATAGGTCCAGAAATAAAAAATTTAAGGGGGTGGTAAGTCCTTATCCTAGACACACTGTATATCTGGAATTTTAACGAGACAAAACAAGCCGACCTCCATTAGATAGAACTTTAAAACTTAGTTTAGTTTTTACATAACTCTCTTTGAGAATAGTCGCGAGGCCGAAACATGTCAGAAACTATCTTAAATATATTGTGAAACAAATACCAAGTATAGTTAGGTGTTTCTTAATGTGACCTAAACCGTTTAAAATGTGTTATGGGGAGAACAATTAGTGCTAATAATTTCAACTTTAACATTAAACGGCAATAATGAGCAGATTTTATGTAAGTTAGTGTTATTATTTAATAATACTGGCACTTAATTTTGATTAATTGGAAGAAATAAACTTGACTGGTCCTTGGTTTCACAATATTTATTAGATTAAGGAACAAACACCACCTAGAGGTCGGCGTGTTACTAGCATATTTCGACCTAATTTGCGACAGGTCGTCACACTTGCAGGCTAAGTTTTAATAAAGAGAAGCAGATTTCTGTCTACTTAATCCTACGAATTGTTAATATAGAACAATTAACTGTATATTAAATAATGTGATATATATATATATATATATATATATATATATATATATATATATATATATATATATATATTATTCTTCACGTATGGGCCCTGGTGGATCACGCGAAGTACAATTAGAGGCGTTTGTTGCCGTTCACCTTCCTTTGCGCCCATACTAATTTCATTCTTTCGCTATGAGCTTTTTTCCTTTCGTCAGACCAAGTTGTTCCAGTCTTCCTACATTTTTCCCTCTGGCCAACCACCCAAACGTTAACCTTGTGCCTGAAACAGCCTGTATCCTGAATTCCACATTGTGTAATATTTGCTGATCTTAGATCCTCTTTAATTGCAGCAATCCATTTAATTATTTCTACTTTAGCTCTACTCCTATTTTCATAAAATTCGACTATTTGTCTAGTTAATCTACTCGGATTCTTTTCTCAAGTCTTCTTTTTCTCATATCGCTATGTATATCAGTGTATTGTTTGATTTCTTGGTTTTCTCGAAGTCGGTATGTTGTGCCATTTATTTGTTTGGGGTCTAAGATTTTTCTTATGATTTTTCTTTCCTTCTTTTCAATGTCCTCGATGTCTCTCTTTCTATTCATAATGAGCGTTTCTGCCCCATATATACATTCTGGTTTAATAACTGTGTTGTAATGTCTCAATTTCGTGTTTTTAGATATGCATTTTTTGTTGTAAATATTTTAAGTATAAATATATATATATATATATATATATATATATATATATATATATATATATATATATATATAAAATATATATATATATATATATATATATATATATATATATATATATATATATATATATATATATATATATATATATATATATATATATATATTATATATATATATATATATATATATATATAATTATATATATATATATATATATATATATATATATATATATATATATATATACATATATATAAATATATATATATATATATATATATATATATATATATATATATATATATATATATATATATGTATATATATATATATATATATATATATATATATATTATATATATATATATATATATATATATATATATATATATGAACGTTTGTTAGTTGCTTGACTGAGAGGAAGCTCCACTCATCCCTCACATTGGAGGACACATGTTTCGTCTGTTGGTGGTTAGACTCATCAGGGTACAGAAATATGATCTCTCGTCAAGAATAGGGAGTCCCTCTCCACAATCAAACAACCCACACTTTCGCCGACTTCTCGTCGGATAGCTTATAATTGCAGTTTTTTAATTTCTTTGGGTTGCGTCCAATGAGACAACAGAAAACAGATTGAACAATAATTAATAAATAGTTGGATGGATTGTCGGCTGGTAAAACCCTACTTTGGGATATTTTATGTATGTTTAGCTGTAATTTATAAAGATGTATCGGTTTGTGTAGTATTAGGTTGGTTCGTCTCATATCAGTAATATGTGTTTTAAAATATTTTAAGAAAGGGTAGATATGGAATTACATGAGCACAAGCGATATCCAATATAGAATAGTCTAATGGAAAATCTAAAATAGATATGTGAACTATGGCGAATGATCGAAAGGCATGGAAAAAATTTGTGAAGCATTAAGAAAATTCACTCTCACTCAAATTATGGGCACATGGAGGCTCAGAAGAACAACAAGAAGATAATATAATAAAAACCGTTGGCGTTAAAAAAGTAATATTGCGGATTTCTTTACTTTTATGAATACCACCTTCTTCCACATTACATATGCATACATCAATGTTTCAATTTTTTTAACCATACATCTATAATTTTTTTTCATCTTGATGTATGAGAGATTGAATAATATTTATCAAAATGCCATCTCACAATACGGAACAGCCTGTACAACTTCTCAAATTTTACTGTGATGATGGTAATTAATTTTCAAACTTAACTATCATTAGCGAGGGGCTTATTCTCTTTTAATTTAATACGTAAACAAACAACATGGGGATATAAGGGGTGAAGAAAATTTAAGAGAGATAGAACAACGACTACATTCCAGCCAAAAAATACCTTGCTCTTGAAAAAAACACTTAGAATAAGTTCAAGTGCCAACGAAGTTTACCTGACAACTTAAATAATCTTTACTTATAAATCAGTATTTTGGGCAATTTGTTTCGGATGTAAATGATAATTGCGATGAAAGGATAACTTACTACTAGTCGAATAAATTTCCCTCGGCAGGCGCATTCTCGTTCCCGTTGGTGGATGAGAGGGTAGTGGATGATATGTTATTTAGCTTAAAAAACATACGACAGGTGCTGATAATATTTCTCTGCGGATGCTATGGTATTGCAGCCCCTTTTTTGATATATATATATATATATATATATATATATATATATATATATATATATATATATATATATATATATATATATATATATATATATATATATATATATATATATATACTTAATATAATTAACAGTTGCGTAGAGCAAAACTACTTTCCACTAATTTGGAAGCAGGATATAGGGATCCCTCTTCCGAAATATGGTAATTTTTCTTCATTTTTGGACCTGCCTATTATTAGCACACTTCTAGTTGTTTCTAATATTTTTGAGAACATTTTGTTTAAACAGGTGACTTCAATAAAATAATCTCCGATTCGCAATGTGGCTGGTATTTCAACGTCTATAGCTCTGACTTGTGTGACTAGTTATTTATTTAACAGCTATGATAAGGGCTTAGCTAGCGTGTTTCTATTACTAGACCTTTCTAAGGTGTTCGATACATTAAACCACAGCCTCTTATGAGCAAAATTGCCATACTATGGGTTTGACGAATTATGCCTTAATCTAGTGAAATCCTTTCTAGATTGAACAATATATTTCGTTAATTATGAAAACTCGCCTAAATTGGATGTTCATGCTGGTGTGCCTCAGGAAACATAGTTGGGCCCATTGTTCTTTATATACATCTGATACATCTACATATGTACATCTGATGCATCTACATATATACATCTGATATTTTGCGTTCTGTTAAGAACATGGAAGTGCAGGTTATGCTGATGACAAACAATTATATATCAGTTTTTCTCCCCGCGAATATTCTAAAGCGAATAATATAATTAAAAATCAGGTGAAGAAGCTTAAAAGACTCATTAGCACATAATCTGAAATTAAATTTTTCTAAATTTAAAGTTATACTATTTTGTCTAAGTCTAACTATATTTTTGTAAAGACGAATCTTGATTGGTTTTGCAGATTGTGCGCAAAACTTAGATGTTATTTTGGATTCAAAGTTACGTTTTAAAGATCATGTATCCAAGTTAATTCATAAATCATTTATGCACCTTAAATTACTTTATGTTAAAGCTATTATCAGAGTCGTTAGTACTTTCTCAACTTACTTACTGTGACTTCATTTATTTCCTATGTCTCGATTCTGGGTACAGGGGCAGAATACAACGGGTGCAGAATGCTTGTTGTCTTACCTTTGTACTTCGAAAACGGGATCATATCTCTCAATACATTAATCAGCTAAGTGGCTTACTATGGATTACATATGGCAGTTTCGTATAGCTAATTTCACGTATAAGGTTATCAATGCTGACAATAATTATGAAGCCTGATAATTCTGATTTTATGGTGGTGACATGGGAGGAAATTTTTATAATTTTATAGGTGTGTTTTTTTTCTGCTTAGAGATTAAGATCGGTAGGATGGTTGAGTGGAATAGCAATTTATGCTAGACTTCGCCAACTTGCAGATCAACTAATGGAGAAATTTTACTTATTTTGTGAATGTACTTTTGTTTATTTTTTATATCATTCATGAGATTCAATAAAGGCCTTTTATTATTATAAAATTATTATGGTCTAGAAAAATTATTTGTCAGTATGTTTTTAAGAAATCCTACAAATGTCATATTATTTATTCGAAATATTCTCCTTCAATAGAAATATAATGACTAATACGTTCAAAAAGTGCATCCAGTCTACATCAACTTTTTTATCTTAGTAATTGGAATATTGCTAAATTGCTCTGCTATTGAATGTTTTCTTTAGATGCAAGAACGCTTTTTTTTGTTGCCAAATTCAGCTTAGGAAACAGAATATAGTCGCAAAGAGCGAAATAGTCTCATATGATGTTCACACTAAGGTGTTGAAGCAAAAAACGTTTTATTAAAAAAACTTTGTTGAACGTAGCCAGCAATTGCCTATTTGGTTAATTCTAGATATTCAATCCGAATATGATGAACCTTTTTGGTGCTTTTTTTAACTTTCTCAATATCATAGTAGTTTCGACATTTTTATGGATGATAGTTTCAATTTATTGGCTTTCATTGGGCACTGAGTATACTTTAGCCTTCTTTGAATTCTGAATTTCACGTACACTTGTTATAAATATTTATTTTCTATAGCACTTTATTCGTTTTTAATACAGAACTTAATATCAATCACTTTTTCCAATTTTTCTACTTGTGTGTTGTTAACCACGCTAGTATTATCAGGAAATGATTCAATCTTAAATAATTTCCGGATTGAATTATCTCCTGATAAAAGTTATTTGATGTTTAGTGGCAAATCTCTTTGATTTAACTGTTTCATACCAATGGTTCTAATAGAAGCATTGATCTCCACAACTTAATGTAGAATCTTTGTTCTTTATTAATTTGTAACCGAGGTATATAAACTTTTTAAATTTAGAGATGTCGAAACTTAGTTTTTAGTGGTACAGATGTCATGAAATTTGTACAGGGTATTAAGAAGGTCGACACTTTATAAATCAATCCCCATAATTAAATAGTGCCACCATTTTCGATAAAATAGAGCCATTGCCGTTATTTCTGGAATAGAGGGTGAAGAACTATTTGTCGGCAGAATTAGACCAAATAAAGAATGTTGTATATTTAAATATATTATGTTTTATAAACGATGTCTATATAAATTATTTGTTCCAATATGTAAATTCCGCAATTTTAGGTCAATGTAATAAATTATATTACATAATGTTTCCGCTGCCAAAGCGTGCCAAAGTAGCATCAATTTTACGACGAATTTCTACAACGTATTTATCTTTTCCGGTGTTTGATTTTATGCCCCATCGGGAGTTGGTTGTAAAATAAAATTTCGCATCTTAAACGATGTTTAAAATCTGTTTACCACTTAGTTTATTTTCGTATTTTTATCACGTTCAAACTAAAAGGAAATCAATGTTAAAGTTTTTATATATACATATATATATATATATATATATATATATATATATATATATATATATATATATATATATATATATATATATATATATATATATATATATATATATATATATATATATATATATATATATATATATATATATATATATATATATATATATATATATATATATATATATATATATAATATTATTATTATTAATAATATATATTATTATTAGGTGCGTATAGACCCGGTTGGATCACGCAAAGCATTCTGACTCATTTTCGAATGTTCTTTCTGATCCTCCACACCTCTCTCATCCTTTCTCCGTGGATTCTCTTTCTCTCATCCGTCCACTTTGTTCCCAATCTCCTCGAAACTTCGCTCTCTGATGCAACGTTCTACATATGTATTTTGTTTCTGTATGTGCTTCTATCCTCAATCTCTGTCGGACCCATTTGTGCCTTTCCCAAATCAGCTCTGACTTGTGTGATCCAAGCTACTGTTGACTTGACCCTTTGTATGTATGTAAGAATTCTGTTGGTGAGTCTTATCGGTGGGAGTCTACTGATATTTCTAGAGAATTTCAACCTTCTTTTTCTTATGTCCGCCGCTACGTTGGACATTTTCTCTGTGGTCTGTATCCTTTCTCTGCCAGTTTTGGGTCGAGAATTTTTCTCATAATTTTGCGTTCTTTTTTTAGTATGTTTTCTATGCCGCTTTTTGTATGAAGTGTTTCTCTTGCGTATAGTATTACTGGTTTGATTACTAGGTTGTAGTGTCTTATTTTTACGTGTGTGGATAGGCATTTCTTATTGTAGATATTGTGTGTCTTGCCGTATGCCCTCTTCATCTTCTGTAATCGAGTCTTCTGTGCTATCTTCTCTCCTCCTGTGGGTTTGAGGATCTCGCCCAGGTATTTGAAGTGAGTAACCCTATTTATTCTGCCGTATTTGGTGTTCAAATTTTGGACATCTAATTTTGAGCAGAAGAATTCGGTTTTTTGAAAGCAGCACTTTCTTTGCACATTCGGTATAGCTAGGTTGTCTGCGAAAGCCAGGCATGATATTTCTATGTTTTTTGTTTTTGGATCGTCCGAGTCGTATTGGTTTCCAGTGTCCTTGATTTTTTAGTTCTTTTTCCCATTCCTTTATGACTTTGTCCAGGACCAGGTTGAAGAGGCGTGGGGATAACTCATCTCCTTGGCGTACTCCAGTTTTAATCAAGAAGGATTCGGAAATGTCTCTCATAAATTTTACTTTAGAGGTTGTGTCAGTCAATGTCGGCTTGATCAATCGTAGTGTTTTGGGGTTGTGTCCTTATTCTTCTAGAATGTTAAACAAAGATTTTCGGTCGATGCAGTCGTATGCTTTCTTGAAGTCCACGAACGTGCAGATGATTGGGACTTTCCTGATAGCTTTGTATTTCAGTATAGTTTTTCGGTTAAATATTTGTTCAGTGCATGAGTGATCAGGGCGAAAGCCTGCCTGGTACTCGCCAATTTTGTGTTCTAATTGTTCTTGTGTTCTCTGGAGAAGGAAGGCTGAGAGGATTTTGTAAGTGACTTGTAGTAAGGAGAAGGTTGTTCACATCTGTTCTGTTGCCCTTGCCCCAAAAAAATTGAAAAAACTATCACCATTAACTCAATTTTCAAAAAAATATTGCCTTAGGAGGCGATTTCCGATAATACCACCCTCACATTAAGCCACCATCTATGCTGATGATTTAGTGGAAGTTATGTCGGTTGACGTAACCATTTTTATGAAAAGTTGCCCCCTCCGTGAATAAAATATATTTGAAAAAATTCGGTTCTTCTCTTTTTTTTTCTATCGGTTACAAAATTCAAGCCTTCGTTCGGAATCATTTCGATTTAGTTCTTGCACTAATTGTATATGATACGGATGCAATTTATACTTCCTAGTTATTCTGTTCGCTCTGGATCTTTTTACGCCTACCTAGTTTTATATCTGCCTGCATGAAATATGCGGATTTTTAATTACAGCTTGAAGAACTAAATATTCGGTTTCTTCACTCATAGCTCTTTCCCCGCAATTCCAAGCTTTTTCGTAATCTACACATCCAGTTTTTTCAAATTGCTCTTTCAGTCCTATAAACACTAATGCATTAGGATAGCGTTGAATTTTTGCGCATAAATTCTGCTTGCTAAAAAATAGTTTTGATCATTTGGGCACAAAACGTAAATAATTTTTAACAATGCGTCTCTAGAAAAATTAATTTCCGTTCTACTTTCTGTTCTACAGAACTACACATTTTTTTTTTTTGAATTTTAATGGTATTTGGTGCAAAAAAGTAAAACCTTAATTATTTAATTGTCATTATAGATACTACTTAAATTATCAGTAACAGTTCTGAATAAATTCACTGTTTTTTATGTAAATCATTTCTTTTATATTTCCTTTTTTATATTGTGTTTCTAATAGTCTTTTATATTATGTTTCTAAAGTTAATATTATATTATGTAATATTATGTTATTATGTATTAAAATTAAAGTTGCGGTCATTATCTATGGCGAGTTTTGATAGGGCAGTTACGTTATATTCTATGTTTCTAATGCTTCTTTTTGTGTACATTTATTTTGGTTTTAAAATATTGTTTAGTTTGGCTATTGTATGAGGTTGTGCTATTCAAATATATATATATATATATATATATATATATATATATATATATATATATATATATATATATATATATATATATATATTGTTTAGTTTGGCTATTGTATGAGGTTGTGCTATTCACACATATATATATATATATATATATATATATATATATATATATATATATATATATATATATATATATATATATCAACTAGATTCTCTTGAAAATGGCTTCAAAGTTGAACCCGAACCGTCGAGTTTTTACAAATCTAAAATGGGGTTCTACCCGAACCTAATAATGTTAACACCGCGGAAGCCTTTCCCAATATATAACAGGATTAATTCACATTCTGCGTATTCGCTGTTAAGATGACACTTAGGTTTGTGGTTCTGGACAGTATTGCTATATATATATATATATATATATATATATATATATATATATATATATATATATATATATATATATATATATATAATGAGCTATATATGTGTAAGTCTAACATGTTAATTGTAAGTTTAAATAAATATTACAAATAATCACAACACATTATATACATAACTAATTTTTAAAGTAAATATGCGGATTTTATATGTAAAAAAATTGAAATAGTCCAATTTCTTTCTGAAGATTTGCTTTAATGTAAATTATCCTTTTATCCTGTGTTGAAAGGAATTCACTCTAATTTCTTCTTGAAATTCTGTATTGGACTGGAAAAATGACTCGTTTTTATTTATAGTATAATCGCCCACACCAGTCAAACTTATTAAAGGTGGTTATAAATTGCTTTACATGGAAGGTAATGTAAGTCTAATGGATCACTTGCCACGGGTTAGGTTGGTGAGGTAAAAAATACTTTAATACCGGCATTTTTTGATTGATGATTTTTTTACAAGCTATCAAGATATTAAAGTGTAATGTTTATAAAAATATATACGCTTTTTATTTTCAGAAAGAATATTTTTCTGCTCAGACTTTTAAACGCATATATATATTTTTTTTAGATGCGGTCAATATACTTATATAATTTTTGGGAGCAAATTAAACTAAAATTTTAGAAAATCCACCCTTCCCTTACATTGGAGGGCACATGGTATTGGATATGGTCTCCTTATTTTTGCCGAATATATATATATATTTCGCCAGCCCTTTGCAGTTCTTGTATGCGTCTTTGCAGCTCCTCTGGGTCTTGTGAAATGAGAATAATATCATCTGCAAATCTAAGATGGTTTAAGTTTGCACCATTGATCTTTACACCATCCTGTTCCCAATCCAGTTTATGGAATACTTCTTCAAGGCCAGCCGAGAAAAGAATAGGCGATATTGCGTCATCCTGCCGTACACCTCGTTCTATATTAATTCCCACTTCAAGATCATCAAGGTGAATGGTGGCTGTAGCTCCATCATATATCGATTTTAATAGGTTTACATAGGCTCTCTCTACACCTTGGCTAAGCAGTGCATCCATTATCGCATGCTTTGAGATGGAATGAAATGCTTTTTCGTAGTCGATAAAAGCCAAGCACAGCGGCATGGTGTATTCGTTGTGCCTTTCTATGACCTGCTGTACAACCTGGATGGGATCCATTGTACTGAATCCACTTCTGAATCGTGTTTGTTCTCTTGGTTGTGCGTCATTCAGTTTTTTAATATTCTTTTAGAAATTATCTTAGTGAAAATTTTGTACATCACTGATAGGAGGCTTATTGGACGGTAGTTCTTTAAATCTTCCTGTGCTCTTTTTTTGTGTAAAAGGATCACTTCTGTATTTTTCCATAAGTCAGGTACTTTTTGTTCTTTGAGGCATTTTGAGTATAATTTTGCCCGTGTTTTATGTAACGTCCGACCACCAGCTTTTAGCATTTCGACAGTTACACTATCCTTTCCTGGAGCCTTGCCGTTCTTCAGCAATTCTACAGCATTTGTTACTTCCTCCACTAGGATATCTGGCATTATATATTATTCTTCCGTGGGTATTGCTGTCCCTGACTGGCTCTGATCTTCATACAACTGGGAATAAAACCTTCTGACAATCTCTAACATTTGGGTACGTGCCCTGCACACTGTGCCATCCTCACGCTTTAAAGCATATATTTGCGTTCTTTTGTTTCTCAGCTTCTGTTTAGCTTTGTTAATTCCTTTGTTTTCTTCCAGGGTTTTTTGCACTAGCTGCATATTGATTCGCCGCGTGTCCTCTCTGATACGTTTTCTTATAGTTTTGCAGAGCTCAGTGTACTCGACCCCGCCAAAAGGACTACCTGCATTTCTCATTGCTCGCCGTTTCTTCATTAAACAAATTGTCTCACTGGAGATTTTTGTTTGTTTGAGACATTTTTCTTCTGGTGCTATTGAAGCAGCCGTTTGAAGTACATTGTTGGCGATTTCTTCATATTGAACTGATATTTCCACCTCCTCTGGATCTTGTAACGCAGCAAACCGGTTTGACAAAGCAATCTCAAAATCGCTTCCCCTCTCCAGCAGTCTTCCAGAATCAACCTTGCCCTTTCTTGATCTTACCATTCTTTCGCGCTCTTTTCGACAGTCAATCCGAACCCTTGCTCGTACCATTTGGTGGTCACTTCCAACATTAAAATTGTTAAGGACAGTACAATTGGTAAATATTGTTTTATCGTTGGTCATGATGTAGTCAATTTCGCTTGTGAGCCCAGATGGAATTTTCCATGTCCATTTTCTGCTGATATTTTTCTTATAGAATGAATTCATAATATATAGTTCTTGTCCTTTTTGAACGGGCCAGTTGCATTTTCGTCTGTTCTTGTTGTTCCAAATCTGGCATTAAAATCACCCATCAGGATTTTGTACCTACATTTCTCCTTGTATAAAAGCTGGGCCACATCATCATAAAATTCCTCAATTTCCTCATCTTTATGGCTTATAGTTGGTGCATAAGCTTGGACGATTTGAAGCCTAAACTTTTTATTCAGCTGAATGACGCATTGGGCTAATCGGTCGGATGTACTTTCAAATTTTACCACACTGTCCTTCAGCTTTCGATTGATGAGGAATCCAATTCCGCCACATCGGCCATTTTCGGTATCTCGAGTGTAGAGTACGTGTCCAGTTGGTTCCAGTTTGATTAACTCTTCACCCTTTCTTCGTGTTTCACATAGCCCAATAATATCCCAATGTACGTTATCAAGTTCGATTAACAGTTCTTGCAATCGGGCCTCCGTTTTCATAGTCCGTATATTTAACGTTGCAATGTCAAAAGTCCAATGGCAGCCTGATCTAACCCGGTGATTCTTAGCACCCTCTGCCTTGGGGCAGGTCTTCCCGCTGCCGTAGGTAGTTGCCCCTTGGCCTCCGGGGAATGAGGGCCGTGTTTGAGGTTGTACTGTCATATTTCAACATATTTTTTTGGACCGTAATCTGCCACGCTGGTCCAATGCGGGTTGGCAGATTTTGGATCATGTTAGTCTGAGGCCTCCGCCTTGACCCGTCCGCCAGGGGTGACCCTCCCAGGAGCATAGACTCCAGACGGCATAGCTCAAAGCTTCATTGCCCTACTCAAACCCCTTTACCACGTCAAGGTCTGATCCACAAAGGGGATATATATATATATATATATATATATATATATATATATATATATATATATATATATACTAAGTGACAGAAAAAGTGAGTTGAAAAAGAAAAAAAGAAGAAAAAGGTTGTTTTACCGGTGTAAAGGTAATCAATTAACAAAATGCCTTTTGCATCCCAAAAAATTGATGCCATAATCTTTTTGCCCGATCTTCACCACTTTGGCTGCTTCGGAGCTGAACAACCGGGCTCAGTCCACTCTGTAGTTTGTTGTCGCAGTTTAAGATCATAGTGATAATCCAAAGTATCATTTATAGTTACAGAACGACATTTAAAATCTATTTTATTCTTTCGAAAAAGATCCAAATGTTGGCTAGAAAAGTTTACTCGAAGTTGTTTTTGATCAGAATTTAACAAATATGGCACCCATCTTGCATATAGTTTTCTCAAACCAAATTCCATTTTCAAAATATGAAAGACCCGTTTAGCTGAGATGTCCATGGCCTTAGCAACTTCGCTCAAAGTTAATTGTCTATCGTCCATAACCATATCATATATATGTATCGAATTGAAATAATTATTTGTTCGGTAGTTGCCCTTATTGAAAATCCAGAACGAGGATCATCATCCAGGTTTATACGACCATGTTGAAACTCATCTGCCTACTTACAAACCATTGTTTTTGAAGGAGCTGGCTCCTCTGATACATTTACCATTGCACTATGAATTTTCATTACCTTTAAACCTTTTTTTACAAAGAATTGGAATCACCGCCAGATTTTCAATATTTTCCATTGTAAAAAAAATACACTGAAACGTTTACTGTACGCTGCTGTTTTTGTATGAATTAATTAACAGATCGACTTCAAACTTCACATATGTTCATATAAAGGATGGAACTTCAAAAAGTAGTCCACTATACGATTCTTTTACTGCTCTATAGGTGTCGCTCGTTTCAATTAGCTCTAGTATAAAAAGCTATATGTAATTTGTTCAATAGAAATCCGACCAATAATTTGTAAAAACCTGTAATAAATAATGTCATAAACATTTTTCCAGCGTGTTAGCATAAATAACTATTGTACGACGAGTTTCTGAAAGTCTATTTATCTTTTCCAGCATTCGATTTCATGCTTCATCGAGAATTGGCCATAAACTACAAATTTTCATCTTAAATGCTTCTTTAAGTCTTTTATGTCGATTTTGCCATTAAACTAAGCGAATGTTTCCTTATATCAAATCGTTAGGACTATTTCACACATAATACAGATATATCGGGCTGCCCGGAAAGTTCCTAAGGATTTTTTTTGAGAGAAGGAGAAACGCAAATAGTTTATGTAAATATTGATTTAGTCTATTATGTAGTTACCATTATTATTTCCAACTTTTTGCCAAGGTTGTGGTAGGTCCATTATGCCTTTTTATTTAAAATTACTATCTTTATTGATAAAAAAAATATCAACAGGTTTTTCACCTCTTCTTTGGTTTGAAACATTTCCCATTTAAAAGATTTTGGTGGGAGCAAAACAGATGGTCCTCCGATGGTGCAATGTCCGGTGATTAAGGTAGATGGGACAAAATACACTAAATAAAGTTTAACAATTTTTACTTTATCCTGATTGAAACGTATGGTCTTGAATTATCAGGACAAAACACCACGCTTTTCCTATTTGCTAATTCTGATCAGTTTTCTTCAATTCCTGCCTTCAGATTTAATTGTGCACAGTTGAGGTCAATTTTGTTGGCTGGTTCCGCGGAGGAAACCCAAAGTGAATGGGTCACTCCCAATATCATTAAATGTAGAGCATAATTTTCTTCGGATGAAGGCTGCTTCTCACCGTTTTTAAGGAAGTACGAGCGATACTTATGAGTCAAAAAAGTGATGAAATTTTTTGGTTTTCCAGAACTTAAAATAGTTACAAAAATTCATAATTTTTATTTATAATAGTAAAACAAACTGTATAATTAATTATAAATTATTATTTAAAAGATATACAACTTTGCTCCCGCCGTTTTCTTATAGATGGCGTGAGTGATAAGTAGTCGTCGAAATAAGTACATCATAGATGGCATGCAGTACCTTTGGGCATCTTGTAAACATAACCCAGTAGCACCAGTAGTTGATATGTATTTACATCATAAAGTTATTCGCAATTAAAAATATCAGTTTATGAACCAAATTCTTATCATTTGCGGGAGGTGTTAATTTATTTCTTTAACATGAAGAAATCTGCGGCTGGGGTCACTGAATGCTCTGAGCCACTTATGGTGAGGCCGCTATGAATGAAAGAACGTGCCGTGAGTGGTTTCAACGCTTGAAGAACGGTTATTTTCAAGTCAAAAATCAGCGTAGCCGTGCAAAAGCGAAAGTTTTTCAAGATATGAAGAATTAGAGGCATTGTTTAATGAAGACTCGTGTCAAAGCCAAGAAGAGTTGGCAAGATCATTGGGAGTGATTTGTGTGCCCTACGAGTTGAAACCAACAGATGTTGAACGCCGTTTATTTGCTTGTGAATAGTTGCTTAAAAGGCAAAAACAGAAGAGATTTCCGCATCGCATTGATAGTATAAGGTATTACTAGCACACTGTTTAAAAATTATTTTCAAAATGGCACGACAATGCCATCTTTGACAAGTATATCACTGCCTATCAACCAAGTGATTTTAGACAGGCACTGTATAGTGACTTCTCGGCTATTTACTTACATATATAAACAATTTTGTTTTGAGGATCTGTATTATTAATTGACAAATAACGCATTTTCTATTATTTTAATAGAAATTTATAATTATTTGGATATAATATTACGTTAGTAAAGTGCATTGTATTATTAATCAAAACAATGCTGGTTAATATTCCAAAAACCACTAACATTATTTGTTATATCAATTGCAATGATCTACTAGAGTTTATAAATCATCAGCATCCAAATGTTAATGATAATTTCACTTCAGATCGAAAATTTATAGTTAATGAAAAGCACTAACGCATTAAAGTATATTAATAATAATGTTAATGTATCCTCTGATATATCCTGATCTACACCTAGTATAATATCATAAACAATTACTTTATATTTCATTTTTAATGCTGAGAAGTTATGACCGTATGCAAATTAATTTTAATTCCAAAAACTTTATAGTATTCATTCATTCGACAATAAAATATTATACTATAAGCAGTACAAAAAAAAGTATAACTGGCTAAATTTATTACTATTAAAATACTAAGTGTAAAATTAGAGTAACTTCAAATACGAGGGTTGCTATTTTTGTATTCGGAATAATAAATAAAAACAAATATTTATCATTGAAAATGGTTTTACTGTTTTTCAAAATATTCTCCGCGATGATCGATATACTTTTGCATACGTTTGAATCAATTTTCATAGCACTTTTTCTATTCCGATTGAGGTATCTCCAAAATATGTATTTTGAATGAATCAACCGCTTCTTCTGATGACGAAAATCGTTGACCACGTGGTTTATTGGGTGCCAAATCAGGACTGTACGATGGATGACCTACCAATTCGCTGTTTTGATCGGTATCATATTGAGTCCTGCGTCGCGGGTTGTCTTTTTTTCAAAGACTTCTGGCAAACAAATGATTGATTAACATTCAGAAATGACTGTTCTGCGATTGTCTAGTGGCACACGCCCATTTATCCCACAAAAATAGGCGAGCATTTGCTTTGAAGTGTTTCTAAGTACGAACAACTTTTATTAGGTTTAGATCATTTTAGAGGACCCCTACAGGCTATTGCTGTTTACTTTCAGGCTCATACGCATATATCCAAGATTCGTCACGTGTTTAAATGTTATATACGACTTTTGACGCACAAGGATTGTATTTTTTGAGCATTTCTTTGCACTAATCGATATGAGCCTTTTTTGAGCGATTGTCAAATTATGCGAAATCCACACGCATAAATCTTTTTTAAGGATAAATATTCATGCAAAAATTGTTTATGCTTGTCGTATTAATGTCCAGGGCTGCCTCAAATCAGGGTATGTCACATGACGACCTTGCTTTATCAGTTCGTGCATAGTATCGATGTTTTCTGGCACAATAATCGATTTTAGGCGACCTTCTTTAAATACGTTCGCTATCTAACGACGGCCACGATTGAATTCACTAAACCATTGATATATAGGGGTTTTAGATGGTGTTTCATTTATTGATTGATAATCCACCTCTTAATAAATTATCGCACGAAAATTCTCACGAGTTCTCGTCTATGTCACATCTATGCGATGCGTGCATTGAATTCCACGCAAGATATCCCGATAAGTCTCTTCCAAATGCGGACTTTCTAAGAAATAACTTACTAAAATTAAAAACAACTCGTAGTGTGTGCCTAAAAATCCGCAAAAGACCCAACAATATTGTTACTGAAGAAAACATTCTATGTTGTAACGTGGAAAATCCTCTCAAGGCAACGAATAAAATGGTCCAAGAAATAGGTTGTTCTCAGTCAAAGGTGTTGGCCACTTTACAGGGAAATAATTATCACCTATACAAAATGAGAATCGTACTAGAATTGCATGATGAAGATGGTTATAGAAGAATGGAATTTTGTGACTGGTTTTTGGACAAGAAACGTCAGCAACCTAATTTCGAGAAGCATATTTTAGAGACGAAGCAAGTTTTTATTTAATTGGCATAGTCAATAGACAAAATTACAAATATTGGTTTGAGTCCTACAGACTTGAAATTTGGCAGAAATATTCTTTATATCTCGTAGATGTTCGCTAAGGAGGAGGGTTTATAAAAACCAACTGAAGAGTTAATTGACCCCAACAAGAGGGGTTGTGGGGACATAAAAGATAAATTCATTTAAAAAATATATGATCAAAAAGTTGCTAATATTTCGACCTTATTGTTTCACTGACCTATTTCCAAACTTCCTTGTTCGAAACTGGAGATATACAATGGAGATGGAGATATACAAGATTATATGGCACAGATCGCAAAATGTAATAAACCAATGGCACTAAGTATAAAGATTATAGTTTCATAAGTTTAGTTTGTTGAAAAAATATTGCTACTATAAATATATTACGTCTTGAAGTTTATTTTGTTAACAGTCCGTCTTTTCTATAAAAAAAGGTTTTACAATGATCAAAAATCACTTTATTGGAACAATTATATAATTTGGTCAAATTATATTTTTGAATAGTTGCTATAAAGAAAACATGTTAAAAAGTTATGGTCAGGTTTCAATTTATTAGCGAGGATATAAAAGTGTTAATATTTTTCAAACAAAAGACTGCTCGAACCTTTATAACGATGAATATTTATGGGGTTTTACATTAATGGACTTTATAATGTTTGCCATATAGGATGACTATCAGTGGTATATAAAATGAGAGTGATGTAGCAGAAAAGTTGTATTGGCATTTTTATTCTGATCAAAATATTGCCCATATAAAACAATGTAAAACCGTAATTTTATGTTTTCAGGATTTATTTCTAAATTTTCAATATTTTAACGCAATAGCATGCATTTCTTTAAAAGTAAATATACTGGAGAACAAAAAAAATCACTCGAATACAGAAACTGATATTCTTTTTGCTTGTTTCCATTAATGTTTCGGGGTACAGTTGTTGGGATACAGTACATTGTAGCAAAGTACTTAAATATACTGTAAGGTATTATATTAAGCTAAGCAGTATTCTTTTGGTTCTCTTAAAAGTATTAAAATGCCATGATATTGTTCACTATGCTATTTCAGACAATTCGAAAAAAGATGGTATCATGGAATTTGGTATGATGGTTTGATCGATAAGATGGTTTAGTTTGGTAACTAGTTTTCCTAGAACTATTTAAGGAGACGACGAAGAACATCTTAGATTATGAAATCGATATGAAAATATCCGGAACGTACATTTATTTGTTGCAGATCCAGGTGGGACTTACTCCAGAGTGACTTTAAATCGATATTTACTTGCACTGGACATGCGCGCTTATCAAATTTACTGGGTTCTTCGTCTTACAGTGCTCCACAAGAAACTTCGTATAGAGTGGTATCGAGGTAGAATTGAATGTGACCTGGGATAGAACTCTATTTGCTTTGGTGATGAGTCTAAATTTCGCTTAGTGAAGGACGTTTAAGACTAATGTCATTAAAATAGAGTCATTACCTTTATTTTTGGGACAGAGAGTGTATATTCTGTAAGTTTTAGTAAAATTGCATTTTTTGCGCCAGTAAATCATAAAATATCCCCAATTTAAAATAAAAAACATATGAAATATTCATCTTTTAAATGAACACCGTCAATTTAAATTAATTTTCAAAGCGGAAAATATGTTTATAAAGAATTTCTTTTGTAAAATAATTTTTGGAACGAAAATATGTATCTTCTTCTGAATATTTTGAGTGATGGACTATCATTTCATGATAAATAAAATTACAGAATATGTCTCCTAAATTTTACTTATTTTTTTTACGATTTTTTTTCCTCAAGCATACAACGTTCTGCATTTACCATAAATTGTTTTGTTTTGTTTTTAAAATTTGTCTTTCAGCAAAATAACTCCATATAGTCCAGCACCTAACAAAATGTTCATGATATATATATATATATATATATATATATATATATATATATATATATATATATATATATATATCATGAACATTTTGTTAGGTGCTGGACTGACGACGAGCCCTACCCATCCCTTCAATTGGAAGGTATATGTTTCGCCTTTCAATGTTCAAGTTCTTTAGGGTTCAGTTTAGTTCTTTTACTGACATATGCTCTCTTGTCAAGAATAGGGAGAGCCTATCCACAGTCAACCATCCATACTTCCGTAGTCAACCATCCATACTTCCATACAGTCAACCATCCATACCTTGCCGACTTCCCGTCGGATGGCGTGTATATAGAATGTAAGACTCCTTTGCACAGCGTCCAATGAGACAACAGTAGCTGAGTGTCACATACATTCAACTGCCGGATTCCACAATCTTATGTGGAACACACAATACGGCGAATACTCGTAGCAGTCAGGACTGCTCGTAACATTCTGCCTAAAATCTCGGCTTATAGTACCGGGTATTCCCATAAGATAGGCGTGATGATGATGGCGTGAGTTGAGTGCTATTACAACCCGCCATCAAAATGACCAGTTAACATGGCCTGGCTCTGATCTTCTCCCCCAACTGCTTTCCTTGCGTTCATCTGGAGCTCGGCTGATGATGGCTGAAGGGCTAGAAATCGATTCCGAGAGATACGTGATGGCGCATGGTGGCAGTTGGGCGAAGATGATCGGTGGCACCACGTGGAGAAAGGATGAAAGATTTCTGATTTCTGTACTATTATATATATATATATATATATATATATATATATATATATATATATATATATATATATATATATATATATACAAAAACAAAACAAGCTACCGTTCCTGACGTTCTAGTCACAAAAACAACAGAAGGGCGTCTACGACACACGGTATACAGAAAACCAATACATACAAACAGATATCTCAACGAACAGTCACACCACCACTCCACTCAAATCCAGGCAGTAGCAAACACCCTAATCTCAAGATCCATCCGCCTTACGGACAACGATGCACAACATACAGAACTCAACAACATAACGAACACTCTAAAACAAAACGGCTGCTCAAATAATACAATCAAGCGTGCAATACAACAACATCAAACATAAAAAACGACAGAACAAGCCGAAGAGACATTCAACGTAGTACTGCCATACATTATAGGACCGTATCGGAAGCCTTTTAAGAAAATACAAAATAAGGACAGCATACAAACCTCACCGAACAATAGGCGCATCCTTGAGAAACCCGAAAGACAAGGTCAGACTAGAAAATCAAGGAGTTTATCGCATCCTATGCTCAGGTTGTAACAAAAGCTACATCAGACAAACAAACCGAACAATATCTGCCAGAATCGAGGAACACAAAACAAGCATACGGAATAAGCAAAAAACATCGGCATTATTCCAACACCAAATAGAAACAAGTCACAAAATTAACTTTGATGAATATAACGAGATAGTCAACATAAACCATTTTCCGACACGCCTGATCAGAGAAGCTATAGAGATTGAAAAGCAAGGAAGTCTAAACAAGAGAGATGACGCTCTACACTTGCCGCCAACGTGAAAAAGCGTTCTTAGATCAGCAGACCCAGACAACACGACATCCAGAGCATGACTGGAAACAAAGACATCGCAAGTACGATAGGGGGCGGAGCTAGCGCCAGTGCCAGCCAATCGCTACCGACTAAGACCGAAGCCAGAAGAGATAAATATCAGACGGCAAATATCGCGATAGTACAGTTTGGAGCAGGACTCCAAGGTGACCGGACGTGTTTTTGTCTGGTCATCATGGGGGCAGACAACAGTGGCTGTTGGTAGTTTCGGCAGCGAAGGTCTGACTTGGCCAAGGTGGCGAACACCCCCGAAGTCGTCCATCATCGATGGCGCTTCAAACCTAACTCAGTGAATCAGTCTTAGCCCCGACGTTGGAGAAGATTCGACGCGCCGATGTTGGCTGCACCATCAAGTCCATCCTAATCCGAACTCACTAACCAGGAATAAGCAGTGAAATACCTGCAAGCTTTGGTGGTGGACTCCGAGTTGATCGGACGTGTTAGCTAGCGCGCTGGTTATCATGGGGGCAGACAACAGTGCCTGTTGGCACTTCCAGCAGCGAAGGTCTGATCTGGCCTAAGGAGCGGGCACCCCGGAGTCGTCATCTGGGGTGGATGGCGCTCCAAACTTAACCCAGAGAATTAACCTTAGCCCTGAATCTGGAGAAGCATCGACGCACTGGGATTGGCAGCACCACCAAATCCATCCCGAGCTACTAAACATCGAACAACACCATCAAAATCGCATAACATCAATCAACACCAGAATAACAACAACGAATAAAGAGAATACGCCAAACAACATCAGAAGAACAAGAACGAGAAACAAGCCATCTCTTTCAATTTCCATCAAGCGACTTCACGCCAGTCACAAAGACCACGAACCTAATCAAGAATAAACTTCTACCGTTTCCGATTCTCGCGGGTCGGTCTCCGAGCAGTATCCCCTTTTCATATTCATTGCAATCGATTAATCTTGATTTACACCGTGGAAACACGCTTAACCACGTCCAAAGGACGGCGCCTAAAAATGTTACAGGTCACGTCTGACGCGAAACGAACGTGGTCGCAACAATGGAACAAAAGTAAGGGCCCCAGGGTCAACTTGAAAACCAGGAAAGAAGTAGTATCACGATAGTAAGCACCGAAGATGCCAAATGAGATTTTGGTGAAAGGTCTGTATATATATATATATATATATATATATATATATATATATATATATATATATATATATATATATATATATATATATATATATATATATATATATATATATATATATATATATATATATATATATATATATATATATATATATATATATATATATATATATATATATATATATATATATATATATGCATATATATATATATATATATATATATATATATATATATATATATATATATATATATATATATATATATATATATATATATATATATACATATATATATATATATATATATATATATATATATATATATATATATATATATATATATATATATATATATATATATATATATGCATATATATATATATATATATATATATATATATATATATATATATATATATATATATATATATATATATATATATATATATATATATATATATACAGACCTTGACGTGGTAAAGGGGTATGTGTAGGACAATGAAACTTTGAGCTATGCCGTCTGGAGCCTATGCTCCTAGGAGAGTCACCCCTGGCGGACAGGTCAAGGCAGAGGCCTCAGACTAACATGATCCAAAATCTGCCAACCCGCATTTGACTAGCGTGGCAGATTACGGTCCATACCTTTAACATGTTATTTCAGTATGACAATAAAACCTCAAACATGGTTCTCATTCCTCGGAGGTCAAGGGCTACCTACGGCACTGGATTGCTTCGTTTAATATCCGGACTATTAAAACGGAGGCCCGATTGCAAGAACTGTTAATCAAACTTGACAACATATTTTGAGATATTATTAGGCTCTGTGAAACATGAAGAAAGGCTGAACAGTTAATTAAACTGGAACCAACTGGACACGTATTCTACACTCGACGTACAGAGAATGGATGATATGGGGAAATTGGATTCCTTATCAATCGAAAGCTGAAGGACAGATTAGTAAAATTTGAAAGTACATCTGACCGACTAGCTCAAGGTGTCATGCAGCTGAATAAACATTTTAGGCTTCAAATCGTCCAAGTTTATATGAATGAAGAAATTGAGGAATTTTATGATGATGTGGCCCAGCTTTTATATAAGGAGAAATGGAGTTACAGAAAATTGACATGGGAAAGTCCATCTGGACTCACAAGTAAAATTGATTACATCATGACCAACGATAAAATATTATTTTGCAATTGTATTGTCCTTAATAATTTTAATGTTGGCAGTAACCACCGAATGGTACGAGCAAAAATAAGAATTAAATTCAAAGAGAGCGTGAAAGAATGGTAAGGTCAAAAAGGGGCAAAGTGAATTCTGGAAAATTGCTGGAGGGATCCGGAGGAGATGGAAATATCAGCTCAATATGAAGAAATCATCAACAATGTGCTCAAACGATTGCTTAAATAGCTCCAGAAGAAAAATGTCTCAGGCAAAAATCTTCAGTGATACCATTGCTTTAATGAAGAAACGAAGGACAATGAGACATGCAGGAAGCCTTTTTGGCAGGGATATAAGAAAACGTATCAGAGAGAACACGTGCCGGTTCAACATGCAGCTAGTGCAAGAAACACTGGAAGAAAACAAAGGAATTAACAAGGCTAAACAGAAGCTGAGAAACCAAAGAACGTAAAGTAATGTCTTAATGTTAGAGGTTGTCAGAAAATTTTATTCATAGTTATACGAAGATCAGAACGAATCAAAGACAACAATACCCACGGAAGAACAAATGCCAGATATCCTAGTGGAGGAAGTAACAAATGCTATAGAATCGAAGGAAAGCGGCGATTCTCCAGGAAAGGACAGTGTAACTGTCCAAATGCTAAAAGCTGGTTCTCTGCTGGTCTCGACGTTACATAAAACACTGGCAAAATTATATTCAAAATGCCTCAAAGAACAAAAAGTACCTGACTTAAGCAAAAATGCAGAAGTGATCCTTTTACATAAAAAATGAGCATAAGAAGATTTAAAGAACTACCACCCAATAAGCCTCTTATCAGTAATGTACAAAGTTTTCACTAAGGTAATATCTAAAGTAATATTAAAAACACTGAATGATGCACAACCATGAGTACATATTGCACAACTATACATATTGCACAAATAAATATATATATATATATATATATATATATATATATATATATATATATATATATATATATATATATATATATATATATATATATGTATATGTATATTTATATAGAGTATGGGGCCTCCCATATGTGATGATGAACTATATTTTAATCGTTTTTAATCACAATATATTTGGCTATGATAACCGTTAAAATACTTGGTATTCGTATTTCCGAAATCAAACTGAAAACAAGTACTCAACTAAACTTCGGAAATACCCCAATTATTAAAAGTGGCATAAATTTAAGGATTTAAAAGTACAATAAAAAACCGACGTCAATTAGATAGAGCTTTGAAGCTTTAGTTTTGTGTATACATAACTCTATTTGAGAATGGTCGCGAGGCCGAAACATGTCAGAGAATATCTTGAAAATTTTGTGAAACAAACACCAAGTGTTTTAATCATTATCATTATTACAATGTTTCGCAAAAAGTTAATTGCGCAATCAATTAAAACTATTTGTCTATCACTCATTATAAACCATTTGTCGATCTGCAAATATCTAACTAGTCACTATGATATATTTTAATATAAAAAAAAACCTTTTAGAGTTAAAACCAACAGATACTTTGTCTTATTTTGAAAATTAAAGTTAAAAACCTCAAAAGTTAACAAAGACCTAATTCAATTACTATACAAATTTTAATGGCTAAAATAAAGACAGCGCGGAGAAAAGTTATAATGTTGTTTCAATTTATCAGCGATAATATAAATGTCTTAACATTTTATACATAATATAATTTATTGAAGAAATTTTCATATTCATTAATATTTATGGGTTTTCGTATTATCAATCTTTATAGGGGTTGCCTTACGCGATATAAGATTTGATGTTATTGCAGGATGAAGCTTATATATTTTAAAAATTGTTTTTTTTTTAATATCGTAAATAATAGTCTTATTAAAATTATATCTAATATACATTTTATCGCATAAATACCGGACTTAATATTATATATACCTAGAATATATACCGGAGAAAATATTGGTTTAATCGTCCAAATATATTTTGTCTTCAGAAGAGGCCCAATTTCATAAGATGCAGATAATATACCGGCGAATAATTTAGTTGCCGAAATAGTTCTTATATCTGGTGAATATGGTGCTTAATCGATGATATTCGTCGTTTTTCGTAAAAAATTGGAACGTGACAATCGTGTGGGGCAAAGAGGAATTCCGACTTTTATTACCGAGCAATTTTTATGTGTTTTGGTTTCGAGAAAGAGAAAGCCGAAGAAGAAATTTTACATCTTGTTTAAAAGGATTCCACCAGAAACATTCGAAGTGTTGCTCGACAAGTTGAAATTTTTCATTGGGTTGCACATAGAACACTAAAAGAGAAATTACTCTATCCTTATCATGTATAAAGGATACAAGCACTTTTACTCGATGATTTTTGACATAGACAGAAATTTGGACATTTTGAATGGGGATATTTTTGATTTGTGAGTTAATTTAATGAAACAATTAATCCTGTATTTCTCAGTGTGACGTAAATCTTTTAAAAAGCGGTATGATGTGAAATATATAGAAGGATAATGTGTATGTTTCCTTTTTTTGTAGCAAATCAAACTAAATTTATGCGGAAGCGTATGAAAATAAATTACTATAAAAATATGATATTTTATTTTCAAATAATTCCTTCAGAGGCTAATACAAAGAGTTGTTAAGAAAATTAAAACAGTTTTCCACGGACATGATTACATTTTTGGATATATGTTATAAGTAAACTTTTTATTCAAATGTAATTGTAAAACGTTTTCCTTATATAATTTTTTTAAAGAACTGTTAGCTTTTTTCTATGTCTGGACTAAAATGGTCATATCAATAAAATTATAAGTAATAGCTATTATGAGTCAAAAAGCTTCAAAATTTGCCAATCTTAAATCAACAAGCTAATAAACGATGTATATTTGTTATAAATTCGGTTCTATTTCTATAAAACGTATATTTTCAATATATTTAACCGCATATATGGTTCACAAATTAACGAAAAATTCAGTGAAATTGAACATTCTATATACAAGCAATTTATATTAATATAATTATATTATTATAATTAATTATTTTAACTAATTGCCATCAATTACAGAAATATAATGTGAAATAAAATCCTGAAATATATCTTTTATATGTTGCGTTTGTTTATATTTCTTTGGTTTTTGTTTTATACGGTTTATGACTTTCCTACGAACTTTTAAAATGATCAAACAATTTCAATATATATATATATATATATATATATATATATATATATATATATATATATATATATATATATATATATATATATATATATATATATATATATATATATATAATCATCATTATCTTTGAAATATTTGTTTTATATTGATTTATCAACACATGTACTTGCTTATGTAAAATTTGAAACAGTTTTTAAATTGCAAATTTGATGGGTACAATTTAATAAATATTAGGGCCTTAACTTAATTCTTGGCCCCTACCTTTTATCCCATCTCTCGACGAATTCATGGAAGTCGCCTGGCGAGAAATCATCACACCTAGGCCTAAGAAGTAGTTCTTAAGCCAGTTTTTGAGGTTCTCATCGTTGGCGAAGGTTACGCCCCTCATTTGGTCGAACGGGGAGCGGAAGAGGCGATAATCCCTTCTTTGTTTCCACTCCTTAATTTGCTTCATATTGACGTAGACACTATTTCTCATCTACAGTGTATTTGTGGCATCAAAGCTTCGAGTTTGTGGGTAAATCCATAGAATTGAAGATGCCGAGAGATTGTCGCAAGTGTTTCACAAAGTATGTGGCAAGAAGCATGTTTTCGCTACAATTTGCACCTTTCCCCAAACTAATTGTTCGTCGTTTATCAGATAGGAACTGAAGTTGTACTATTTTTTACAATTTTGAATAAATTTCACCCAAAACTTATCTGACGCTCTTCTTTCTTGCCTGGTAGCACTTTGTTGGACCGACAGCACCTTAGCAAGAAGTCAAATCTCTCATCACTCACACACGTTTTAAAAACGCTGCCACTTCTTTTGGGATCGAATAACGTTTGCGTTAATAAATATTTACTTTTTATAGCAGCTAAGTGTAAGAGAAGACCGAGCAAAGCTTTCATTTCATTAGCTGATGTTGAAGAATTAGTATGAGACAATTTTTTGTACTTCACCTTTTTCAGCTCAATTTCAGCATTTCTGTGAATTACAATCTGATCAATCATTTCATAGGAAATTAACAAATAAAATGATGAAATTGGTTCTAACATATCGCTTGCTTCATTAACAGGTTCAGGTATAGAATGAATAGTATTTCGAAAAGATGTATCAGTGCGTGGAGTGGTAGCCAACTCTTGCTTATTTTTCCTTTAAATGTAGTCCTTATCTAAATGTATTACTCATCTGTCTATTTTGGCTGCCTCTGACAACATTCAGCTCATCGGTGCAAGAGAACGATGATTCTTCTTCACTTTTAGCGTTGTCTACGGTAAGTCCTTCTCCACGTTTTCATCGGCTTCAGAGCCCGAAAGCTCATCTGGTAGCCCTCCGATTACTTGGTCATCATCGTCGTTATCAGACTCATTCAAAATCTGCAGAATTTTATCTTGATCTCGTTTCAAATCCATTTAAAACAGAAAATATCGCCTTTACAAATTTACCCAGAAAACACATAAAAAATAAATATCATACTTTTTATTATGTTACAGAAAGTTATAATATTAATTGCAACCAATTAATAATAAGTTTATTTACAGAAAATAACAATAAATAAACAAAATTATTTATAGCTTACCTTGAATCACTTTTCATACGATGTCACTAAATATTAATCTGAGAGGCTAATATTTCGCGAAATCTCCGGTAGTAAAATACTTGCGGATGCAATACATACGCTCAAGCTACTAATAAGCCCAATCAGGAAGATACTGAGCATGGCTAGGCAAGGATGTACCGGAAACAGGAAGGTACCAGGAAAGTACCTAGGGTTAATGAAGTCGAAAGTAGACAAGAAAAGTTTTTCATTGAACGAACATATTCATCAACACAGTATTTGCGCTAATATGTCAGAAAGTTGGATCAAAAATATCCAACAAATTTTTATGGAGATAGATAGTTTATTTACATGTACATCTACCATCAAATATTTGCTGATTGAAATCTTTGTTCAGATTAGAACTCAACATTTTAAGATTCGAGGGAATTTTCTGTAAAACACTAAATTGTCAATTATCTCAGCATCTTCTAGGAGATGATTAAAATTTAAATTTGGATGACGGGAATCGCATTCGTTAAATATTTAATTATTATTGCATGTTCTGGTAGTTTATGAGAATTGTTATATTGCTATTTATTCAATTAAAAGTATTTATTTATTATCCATGATTTACTGAATTTTTTATTATTAACACTATAATTTGATATTTAGATGTTCTCCATTGGCAGTTTATTATTATTTGTTATTTTATTAGTTTTACTGGATTGCCCGAATTAATGCAATGGAAATGAAATTCTTAAGTAATATTAAAAATAAAACAAAAAGAGACAGAATAAAGAATTAAACAAAGTTTGAATCTACAAGTAAAGATAATAAAAATTAAAAGAGGGATAACTTAGATGGTTCGGATAAATCTGTAGAACAGGCTCACGAAGGCACTGTATGTAAACGAAAGCAACTGGAAAAAATTATAGAGGAAGGCCAAAAAAAAAGGTGGATAGGAGGGATTGAAGAAGGAGCAACTTGAATAGGAAAAAGAGTGGAAAGTTACTAAGTAGATGACTTGGGATATAAAGGGATGTAGAAAGAAATATATGGCAATACCATCAGTTTAAATAAGAAGCTTTACACCAGAAGGTAAATAGGCATAGGATTAAAAAAAAGCACTGTTGCTGACAATTGTGGTTTCAATAATTATTGGTTTATTTTCTAATTTTCTCTTCTAATAACCATTTTCAACAAAGTATTAATAATTTCTGGTTAATCTGAGGTTTGAGATATTTGCTGAATTAATACCTTTATACTAAAAATTAATAAAATGTTATAACTAATTTATTATATTCACATTTTTATGTCAGGTAATATGTTTTTGATTGATAATCTCACTAAAAACAAAGTTATTTATGTCATCGACAAAATATAATAGCAAATATTGAATGTTTCTGATGATTTCTCTTTTAATTGAATTTGGAAATAAAATAAACATTATTAAAAACAAATCCTATAGAAGCGGTTGAGAGTGAACTTTTGTATTTAATAAAATCATTTATATTTCATAATTTATGAACGACAATTGAATATTGTTCTTCTTTCTGCGCGTATGTATATAAACAATGCGACTTTATTGTATTAATAATTATTTTCATATTGATGATGAAATCGTTTTTAGCATATAAAGAGTTTTGTAATAGAGGTTAATTTTATTTAAAAATAAGCAAAATGTTTAATTCAAGCAATTTTCTCTATTTAGGTGTTATATATGTGTGATTTTGAAAATAATATTATTCGACTTTCTGCCTCTTCCAGCATTACAAATGCAGAGTGTTTTGTTAAAATCGTTTTGCCGGCAATAGCGATGCCAACCTCCCCTTTAAAAAAATACCGAACAATGACTCGTGATGGCCATAAACCACATTAAATCGTGGCTTTTGAGAATGTAATGACATGGATTTTCTAAATTTTTTTTATATTTTTTTTAACGGTTTAAATGAAAATTCGCCTGATCTCCAAACAGTTACAATTACAATTATAATTTCAATTTTCATTGAACGGTTACACAGGTCGACATGATTTTTGTAACATTAGTTTTGCGTTTCATTTAAGTAGTTATTAAAACACCTTTTCACAGACCTGGCCTATCACGTCCCATTTTCAAGAATCTTCTTCTCCTTTAAATCATGGGTCTATTAAAATTATTTGTACCTGCCTTCGGATTGGGCAATAAAAGAATGACCACAAGACCGTAGAGGGGGTATTTCCACAGTATTCTACGAACTTTTAAGAGCAGTTTAATTTATTGTTTTTTATAGTTTAGTTTGTTTCTGTCTTGTTTACAGTATAGCCAAGTGTTTAAGTCGATATTATATTATATAAAATAGCAAGTTTTAGTCGTCAATTTTGCAAAAATCCAGCGAGTAAGTTTTGTTATATATGCAGATATTTTAAAATCACAAGTTCTAAATCCGAGGAAAACAACAAAGCCTATCTTTTATATTTTAAATGCCAAATGGGAGATCAAGATAAAAGTTGGGTTCCTCAAGTTTGCTGTTTGAGTTACCATGTAAATTTAGTGCAGTGGATGGCTCGCAAGAAACATTTTATGCCATTTGCTATGGTATGGAAGAAACCTACTGACCATGTAAGTGATTGCTACTTTTGTGTCACTAAAAGAGAAATGATTTCAAAAAAGCAAAGAGACAAAATTCAGTATCCAACTTTCCCTTCTACACCAGTTCCTCATAGCCTGGAACTACCGCTACTAATTGCGCCTTTAAAACTGGACAACATGTTTCCCGGTAATTGTAATTATTCATTAAGATCTGATCCACAACTTCCTGAGAACACCGGTTGATAGTTCCTAAGAACACCATATCTCAGAATGAATTAAATGATTTGGTATGTCACCTGGGATTGTCAAAACAAAAATCGGAACTTCTTGGTTCCAGAATTCAACAGTGGAACACCCTATTCGCCAGATTTAGCCCCCTAGGATTATTTTCTGTTTTCAGACTTGAAAAAATGGCTCGGTGGTTAAAGATTTGCAAACAATGAAGAGGTGGAGTCTACGGTTGATGGCTATTTTGAATAGCTCAACGATTCTCACTACAAATAGGGAATCGAAGCTATGGAACATTGATGCGAAAAGTGCATCGAGCTAAAAGGAGACTATGTAGAGAAATAAAGATATTTTTTCTCAAATTTATTTTGTTTTCTTGGTTAGGTCGGATAAATAATAGAAAGTGTTTCACTTTACCGAAAACGGAAGGTAGCATTTTCAGGTTTTTATAAAATGGAAGGATCATTATGTATCTGTTGTGATATTGATGGTTAAATGAGCTTTATAAGGAACATGTACCTTCCCAGTGTAGTTAAAGCATTCTAACTTCATAATGGAAACAAAAACCCATCTATTTCTTTAGCCCATTCAGTGACAAGGAAAGAAACCTATGACAACTTAGCAACCGTACTAAATCGCGTTAAATATGAATAGTATCAGTGGGATATTTCCAGGGATTTAAAAGGCTAGGACCAAGACTTCAACAGGTCTCTACAAAGTATTACTGTTTTTTTTTGGTGTCTGTGAGACAGTAGGGTAATAAAAGAACAAACCGGGAAGTAAAAAAGTTTGGCCTCATTGAACTTCTTTTGAACATGGTACTTCAAACCGAAAATATGCCTCCCTTGAAAACCCAAAAAGGTGCTTTTTCCGCCTCTCCATATTAAGCTTGGAGTAATGAAAAACTTTGTCAAAGCCATGGATAAAGAAGATAATGGTTTCAAGTACCTAAAAGAAATAGTTTCTCAATTAAGTTATGTAAAACTAAAATAAGGCATATTTATTGTACCTTAAATAAGAAAGCTTCTAAGTGAGTTCCGTTTTCAAGAAAAATTAAATAAAAATGAATTGGCAGCTTGGAAGTGTTTTGTAAGTGTAGTTAAAGGATTTTTAGGCAACAAAAAATATGAAGACCTCATAGATGAACTCTTGAGAGTCCATGAAATTCTAGGGTGTGGCATGTCCTTAAAAATGCATTTTTTACTATCCGGAAAATTTGGGAGCAGCAACAACGAACAAGGAGAGAGGTTTCACAATAATATCAGGATGCAGGAAGCAGGATGCAGGAAGCGAGATACCAGGAGCTGGAACCTATCTAGAGCTAGGAACCCATCCATCTTGGCCGATTGGTGTTGGTTTTTGTATGATATCTCATATAATAAATTTTTTATTTACATAACCCTCAGGAATGTCTCGATAGAATTTAACACGTTTTACATTTTTATATTAAATAAATATTAAATTGTAAAAATAGGTCGTCTCCCTTTTTTTCCCCACCACCGACCCCCTCTAACAAAAAAAAAAACAGTACGTTACAGTAATTAGCTTGTCATTTTGGGATTTAGAACTACAAATTAATTCATATACATCTATTTTCATCAATGTTACCTCAAAAAAGTTTAAATTTGTTAACGTATGTTATTTTCAATGTAAACTATGTTCAATTGGTTGTTGGAAAAATTTCTGCAAAAAATAAGGAAATATAAATGATAAAAATGATTTGATTGTTTTTTAAAATTTTCTCTGTTAGCCTCAATATAATTTTGCATTCGGTGATCCAATCTTTGCAACACCCAGTCTTAAAAACTTGATAGCCATGCATTTTTTATGATCGGGAATGAGAAGACATCACAAACTAGTAAATTAGGTATATACGGCGGATGAGATATTAGTATGCTCTTTTTTAATTGAAGATGCTGATTTTTTGAGCCACTTTATGAGAATTAGTATAACATAATATTGTCTGATGATCCATCAAACAAATCGTTGTATATCCCTGTCAGCACTGACATATCTTCGATTCTCTAAAGTCGTAGTAATACTATAACCAGTAGCCAAAAGCGAGAAATGCAGTATTCATATTTGTAGAAATACTGGGTTATTTTTACTTGCCTAAATAAAACAATAATTATACTGATTGATTGCAACTTCCTTTTAGCTACAGTGAAATTGTGTAAAATCGATTGAGAACAAAGCTTTTTTAAAGATAACTGCTGAAACAATATTTGGGTTTGTATTGTGTCAGTGCCTAGGTATCTTAATCTTAGTTTATGTTTTTTTCGAGTAATAGGTGTTTCGGTTAATAATGTCGATTTCACTAAGAGATGGCGTTACTAATCTAATGTTTCATATAGCGTTTTTGAATGGTAAACATATGCCATTAAAAGCTAGTTCGTTATTAATTGTCATTGTACAAAAAACATAGTTTTTATAGCTTTGAATATGTCGAATTATGTACCAGAAAAATTTGTTTTGCTGGAAAGTTTAATAACCTTCTTTCATTTGAAGAAAATAGCTAATGAAATTTATTGATTGTTGATTGAATCTTATGGTGGACATGCTCCAAACCCAAAAACCTTGTAAACGATGGTTTAAATGCTTTAAAAGTGGTGATTTTGATATAAAAGACAAGGAGCGTTCAGGACAGTCCAAAAAGTTTGAAGATGCAGATTTGAAGACTCAACTCACAAGTTGAAACAATTGGCAGAAGCATTAAATGTTGCCCAATCCACCATTTCTGAACGTCTACACGCATTGGGAAAGATCCAGAATGAAGGAAGATGGGTTCCATATGAATTGAAGGAAAGAGATACTGCAAGGCCAAAACGTCCTACCCCACCCACCCTATTTACTGGACTTGACCCCTTTGGACTACCACTTATCTCGATCGATGCAGCACGGACTTTCAGAATAACACTTTCATTTTTACAAAGAAGTGAACATTTGTATTGATGAATGGTTGACCTCAGAAAACTAAAAGATCTTTTGGCGCGGAATCCATTCTTTGACAGAAACATTGGAAAAAGTAATAGGTAATGATGGCCAATACTTTGATTATGAAGGTAATCTATTTTGTTATGGAAATAAACGCTCAAATTTTGCGAAATTATTAACCGAAACAACTAATATGTAAATGAAGCAATGATACTGGTGTATAGTGATGGATTTGGCAACACTGTTGCCTGATACGAGACTAAACTACCTAGAGTCACTTAGTGGTTCGTGGCAACTCTTTTCGTGTACCGGATTTTTCTAGTGCATTATGAAAATAAGTGGTGGCAATTTGGAGCTATGGCGCAATATATGCGCCATAGCTCCAGATTCTGAAAAGTCTGAAATACAGCTATATAGCTGTATTTCAGACTTTTGCAACTTGATTTAAGATGACCTCACAGCGGAAGGCCTTCCACTACAAGAAGTGGGATCGTGTGCGTTCTTGTTGTCGGTTGACCGTCAGAATGATTGAGGAAAAAAGAAACGCAGTAACAAAAAGTAACTTGGACAATACTGCGATTTTTAATAAAAACGCACATCAAAAATAGTTTGGGCCTTGGAATACCTTAGATTCAAATAGTGCATGAAATTTGTCGACGAGATATTTTATATCAGAAAATATTTTCGTTCCTAAAATTACTGGTTATAAAATTATTGTGGTATGAGGTGTATATGAGGACTGAATATAGAGGGTATATTCACTTGAATTAGCTTCAGGCTATGAAAGAAAATCACGACACGAGAAATAGGACTGTTTCAAAAATGTTATATGTTATCACTTTCAGTGTTCTGTTGATTCACAAGAAGCCTATTTCGAGACAGAAAAAATAAAAATTAATAATTAATAATGTCTTGTAAAAATTTCGCACAAATCACTGATTGTTATGGTCCGACTGTGTACGATGACTTTAATAATTGCGAGGATTTACAACCCTTTATGCAATAAAGACTTGCTACGAAATTTATGTACTATCTAATATTAAATGAAATTGGGCGTAATATCAATATAAATTAAATTGAAGTGTCACGTTAAATTTTCATTGCCAGGAAGGAAGCCGTACAAATTAGTGAAAAAGCACCGTTATGTATAAATTACTCGTAAATCTCCCATTCAATTAGGAACGGAATAAAAGATCTTGAATTATTAAGTTACGACAGTTAAGGTTTGTGGAATTGTTTTTCATAACAAGAAACTCAGTATTTTTTTAATCAATGCAATGTTTTGTTTCAGTTTGTCATTAATGATATTGTTTTATTAATAATTTGGAAAGGTAGCTTAAGTTAAAATTACAGACTCACTTATCGCGTTTAGGACCCCAGGCTTTTTTACTGTACTTCAATAAATAGTTTATATTAAATTAATATATAATTAATTTAATATAAACATGTAAAACGTGTTAAATCTATGCAAAAACATTAGTGAGGATTATGTAAATAAAAATATTTTAGGTGAGATGTCATAAAGCGACAAAAAACTTTCACTTTTTCCTTTTCTGTTCTGTAGCATCTTTTAAAAACTAGCAGCCGTGGCCCAACATAGATGGGTTCCAGCGTTCCTGATATCTTGCTTTCATCGTCTTGATGTCCTATTGAAATCTCTTTCTTTGTTCGTCGTTTACTGCACCCAAATTATCCGATTTAAAAATCAGTTTTAAGGATTAACGATACCTAAGTATTTCGAAGGCTTTCAAGAGTTCATCTATGAGGTTTTAAAGTTTTTATCCTTCTTGTTGCCCAGAAATCCTTTTACTACATTTATAACACACTTCCAAGCTGCCAATTCACTTTTATTTAATTTTTCTTGAACATGGAAATCACCTAGAAGCTTCCTTATTTGAGGTCCAATAAATATGCCTTCTTTTAATTTTGCATCACTTAGTTAAGGAACTTAAAACCATTACCTCAAAACCTGTCTTGGTCAAAACCATGGACAAAGGTCCATGGCTTTGACAAAGTTTTTCATTAATCCAAGCTTAATATGGAGACGGCTCTTAATCCAAGCTTAATATGGAATCCAAGCTTAATATGGAATCCAAGCTTAATATGGAATCCAAGCTTAATATGGAGGCGGCAGAAGCACTTTTTTGGGATAAAATTATAGACTGAATTTTGTCTCTTTGTTTTTTTGAAATCCCTTCTGTTTTAGTCATACAAAACTAGTAATCACTTAAATGATCAGTCGGTTCTCTCCACACCATGGAAACAGCAAACGGCATAGAATTTTGTTTGCGATGCATCCACTATATTAAATTTACAACTCTCACAGCAAACTTGAGGTTCCCTACTTTTATTTTGATATCCAATTTGGTATTTAAAATATAAAGAGATGGAGCAGTAGTCTAAACAGCGGATGGGAACAGATAAAAGTTGGCTAAAGAAATATTTTCTGAGATTTTGTAGCCTGGAAAAATGCAGAAGTACAGTACCATGCTCACTTTGGACTAATTAAAGGGTGTTATTTAGGTTAATTGTCTATATCTGGCCAACAAGAAAAAGTACTAATAGATGCGCTGTACTGGCCGCACTTCGTTCCCAGCTTTTACTTCCTATTACTAAAACTAAAGAAATGGCTGGCTGGATGAAGATTCACTTTAAATGATCTGTTTAAAATTGAGGCAACTACTTGGTTATACAGGGTTGGACAAATAACATTAGACTGAGCGTAGTAAAAATTAAAATCTGAGTCTTGTGTTTTCTTCGCTTGGCCAAGAACTATTTCAATTACCCTGGTATTTCAATATTGTGGACATTAGTGGACAAAAGACTCTAATTGCTTGAAAAAGTGATCGGAAATTGGATTGACAGGATGCGCTTTGTTATAAGAAACTGCGGCCAACATTTGTCTGAAATTGTTTTGAAACAATTAATGCCATTGAATGTTATTTCACATAAAATAATTAGTTGTAAAAAATCGAATATACAGGGTCGCTATGGAAAGAGAACGCTCTGAGATTACCTAATGAAATTTTGTACACAAACATCAGGAAATGTTTGCAAGTTTTTGAGTATATTTACATTTTTTTTCTTGTCGCATAACTGAAATCGAAGGCTAACTTGTTTTTTTTTTAATGATAAGAGAACTTGAATTTGGCAACGCTGGAAAGTGCTTTTTTTGAATTGAACGATATAAATATTATATGTTTTTTTTTCAAAATTAAAGATTAAAAAAAATGGCTAAAATGTATTTTGGTCTGTTTTAGGGTATATATATATATATATATATATATATATATATATATATATATATATATATATATATATATATATATATATATATATATATATACATACATATATATATATATGTATATATATATATATATATATATATATATATATATATATATATATATATATATATATATATATATATATATATATATATATTTTATTTAGTAGGTTATGAAACTATAAATGACAGATGAAGAATTTCATTACACTTGATAACTATTAACGTCAATTTTTGAATATCAAATTTATTTCTATTCGTTTATGGAATTAATATGTATTTAAATGAAAGAGAAATAATTGAAATACTAAAAACAGTTGGAACGGTGACAGAAAACGTACTTAAGTTGAAGTTTGACGAGTGTTTAATGAAGTACATCCGAATAAAACCATCACTTAAGTCAACCGTTTCAAAAACGGTGAAAAGATTCATAATTAAGGCAGCATTTAAAGTCGTCCGAAATTAGGAAGACAGAAACAAAAACTAATGACGAAAATTCGTTGAATGTATCAATTAACATAGTAGACAATGGTAAGGGTTTCCGTACAATAATTAGCTTTAAATCATACTATGTGCAGATACTCAGTCCAAAAAATATTAAAAATAGATTTTTATTTTTACAATATACAAATATTACAAAAATTATTGAATAAATAAAGTGAATATGATTTTGATCGAAGAGTTGAGTTTTGCAAAGCTATGATGCAAAAAATAAATACCAATTCAAATTTTGTTTCATATATTATTTTCACGGATGAAGCTACAATCCGTTTAAATGATTATGTTAACAGACACAACTGTAGAAACTGGGTTGATACTAATCCGTACTGGATGGAGCATGCTGATACATAGTGTCCTCAAAAGTTAAATGTTTGTATGGGATTTAGTAGCAAGAATACCATAGATACTTTTTCCATTGATGGCAACTTGACAGCAGATAAATATTAAGATCTACTAGAAGAAAATATCATCCCTCAACTTTTGCGTCTGTTTCCAAATTTAATTAATCAAGTGCAACATCACACTATAGTATTAGCCTTAGATTTTTTTTACAGTATTTTCCCAAACCGAGGGGTCGGTCGACGAGGAGCTATCGAATGGCCGGCAAGGGCACCAGAATTGGCACCAACCCATTTTTTTTAGTGGCGCTACTTCAAAAGTCGGATTTACGTTAATAGGCCAGAAAATCTCGAAGATTCGACAAGAAATTGTCGATATACTTGTTATCTGGTGGGAAAATGAAATTCAAGGCTTCGTCCGACTTATCCATTACTGCCAGGAATTTAATAGTGATTACTGTGAACATCTTTGGTAAATAGTTCTTTAACAAAAAAAATAAATTGATATTGTTTATTTTTTTTAATTTGATAATGACAAAAGAGACCGAAACTCCTTTTAGTCATTTTTTAAAATCTATTTAAAAAAAAAGATACAATATTTACCTCGTTGAATTCAAAAAATAAAACGCCTTTTCCAACAATGCCAAATTCAAGTAATGCTGTCATTAAAAAAATCAAGTTACCCTTGGATTTCAAATATGCGACAAACATCAGCATAAATGCATTTTCTGTCACCGAATTGTTAGTATTTCAATTCCTTCTTTTTCAGCTGAATATACATAGTGCGTCCATTAAGTATGAGTACTTAAGATATATCTCAGCAACTAGTCACGCCATCTATTGACCAGTGGCATCGTTTTAAAGTTTGAACATTCCTGGACCTAACAAAACATATTTTACCAGGATCGGTTGACATTTGTTGACTTTATGACGTCTTGTTTACAATCCAAAACAATTCGATGTATTCGATGTACAAATATAATCATGGAACAAAGAGTTGTTATTAAATTTAACGCAAAACTTTAAACTTCAAACAAAAAAAAACAGCAAGTGTACGGCGATGATTATTTAAGCTGAACAAATATTTTTCTGTGGCATAAACGTTTTTTGGATGGCAGAGTGTCGTTAGGGGATAACAATCGTGACGGGAGACTGATTTCAGCTCGCCCTTCCGAAATGATCGGAAAAGTTCATGATTTTGTAGCAAATGACCGCAACGCTTCACTAAAAATGATGGAAGAGGCTTTGAATATCGGCAAAGAAACGATTTGACTCCTTCACAAGGATTTGGGTAAAACAGAAATGTGTGTAAAATTTTTTCCACACTTCGTGTCAATCATTTCAGAGTGGTCACAGCCGCCAAAAATAATCAAAACTTCCTGAAATTAATTCTTACCGGAGATGAAACATGGTGCTTTCAATATGATCCAGAAACTAAGCGCAGAATGGAAGTCGAAAAACTCACCGCAGCCAAAAAACACGAAAAAGTCAGAACTTCAAAAATCAGAACAGTGTTCATTGTTTTCTTCGATAGATCCATCTTTATCATCCACAACGAGTTCATTCCAACTGGTCAAACTATACTGGGCGATACTACTTAGAAGACCTGAAACGATTGATGCACATAATTCGTCGCATTTTGTCAGAATATCGCGATCCAGACAGCTGGAGTTAGTTGCACGATAAAACACCAAGTCACACATCGATAATTGTGTGTCAATTTTTGACCGGATTGATGCACATAATTCGTTGCATTCGGTCAGAATATAGCGATCCAGACAGCTGAAGTTTGTTGCACGATAAAACACCAAGTTACACATCGTTAATGGTGCATTAATTTTTGGCCCTGAACTAGGTCTCTGTGATCAACCACCCACCGTATTCATCAGATTTAGCCCCTTGTGACTTCTCCTTGTTTGCAAAGTAGAAAGGGTTGAAGCCATTCAAACCATTCAAACAGTGTCGACGCGTGCTTTGGAGGCTATTCCACAAAATGAGTTGGAGCACGCATTTGAATCACTATTGAATCGATGTAACAAATGTATCGAAGCGAGACGAGAATACTTCGAATAATAATTCATAAAAAAAGCCATTTTTCCGGTCCAGTACTGATACTTTATGGACGCACTGTGCATATTAATTACATATAAAATTGGAATGAAATTTAAAATTCACAAATTGATGTTAACAATTGTCAAGTGTAATCAAATACATAGTCTGTCATCCATAGTTTCATAGCCTTCTAAATCGAAAACATATTTAAAACCTAAAACAGACCAAAATTTTTTTTAACCATTTTTCAAAATCTAAAAAAAAACAAACGATATTTACAACGTTGTAAATTACAATTAAGAAAAAAATGTTTTTTTCCGACGACACCAAAATTCAATTTCATTAAATTGAATTTGATTTCACCAATTATTAAACAAAATCAAGTTAGTCTTGGATTTCAAATATGCGACAAGAAAAAAAATGAAAATTTACTCAAAAAGTGGCCAACATTTCCTGATCAAACTTGTACTTCTGCTTGTGAACAAAATTTCATTAAGAAATCTCAAAGCGTATTTTCTTTTTGGTGAGCAGGAATTATTGTAAAACAAGATTATTTCTTGTCTTATTATTTCTTTTGATATTTCCAATATAAAAACATAATATTTAGCATTTGCGAAAGCCGAAACAATTTCTGCACAACCTTTTAACTGGACAGCTATATCACGTTTGTTTGTCTTAGAATATCAATTCATATTCATTTCATGAATAGTAGACGCTTTGACACCGGTCATGTGCGATAGTTGAAACTTTAATAGTATCAGACAAGAAACAAGATGCTGTTTCACCTGTTAAAATTTAATATTTTTGAAACGCAATTATTCTAAGTAAATTTTCTTGTTTCGTTCATACTGAAACCGAAATCAATATGCTGTCAGAAAAATAAAGTAACAAAACTATGGTGTGAAAGATTACATCTCATTTTTATTCACCACTCAGGCTTAACGTTAACCACAATACATAAATCATCTATCACGACTTTTAAATAATTTTAATGGGTGTTTACTGGCAATTACTTACTATCAGCGATAATTTGTGTAATATTTCTGTTTGTTATATTTTAGTTAATTTGTAATTTGTTATGGTTTCCTTTTGAAATCAGTTTTGATAAACATGATGATTTATAGTGAGATATTGTTTATTTTTATCAGAAGTTGATATATTTTTCAACGTAGTTTCGTTTTGGGTCGATACACTTTTTATGTCTTCTAAAAAGTAAAACTAATAAAAAAATAGTCTCTGTCTGGGTGATGATCTCTTTATTTGATGTGAATATCTTTTCAGTCAGCCATTTTTTTTTGTTTAGAATGAGAAAAAAGTCGGAGAAGGCCAAGTCCGGAAAATAGGGTGGACACGTAGAGCAAATTAACTATTCTTCTATTGACTAGTCTTCACCAAGTGAGGACGTTCTTTATCAATTCTTCGTTATTAATTAATTCTTCTTTAATTCTTCTTTATTAATAATGCAGAACATGCTCTCCTATAATGGTCTTTCCATCGTGCTGATGTGTAGTGTAGTGTTCGTGAGGATTTTCCATACGCATTCGTCTGAGATGTTTATTATCTCATCAATTTCTCTAACAGTTACTTTGTAATAGGTCAATGATATTATAGATTTTGTTGACTATTTCCCCATCAATAGTGACTTCATTATAACCTCCTGAGCACGAAGTGTTACTCGTACTGGTTCGACCACATCAGAATTCATTAAATCACGTACAACCATGAAACGTAGAGGCGCAGAGTCACCATAATACTTCTTCAACTTTTCTTCGATGTGTGCACTGATTTTTCCAAGCAAGTAGTAATGTTTAATCAGAGCACAAAATGAGTTTTTCTATGATAGCAAAAATACCGACCTCATCTGCTTTCAAAGACTATCAAAACTAAATGACATATCGGGTTGAAACATATAGTGCGTTTCTAGAAAGGAAGGTGGTTTTCAGAAATGTAGTCGCCTTTGCAATCGCACCGCCTTCTTTCAGAAAAATATGTGGTTTTTCCCTCTATTCTTATATGCAGGGGCCATCTTTGAAAGACAGATAAATTACCCGTAATCAAAGACCTATGATATCACGGAATATTAATCCATTACATTGACCAACGATTTAAATGTTTCGGGCTCAAAAATAGCTGATTTTTATATATTTCCACTTGCTGAATTTAAAAACCACCATAAAAATGGCCGATTGGCTCTTGTTTTATCTCCATACACTACATACCATTATCTACATGTTATTTTTTATATTATTCTACATTTTCAGTTTGGGGAAAATTTTGTTTTCGAAAGTTGTCACACCTATCAACTGACAAAACACAACGTTCTCCAGCTGTTTGTAGGTTAGAAACATAATTATTGTTGCTGTGACTGTGAGTTTCATATTGTTTCTGTTGTAATTAGTGTAGAATGTCTGGTTTTAAAGTGCTTTTGAAGTGTAAAATAACATTTTCGCCACAGAAACGCAATCTGACGCCTATTGTGAAGACTACCTACCACCATTATTGTGGTATGAAAGTAGGGAACCAGGATGAGTCCAGGATAAGCTCCACATATATATTGCAACTTTTGTTCCATAATACTGCGATAAAGGCAGGATAGTCAAAGAAGAAAAGAGGAAACGTTTACTACCTGAATCTTTCATCGACTATTTGATTTATTCTACATTTAGATAGTTCACCAGTTCTTACTCCACCCTAAAATTATGAACTGGGAGTAGAAAATGATGACAGTGTGGATGAAAAAGAACCCAACAATCCTTACACATCCCATGACCCTAATTTATTCCTTCTAATCGTGGAGCTGTCGGTGATGAACGTGGAGAAAGATTCCATCATAATATATCTGCGATGGAACAAAAATATCAGAGCTCTTGGCATGAAGCAATGCTTGGGGTTTATTGTTGGTCTATATGTAGGGATGCTCCGGAACTCACAAGAGTCAAGCCAATAGAAAACGATCTCATGAAGCTACCACATGATACTCTTCAGACCCAACAACCTGCCAAATATTCGTTCCATTAATGTCGTTGGCATATGCAGTTAAAATGTATCGTTTTTTCTTAATCTGTTAAAATAAAATAATATAACGAGTGTCTTAGATGTTTTTCTACTTCGTTTCGTTTTTTTTACTTTTACGCGCCAAACTAAAATAGCTGGAGGAGGGGAGTGGTGTTAAATGCTTGACAGCTTTTTTTAAGTTTAGTAGTGATGGATCGTTTCACTGGACCACAGCGCGCATTTTGGGTGTGAGCGTTTTATAAAAACTACTATTCTTACACCATTGTTCGACGTCTGTTCACGACGCATTTTAATTTAGCGACCAAGAGAAATGTGCCAAGTGCGAATTTAGTCAAGCATTGGGTACGTAAATTTAAAGATACTGGAAATACAATGCCGGATAAATCAACTAGGCGCAAAAGGACACCAAGAACGAGCACGAATGTTGACCGCGTTCACCAGTCTGTTAGAGACGATCCGTTATGCAGCTTCTTTACATTTGCACGATTCAGATGCACGATTCATCGTATTATTCGCAAATATTTACATTTCCACCCTTACAAAGATGCAAGAGATGAAGCCCGATGACCCAGCTAAATGAATCGAATTCTGCATGACAATGAAAAATCGTTTTAGGAGCTTCAATAACATATTCGGCTGGAATTGCACCAGAAACCAGATAATTCCTGCGCTTGACATGCCAGTGCAAACGACAACCTTAGGCGTGTGTAAGCCTCAGGCCGTCAGTTGGAGCTACGATACCAAGCGAAGGAATTATCGGCCCCTACTTTTTTGAGAATCATCGTGGTCGTGCTCAGACTGTTAATTCCGATCGTCGGTCATATGATCCGGACCAGGAAAACTCGATTGCCTACAACCGAACACATTTTTCCAACAAGATGGAGCAACTTTCCACATCACCAATGATTCTTTAGCAGATCTTCACGATTTATTTCCTAAAAAAGTGATTAGTCGCAGAGGGGATATCAAGGGATATCAGGGGGTGTCTCAGAAAAACATTCTGATACAGAGGGGATATCAAGGGATATCAGGGGGTGTCTCAGAAAAACATTCTGAGTCAGAGGGGATATCAAGGGATATCAGGGGGTGTCTCAGAAAAACATTCTGAGACACCCTTTACAATAGGTGGAAGGAACAAAAAGGTGGAATAGAACATAAACTAGAAATAATAACAATATTTTTCTTTATGGTATTAGTTTTTCTCAACCCAAAATTTGTATGATTTGATTCATGATGTAAAGGAAACATTACAAAAATTTTTTTAGGTCAGTGTTATATGTAATCGAAATCGGAGTGAATAGACAGGGCGATATGTGGTAATTGTTATTCGCTTTTCGACTACTTTGTATGTCTGTTAATAAAAGTTGCCTTCCTGCACGTTCGGGATGTCCTTTTTAAATAAAACAATTTCAGATAATTTCATTCAATTCAGAACAATTTCAGAAAAATAACATACTTGCTTATTTTATCAAAAAGTAGAGACATGGCAATTATGTTTTAATATTAATATTTTGCATATGAATTTAGAAATAATGTTCTCTTTGATCAAGTTAGAAATAATGAAGAATTTTGCAATAAAATTATGTGTTTTCCGACGAACCTCACAGGTTATGATAACAACCAAAATAGGATTTGCAGTGACTGCAGCAGAACCTTTTCATACTCTTCGAGTAACAATGTGGTGTTCATTGTTGGCTAGAGGGGTTATAGAACCATTTTTTCATGAAAATGTCGATGGTAAACCTGTAAATGTTATTGGCGAATACTGCAGCAATATCTTAGGAAACATATTATAGCCCCATTTGGGTTTTTGAATAAAAAGTAATTATCGTTTTTTTTTACTTTATTTTAGAATTTTATCATAAATAAGATTAATAATCCAAGCTTAAAAACTTGTTACAATTAATTATAAATGAATTAAAATATATAAAATTTAAACAAAAATCACGTGGTTATGAACACGCCGCCATTGGCTGCTATGTATGTGACGTCAGAGTACTAAGTGTTTTCACGTCAGTACTGTCAACGAGTTCTATCCGTATATATATACTGTCAAAATTATTGTTGGTTAAGAACAAAATAAAATATTGTTGATTACTAATTTAGTTCAGTAATGTGTGACAAAGGGTTCATAAAGGCTAATTCTCGTAATATACCTGCTGTGAATATTTGTATGGTCACAGATTTTCTGAAAAATGACATTCGGTTCAATTCAGCTGAACCTCGAGGTGCTAAAGAATCTATGTAAGTTTAAAAAAAAATACTAATGTAAATGTAAATAAGAAATAAGATATTTCTATTAAATATAATTAAACTATTTGTACGGTGTAATGAGAAAGTTATGGTGACAAAGCTATAGGTTTTGTTCAACTTAACCGCAAAAATGGTATTTGCACTGTAAAAGGACGTGTATGTCCAGAACATAAAGCTCGGAGTAAAGCTATACAGTTACTTTGATTATTAATGAAAGAATAAGAAATGTTCAAGATACTCAATGTCACGATTGTGCAGTTTCAGCAGATAATAAATCTTCAAACCAAAACAATTATATAGTGGTATAAGTAGTAATCTTGTGTATATATTTGTAATATTGGTTTTCAAGAATATTAAAAAATGTTAAGTATTAAATAACCAAAAGATATTTTCTAGTTTTGTAAGAATTTTTCGAGCAAAAAAACAATATAAATCATAATTAGAAAAACAAAACACATAAATAGTGTTTAAATAGCTAATTTTATTTCAATAAAAATACACTGTTAAATATAGATAATAAAAGTTCCCCCAAGGAGGATAATATATTACTGTAGATTATAATATGTAAACTACGTCCATCCTATATCCATTCAGAATAAAAACAATCACTACCCAAAATTATATACATATTTGTTTGATTGCTTTCATTGACGTTTGAAATACTTTTAAAACCACATCGATTCTTCAAACCACCACACTAAACTCTATTAACAATATTTTCAAAAAAATCCACCTATACCACATTATTACTTTAATTAAGGCTTTCAGTATTTTTAAAACGCCTTCGCCCTACATGTTTTATAAACCACCACATTAGACTATTAATAATATTTGCAAATATAAATAAATCCCAAATAAGAACCTTTTTGAGTGGAAAACTTTTATAGTCGAAGTGTGGGACTCTCCTGTTAAGGTCTATCCACTAGAAAACCACTTTGTACCACAACATATCCATCCTGGAGCCACCGTCAGCCTACTATCAGTCTTCAATGCCTATAATAAATTTCTAACCTGTTTAATCATACCTTATAGATGAAATGTACCAAAATCCTGAAAAACACTAAATGTTTTAACTGTTTTATTTATTTAGAATAGAAATATACCATTTTCTTTACTTTTTGTTTGGGTAGTAGGTTTGCTTTTCTATTTTTCTTTTTTTGCATACTTCTTCAGATGTTTGTTTTGATTCCATGGAGAACTGCTTTGCCAGTCCTTAATTTAACAAGTTGATGTTTTATCCTACTAATCACACACATTTCTGTACTCACCATCTGTAAATTAGATTATCCTGTAAAACTTTCATAAGTATAATAAATTGGTAGTCGAATTTTGTTCTTGTCTATTCTGGTATAATTCTTCAATATTATTAATCGTATCCTACTAAATAGACGATCCTGTAGGGCTTTCTCATTATTGCTACTCTCGGTTGTGTTGCTACATCTAGATTCTTTGCGGACACGCAGGAATATTCCTTCTTATAAATTTGGCACGTTAATTTGTTTTCCCTATATGAATTAAATAATATAAATAAAAGTTATAAAAACGAATGCATAAAACAAAAGAAACCCTAATCTGATTTCATTCTGAACTTGCCTTTGAGCCTCCATATCTTATGTAAAGATATATGAGTATAACGTCGAAAACAGCACCGAAAGCCTGAGTAACAATTAAAAGCAACTATATTTTTTCAAACCCATAGCCAACTAACAAATGCAGTCAAAGATATAGATTTTTTATTTACCCGAGACTCGATTATGGTATGACTTCCGAATTATTCCGCGCCGAACCGATATTGGCGATATTGGCCTTCGGTACAATTGTGAGGTCACAATGGTTCCGGTTTATTCCGGGAATTGTCGGCTTGTCATCGGTACTAGGTTTAAAAATGTATTTTCAATATGATAGAACTTTTTAATGATAAGAAAAAAAATAAAAATAAAAATTGTTTTGTTATAAAACTTATATATGATCTTTTCATTTATGATAAAAAAATTGTGTTTAAAAGCCCAATTAGTTAATATGCATTTTAACAGCGTGTTCTTTCAACAAGATGTTGCCACGTGTCATGGCCGCTGCATGATTTTTTTTTTGAGAGGCTTTTTCAAGGGCAAAGTTTATTCTAACTATCCACAGATGATTAATGACCGGAAGCAAAATAGAAGAAAAAGAATGGCTATCTGTAGAAACAGCCGAGGGGAACATTTGGAGAATATTTTTTTGCCTCTACTTTTTGATAAAATAAACAATCATATTAGTGTTTTTTAATTTTTGATTGTATTTAAAAAGAAATCCCGAGGTACCCTTTACTTCTGAATTAATAAATTTGTTGAAAAACGTAATCTTGCGATACGCACAATATAAAGTGAAAAGTAAAGTAAAGTAAAGGTGATTACAATAAATTTAGAGAAATGAATATGGCACGAAGGATTTACGCCATTATTAATTAAAAGGAACTAAGAAAGAATAGGCAAATATTTTAGTGAAAATTTAATCTGTAACTAAAACATGGTAACTCTTCATTAGATTAAAACTTTTTATGATTACGAGGACTGGAAAATATTTATTTTGGAAAGAGAATTTTATTAATTTCTGAGTTGTTTTCGCAGAATATATTAGACATATTGTGCCTAAAAGCCTAAGAGCTTTATTCATATTTCGTTTTTATGCTTTTATATTAAGAATATACGTAAAGAAAACAAGAAGAATTTAAAAATATAATATACGAAAGGATAACATACTTGGAATTTTTTCACTAACTAAAAATCTGGATAGAGTGTTACACAATATGCGCAGGTACTATTAAAAAAATAGTTTTATTATTTTATTTATTTATTAACGGGCATCACCCATTTTCAGAATCCATACAAATCACAATACAATGTTAATCTTATACTTACATACAGGAAGCATAGATGTTTTGAGATTAATACAATTAGTAGTAGATTTTAAATCCTTCTTAAAGCCTCCCATAGAGTAACCAAAAACATTCAAATCACACCTATTTCCATTAGAGACAATCCTGGAGAAGGTTGAAAAGTTCCCATAGTTGCAACGATAACGATCTGAGAATAGAATGGAACTTCTAGTATTTCTCTGGAACTTCTAGTTAAGGGTGGAACCTTTATACATATAACTCAAGATGCCTCGGTAGTCTATAAATCCATTAATGACCTTGTATAACATACACATGTCAGCTTTATCTCTATGTAGAGACAAAGTCTGCAGTTCCAGCGCACCTGCCACTTCACCAATTAGTTGTACACCTATGGAGGGGCCCAATCTGTATGAAATAAACCTGAGGAATCTATTCCGGATCCCTTCCACTCTCCCAGAGTGCATCACACAGTATGGGGACCAGACACAAGACAAGTAATCGAGGACAAAACTTACCAGGGTCACATATAATAGCCTGAAGCTAGAAATATTCTTAAATTCTTTTGCATTCTTATAAATAAACCACAACATTTTAAAAGTTTTTTTAATAATGTTTTCGATTGTCAGGTGGAAATCTATCTTGGTGTCCAGAATCAACCCCAAATCCTTTATATAATGGTGAATTAAATATAAAGCGGAATTTTACAATTACTTTCCTCAGCCAACCTCGAGCTGTCATTGTAGGTCGTTGCAGTGCATTGTATCAGGAGTGGGAGAAACGCTCGGTGAGTTGTTTCACTCAGGTCTTTTGTCAGTACAGCCATGAGTGAGCAACAGGTTCCGCTGTCCATTGCACAAGGGATTATGATAAAGTTTTTAATCAAAGAAGACGTTAAACATTCGAAATATTAACTCGGTTAAGGGTTGAGTATGGGGACGATACCTTGTCAAGACCCCAGTGTTTGGTTGTGCCAACAAGTTTAAGAGTGGGCGAGAAAGTGTGGTAAATTTAAGTGATTATCGACGTCCCAGGTCAAGTGTCACTGCTGACATTATTAGTGCAGTTCGCGACCTTATCGAATGTGACCGGCTCACATTCATAAAATCGCTTTTAAGGTGGGTATTACCTTTGAAAGTGTTCAAACAATCATAAGAAATTATCTTGTTTTCATTAAAATATGTGTAAAATGGGTTTGGTTTTGTCGAAAGAAAAACTAGAGAATATGTATTGCAAAACCCTTGAGCATCCTCCATACAGCTCATATTTGTCACCCTGTAATTATTTTTTGTTTGCGCCCTTAAAAGATGTACTTGAAGGGGTACCATTCCACAACGATCAAGAGGTTGAGAACTTCGTACGCAATTAGCTGTTGTCCCAAATTCAAAGTTTCTACGAGCAAGGAATTCACAAGTTTCCAAACTGCTAGGAAAAATGTGTAGGGCGTGGAGAAGACTATGTCGAAAAATGATCAATAGTTTTTTATATTATTTTATAAATAATAAATATGTGTAAAATAATTACGGTTTATATTTGATTCGTTCTGGTATAATTCGCACGTTCAAAAACAGTGTTGCTTATAGCATTCATCTCGGCTTTAATTTGCGTAAGAGTACTGCCTTTGAAATGCAAAAATTTAATGGCAGCTCGGTAATCGATTTTTTCCATGTTGACAGAATCGCTAACATCGACTGACATAAGTGACTGTTAAGCAACAACTGAGCATCCAATATGGCTGAAATGTTCAAGATTATCTTTCAACGTATGCATAATTATATTACCAGAATATTTTTGACGAGTAACGGTATCTTCATGTTAAAACTGGAAATTTTTCAGACTACACTCGTAGAATAATTATAAGAGAAAGGTTTTTTTTAACTTTTTTTAACTCTTTGATTCACTATAATCTATATTTTATGTGAAAAGACAATTAATAATTCATATGAAAGATTGAATTTGTTATGTAGGAATTCTTCCTACAAACCAAAATGGTTTACACTAATTTTAACTTATCTGTCTATCTAAATATATTTACTAAGTTATTTGATTTATGTTGTTTTAAGCGACGCACTTCACTACTATAGTCTAATACATGTTTTTTTGTAACCTTTAAATGAGCACTAATTATGCTACTGCATTTTTTAGTGAACCGGGTAACTGTTTTTCTAAATGAGCGAAATTGTAAGTCTCTTTTTATTGTGACGTTAGAAACTTACTACGGGGCGTTGATGGTGGTTTCTTGCAGTTTGTTTTCAAATCCTTGTAGTATTTTCAAGTTGAAATTGTTGGCTGCCTCAGACAGGTTGGTGGGTTTTACTATTGTATTATATGCCAGTTGTTTATATTTCCGTATTCACTATGGTTGTGTGCTGAGAAGCCAATTTGGCGATGTTTGGCCAGCTATATATAGTCTTCTATACAGGTGCATATCCAAATCAGTTAGATTTCTTCTTTATTCATTTTAAACGCTACTTATACTGATATACTGAGTTGTTTTCGTTTGCTCTGTTTTTATCAACTATTGCTAATTTTTTGACTACTCTTCGTACTTATTCTATTTTACCAGAAATGATGCCTGATGCTTTTTAACCACTGACTCACCACTTTTGGCAAATGTATCGTAAGTATATACCAGGTGTGGCGGTTAATAATTCTTTTTTTTTTTAACAGAAGGTGCCAGAAACAAAGGTCAGTTCATAGTCTAATTTCTTATGTTATATCACGCATCAACCGCTTCCTATGGTGTCGAAAATTGTTGATCAGGACACATCAGGACTGTATAGCGGATGACCCATCAATTCGATGTTTTGACCGGTCAAATATTGAGTTGTTTGCTTCGTGTGTAAGAGCTCGCGTTGTCATGGTGAAGAATGATCCTGCGTCGCTGGTTGTTTTTTTATTCCTTCAAAGAACCTCTGACAAACAAATGGTTGTCTATCATTCAGAATTCACAATTCTACCAGTCGCTAGTAGCACTATAGCTACATTTCCATTTATCAAAAAGAAAACAGGCGGCCATTTGCTTTGAATTACGAACAACTTTTCTTGGGTTTGGCTCATTTTGAAAGGCCCTTACAGTCGACTACTGTAAAAATTTTCACGAGTTAATTGCATTTTTTGGCTGAAGTTAAATTTTCAAGTCACTAAACAACACAAATAGCGTCCGTATAACAAAACGTTTTGAGGAACTATACAGTCTACAATGTCAAACTTTACATATCAGTACATATCAGATGACGTCTAGCAATAGCATTGTTGCCAATTCCGAATACATAAATGGTCGGTAGACACCCTGCCGCAGGCCACCTTTCTCACTAATTAGTAAAGTCACAATTCAGCACCTCACATATTCAAACTAAATGCATTTTTGAGACTCGCATTAATATTTATGCTGCATATATGAAAAAATTAATTCTCAAATGAAAAATTAATTTATTCAATTGCCATTACATCGAAAATTTAAAACAACGTAGCAAAATTATACACTCGAAAAAAGAAAAACGTATTTTAAATAACCTTTGTAAAAATGCAAAAATGCATACATTTATCTTACATTACAGTATTCAAACAGGAGCTATTCATTTTGTAGCCTTCCACTACCGTAATAAAATAAAAATGAAACGAAGTTCGAATACGATATCGTACAGGTAAAAAATTGCGGAAAAATTCTGGATTTTTATTACTTCACGTAAAAATTTTTTTGTTGTTTTATATTTGGTCAGATAATTTTCTCTTGATGGTGATTATTTAATACTTTTTGGCCGTGTCACGTTAATCAAAATAAAAACTCACTCGCTTCTTTAATTAATTAACATTAACCATTTTTCATCAAGTTATAATCTTATCACGCTTGATATAATTACAAATTAGTAAAAAATTACAGGTTGTAATCTGAATTATATGACTAATATAGTTATATTAAGGAAATACGCACCAATCTATTGGACAAACGACTTTCCAAGCCTAAGACTTGAAATTCTGTAATTGTGACAAAGGATATGTAATTGAAGTATGCTCAAAATTTGAAAATTTTTCACCTTCTAGTTTTTTATAAAAATTATATGAAAAATGATACTCTTAACCGTTCTTAAACAACCGCTATAGATTTTTCTATTTTTTCACTATTAATCTTCCAACTTTATCGAATAAAAAACATCACATGTTAAAGTTTAATGTCTGCAGAATGTTGAGATAAATGTATAATATCGGGTTACCGATGTAATTCTTTAAATTATTGAAGTCAAACTTTTTCTTTCAACTTTCGATTACTAGTAACTAAACACTCGAAAAAGTAACGTCGCCCAACCAGCTTAGAAAAGGAAAGAGATAGAGTTATAGTTTTAGCTATAATTAGAGAGATTACTATGTATGACATTTCTAAATTTGAGGTTAAAAAAGTTATTTTTCTTAGAAAGTTTACCTTTGCTTAGATTGCATATTTTTTAATATAAATTTTCTATCTTATAAAGCCAAAACTCTCATGCATATACACAATGTGGATGTAAACACAACTATGCTGTTGCCACATCTTTTTTATCGAAGTACGTATTAATAATAACGAAGTGAATTAGTTACTTTTTATAAATAAATTATAATTTATTAATAATTATAAAGTTTGTTTTAGTATTTTAAATATAAATTGTGAATTTCGGTAATTATTTTAAGTTTTAGGAAGACAAAAAATTCCATTATTATTTTGACTCATAAGTAGCGATCGTACTTCCTGTACTGAAGTGTGAAAAAAACCTAATACATGAAAATTGCGTTGATTCATTGAAAGATGGAATTGCTGGTTTCTGCTCTATATAAAGGGTGGCCTATATTGATTTTTTCATTAATTTTAAGTATACTTACCATTTCAAAGATTGAAATGGGACACAGAAGACTAAGTGGAAAAAATTCACACTTTAGCTTCGCTTGCAAATCTTGATACACTTCACAACATTTTCGATTACAATTTCGCACAATCTTTAATTAGATTCATTGACAACACATTCGAGTTCATTTTTGGTATCATTATCTGTTTCTAAATTGCTGGCATAGACCTTGGATTTCAGATTAGGGTTTTCCCCTCCCCTTTATTTGTTCTTTTTATATTAATATAACATGTGACAAGTTTTATATCGTTTTGCTTGTTAACTTAGAAATTATAACATCTTTTGTAACTGTTAAAGATCTTTGTCAGCAATTTTTTAACATAGTATTTTGGATTTGGGTTTACATTTTGGATTACATGCAAAAAATTAATTTTTTTGTTCTGCTTAAAAAATGCACATTAAAAACGTTAAGAAAGTATTACGGCGATAAAACTATGGCAAAAAAAATATTTGAATGCGATAGAAAGATTTTAGTGATGGAAGAAAAACAGTTAAAGATTAACTTTTAATGAAGAAAACATTACGAAATAGACTATTGAAGAGAACATTACCAAATAAAGGATCTTGTACAAAGTAATTGGCGATTAGGTGTTAGAGACATTGTAGATATTACTGGAAAGTTTGTGGAAAAAAAATCATGATTTTTGCATAACATCACATTTTTCATAACATAACATCGCATAACACCGCATTTCAATTTTTCGCTAAAAATTAAACAAATACCGTTCCATTTATTATTATATTTACCAGATATGACCCCATGTGCCTTTTTCCTTTGAAGGAAATGTTTCCTTCCATTTACGATTAAAAAACTCCCAAAAACCCTTCGGGAACTTTCAACAGCGTTCACTGGCCCCTTTGAAGGAAATACCAGAAGTTAAGTATATAAAACTAACAGGAATAAATGTGTTGCACATATTGCACACACCATACTTGGAATTATAATAAAGGAAATAAAATAACTTTGGATGAATATATTAATAATATGTCATAAAATACTTGTTTTTATAAAAATAGTGCCAAAATATTTTTTTTGATAAAATATAATATTTATGTCGCAGGAATGACTTATTACTTGCTCAATTTTCGATTGGGAAAAAGCCAACGTTTACGAGTTTTTTTTTTGAGATTTTTGACTACACAACTACAACGGGAGAATCTGATGGAGATTAAAGTAGATTGCTTTCAACATTGATTGATATCTTAGGTTTATATAAGTTAAAAATTATCTGAAATATTCTTTCAAATAGTTGTGCCCTAATATAATTTACTTTAAAGAAAATGTTATCTTTCAATGTGTAAGTTATTTCGGTAACAAAATTTCCATTGAAAAAATCCATTCACTTTTTGAACGAATGTTTACGTTCAACTAAAAAATATTTATGTTCAGTTCTAACTACTTGTAAAAAAAAATTCTTTGGATTTACCTGACAATATTTACCATTTGGTTTGTATTCTAGTCATTACTGATAGTTTCTATAAATATAGTTTGTGCTAATCGTGATTAAAATATTGGCTTGTTGAAAAATTCTTAATTTTAGTTAATTTGAGAAACGAGTGAGATTTTTTTTTGATTATCGTGCCGAGCCGAAAAAATAATCAAATGAATTCTATGGAAACAAAATAGACTGACCAAATATAAGCGAACAAAAGAACTAGGGCATGAAGTAACAAAGATCTACACTTTTTCCGTCATTATTAACTTTGGGGATATCGTATGCCATTTGGTTTACATTTTGTTTTGCTTCGGTAGTGGAAATGTTTCGAAATGTTTCAAAAATAATTGGCTTTTATTTTAAATGATTATGTATATATTTTTGCGATTTATAAATTTGGGTATAATGGTTATTTACTAAAATAGTTTTGCAAACGAGAATTTTGTGGATTTTTTATATCAGTATATACAGCACGAATTAATTGTTTTTGGATAACTAACATAATGTCTCCCAAAAAAGCAGCAATTACGGATATTTTATTGGTAGTAATACAATTATGAAATTATATATGTATAATTATGGATGGAATTAACGAGGAGAAAACGAAAATATTGATTATAGATCGTCAAAACAACATGTCCAAGATCACTAAACTCAGAGAGATTTACCATTAAACACCGAATCACTTATTTAAAGTTCTCAACACACGTTTCGCTAACCATGTTAACATCATCAGGAGATGCTTTCATCTAATTCTAAACCCAACCTACGTTCTATTTATGTGAGAACCCTAACTGCTAACCTACTACCTACGAAGCGTACTACCTCATTCAGTTACTTTCCGAACGTATGGTTAAGATATGGGGATGACATTTTTGCAATTTTCGATTCAAAAAAATGAAAACTTAAATGACTTTATTAAGAACATAAACAGTAAATCCCAAAACATAGTATTCACGCATGAACTCGAAAACAACGATAGTTCTTCCATTTCTAGATATTTTAGTCACTAGAAACAATAAAATAGGTTAGATTTTGATATTTTCAGAAAAAACACCAACACTTCGAGATACATTCCTAACGATTCGAATCATAGCTTTCAAAATAAGATGCCTGTTTAAATTTTATGGTAAATAGATTAATCAATTTTCCTTTAAACAAAGATAATTATAACAAAGAATTAAAATTAATTATGGAGGTATCCGAAGTGAACGGTTATAATAAGAAAATTCTAGATAAATGAATTTGAAAACATGAGTTTAGAAAATTATTGAAAGAATCTTTTGAAAGAACTTTTCAAAATGATTAAAACAAAAATAAATTCATGGTAATACCGTTTTATGCCCAATTAACACTAGGGCTAGACAAAATTTTTAAAAAAGTGGATATTAAGGTTGTGTACAAACTATATAGTAAATTAAGATAAATCCTGGGTAATCCAAAGGATAAAGTAGATCAACATGAAAAGTCGGGGATTTATGAAATTAGCTGTCAAGATTGTAACAGAAAGTATATTTGGCAAACAAAAAATCCATATTAACGAGATATAAAGAACACATTGCCCACATTAGATATGGAAGATATGAAAAAATCTTGTGTTACCCAGCATGCAATCGAAGATAACCACAATATAGACATTAGTAATTTAAGTCTGGATAAAAGTGTAAACAATAACAGGGCAATGGATGCATATGAAAGCATATGCAAGAAATACGCAAGAAAATAATGAGCCGGGAAAAAGGACCTATTCCGTTCAGTCAACTTTTTCAATTGTTAATTTTTTACTTCAGAAAACTTCACGGTCATTTTTTCTTTCTTTTTTCCCTCTTTTTATTTTTTTTTAAATTTCTTCTTGTATCTTTTTTTTACACGCTTCATAAGGTAGGTAGAATGCTACGTAAGTAGTAGGTTAGCAGTTAGGGTTCTCACATATATAGAACGTAGTTTAGGTTTAGAACTAGATTAAATCATGTTCTGATGATGTTAACACGATTAGCGAAACGTGCGTCGAGAACTTTAAAAAAAGTGATTCGGTCTTCAGTGGTAAATCTTTTTGAGTTTAGGGCTTCACATCGAAGGTTCCAATAGAAAAAATAATGTCCAAGATCAGTTAAATTGGATAATTTAAGGTTGTAAGCCAATTCGGGGGGCTTTTATTTAATAATAATATAATATTATAGCATTATTAAAAGGAAATAATATTATTTATGTTATATACCTTGGGGCTTTAATATCGAACAGAAGCGGTAATACTCATGAGATCAGAAGAATATGTGATATGGCAAGAAATACAATGCAAAATTTGCAGAAGACTTGAAGGAATAGTGACATAACTCAGGACACAAACAAATATACGAGGTGTAGCTATTAAATAACAAGATTGACGCTGCTACAAAAGATGTAGTCATGCGCCAAATACCAGCGACCAACAACTGTTTAGCGTGAAGCCTTCTTCGAATGCAGCACCTGTCGTTTTTGTAAACAAATCCGTATAATCGTAGCCTTTGTTCGCATTAGAGTTGATTGTTTTTCGCCGGAAAAATGTTGTGTGGCAACAGAGCAAGGAATTGTTGCGAAATTTCACTTAAAACTTGGAAAACCCGCTACTGTAACTTATAATTTATTAAAAGAAGTTTATGGCAATGAATGTTTATCGAGTGGAAGTGTTTTTGAGTGGTTTAAGTATTTTCAAGATGGCCGAGAAATTGTAAGAATTAACAAAGAATGCGTACGACAAATTTTTCAATTTTAACATGCAAAAAGTTTGTGCCAAAATAATACGTAAAATTCTTACGTTTGAACAACAGGAAGCTTGCAAAAATGTTTGTACTGACACTTTGAATGTGATTGAAAATGACCAACTTCCAAACTTATTTGGAAAGGATAATAACATGTGACAAATCGTCCTTTTTTACTTATGATCCTGAAACGAAGCGCCAATCTATGCACTGGAAGACCCCAAATTCACTGAGAGCCAAAAAAAAATCGAATAAGCAAATCACAATTCAATTCAATGATTAATGTTTTTTTTCGATATTCATGGGATCGTGTACCTTTATCGGGTTCACGAATGTCAAACTATTAATCAACATTACTACTTTCACGTTCTTGCTGAACTCCGTGAAAAAATAAGGAAAAAGCGATCCGAATTGTGGAAGGACAATTCTTGGGTTCTCCACCAAGATAATGCGTCGGTTTATTCCGCATTGTCTGTCAAGAGGTTTCTAGCCAAGTACAAAATTCCAGTGTTAGACTAGCCGCCTTATTGGTTGGATCTTGCACCGTGCGACTTCTATCTGTTTCCTAAGGTAAAATCTGCATTAAAAGGAACCATATTTGAGTCCGTTGAAGTTGTGAAAGAGAAAGCGGCACGCGTTCTAAAGGAGCTGACAGAAGAAGACTCCAAGCACTTTTTTAAAAATGGAAAATTCGCATGGAGCGTTGAAGGGATAGAGGAGGAGTGTATATTGAGGTGATAATAAGTAAATATGTATGAAATCAGTCTCGTTATTTAATAGTCATACCTCGTATAGTAAAAACCATAGTTTTTCTAGTATTGCTATGTCGCGCTGAAACATAACCCATTAAAAGCAAGACCTCAAGTGCATTGATTGTTTTGAACTTTAGTGCTGGAAACGGGTCCTACGCATTCTGTCAACTTCCAGACGAATAAATGCATCTATTATTTAAAAAATTAGTGAACCCACAAGGCTATTTTAAATTATCCCTGAACGAATACTAAGATTTTTCGCCCACATTGGACGTAAGAATGGTAACTAGAAAGACTGGTGCTGCAGGGATGGATGGAGAGTGCTAGATCAGGCTGCAGATCTCCAAAAAGATGGACCGACTAAATTAAAGATCTAACTGGTTCATCTCTCAATACGCACCCAAGGAAGTCAGAAATAGAAACACTGGAGAGCTGGAGGCCTAAAAGGCCATAAGCGGAATGAGTTTCCATAGGTCACGACTCTTCTGTAAAGAAGAATACGAATAAGAACATTTTTTTGTTAAAATACATCTGTATCAAAGGAATGACTTTTCGCTTGATCAATTTTAGATTTTGAAGTAGGAAGTTTATCATTTACGAAAAGATTTCTTTGTCTTCATTAAGAATCAACTAAGAACATAAGAATCAACTAAATACATGGGAAGAATATGATGTAAGATAAAATAGTTTACTATTTTAATATTGTGTAACTTCAAGAATTCAAAAAAATTATTATTTTCTTTAACTATAGCTGTTTTAATTACTCATAAATTGCTTTATATTTAGAAATATGTTCATTGTAATAAGGTTGTGCTTTAAGACTATATATCTATACTATTCCTTCCGTTTTTTATTTATGTCGATCTTTGCAATTAAACTTGGTGAATAGCAGCTTTACACCTCTTGAAAAAGTCGAAAAAATGCTCAGTGAGTTTATCACATCAAAACCATTAAGTGTTTTTCGATGTGGAATTCGATATTGGGTTTTAGGGCGAAACTGTATATAAAGTGAGGAAGATTATTTCGAAGATTAAGTTCATATTACTTTTTTCATAAATAAATGCCAAAAATAGTCACAACAATCCTAGAATTATGTTGAGGACCTAATACATCCATACATACACAAGATATCCAAAAGCAACTGGCAAAATTTTTTCACGTATCTAGTGACATTATGCAATAATATATTTAAGCTTTCTCTACCAGAAATGTTGGTGTTAGCATCTCTCAATCATGCGTAATAGTATAAGTGTCAACATCTGCGAGTGACAGCTACTCTTAAAGCCATTGTCAGGCGAGGACCTATCCTATAGTTAAGATTGTTTAATTTGGGCGTTCATGGGGGGTGGTGTTATCCAACAGTTGGTACGGCCTGATCGATCATCGGAGACTCTCCTGCCACTCAGTGGGCTCTGGTTTTCTAATCCGTCTGTCACACATTGTCCCAAAAAGAAGCGGAGACAGGAATGGAATCGCTTGATATAGATGTGTTTATTATTGAAATTCAACAGTGCGCTGTTATGTGGAATGTCGGGTATAGTGACTAATTTTACCTCTGCTCGCATGGTAGAGTCACGATTGGTCAGAGAGTCCTTCAGAAGGGCGAATAGTTCATCGAATGATGGTTAGGACATCCAGAGGAAATTAAAACATTTAACAAAATCTTGATCTAGATGAGGATAAAATGTATAAACCCAGCTAGTTTTCTTTTTCTCTCTTAATAAGAAGTCCACCCAAAACCGTCTTTGTTTTTTAATTTTTCCCGTTTCACAAAATGAAGGTACGTTATAGCATTTAACTCTTCTATTTCCATAACTCAACGGGGGGCGTGAGCCGTGAGTGGTGCTGGCCAGGTCGCGTCAAAATTAAGTGGCGCATCCTAGATCGCACCACTTAAGAGTCCACTCTGACACTGGCTTAAAACATTGGCACTAAGAGACCGTGAATGACCTCATCTTTCCCAATATTCACGACTCATATTTCCCTCCCTGAACTTTTTGAATTAGAGCTGACTGGTACGGATTGATACGGCACTATTTCCTTCTAGTTTGCTAATCAAACGAGCGGGGTCAGTCACTTTGAATCCTTTTTTTTTAATAATATCTAAAAAAATGTCCTAATTTTGCGACATATTTCAATCATTTTAACGATTTTGTTAAAAACCATCGACTAAATATTTCGCAGTTGAATCACTTTAATATTAAAGAAGAAATGTTTATTTGTCGGAGCAAAAAGTTGAAATCGAATTAAACCTTTGAGGAGCAAAGTATAATCTTTTATTTAAAAAAGAAAAAACCCAAATAGTTTTCATACGTTCGTACTGTAAAAAAATAAATATCTCATTTCGTGTCATACATAACAAATATTGAGTTTATTTTCTGGTCATTACTAGTACTTTTTACCAAAATAAAATAATGTTGAGGTCGATTAAGACAATGATTTTTTTAAATAACTTTTAATGAAAATTAATTAGAGGAATGGGTGAATAATTTATATCGTGAGCGTCGTGACGTAACGGAAAAAAATAATCTAATAACTTTCATCCAGAGTAAATTAACTGACCAAATATAAACGAACAAAAAATTGGGACTTATGCTGGGAGTAATAAAATTCGCAGAATTTCCACGAAATTATTAAAACGGTTGCTAGTGCCTTTGAACCTGATATAATTTTTCATTCCGTAGTGGAAATGCTTTAAAATAAATTATTCTTATTTAACGAAATTGTGGAGAAGATTATTCAGACGTTTATTTAAGACATTACATTTTTGTCATTTAGTCTCTGGTAATTGCTTTTCCGATTCAAATTCACTAAATAAATCTATTTTCCAAAAACCAGTTGTTCAAATTTTCGAGATAATATCTGGTCAATTTTTTTATTGGAACTTTCGATGCGAAGCACTAAACTCGAAGAGATTTACCACTAAAAACAAAATCATTTTCTCGACGCACGTTTCGCTAGCCATGTTAACATCATCAGATTGAGGTGATGAAGATGATGAAATCTGATTGAATTATTTCCTGATGATGCTAACATGGTTAGCGAAACGTGCGCCCAGAAATTTCGAAGAACAAGTGATTCGGTGTTTAGTGGTAAACCTCATCGAGTTGTATAATATCTGGTGTATTATAAGAAATGTGTATTATATTATAAAAAAAATGTATATTATAAGTATATTATAAGGTATATTATAAAAAATATGATGAGATTAAAGCACGTATATCTGGAATGTCTATGTAAAGCCAACTTACAGGCTGATAAATCAGGATAATATGGTAATTATGAATCGACAATATTTTGGTTTTACTTTACAACGTGACGAAAGTCTTTCAAATTGAGCGGTTTTTTAATTATTTCTTAAAACACAGATGGCGTTGTGAATTTGCCTAGGTCTACTCTCATTTCAGTAGTGTAATGCATGACATTTATAAAAATGGAATAGTACATAATACAACAACGCTTTAATAGTGCTGAATTATTTTATGAAAATAGGCGTTTAGTGAAAAATGTTTTTTGAAAATTACGTGGTATTTACGATTTGCAATCGTCCACCTGAAAGAACTATCAATCGAATAGTTGAAAAATATCAAAAAACTGGTTCGGTAGAAGATAAAAGAATATATATAGTCGAAGTGGTCTTTCACAAGAGCATATCGATATGGTATTTGAAAGTGTTGCTGAAGACTCAGAAATTTTCATTAGTCGATGTTCACAACAATTTGGACTCAGTGAATCCACAGCATGGCGTATTAGAAGAAATAATTTAGCTCTGAAGACATATAAGGTTAAAATAAGAAAGGAACTAAAGCCACTGGATTATTCAAAACGTCGTGGATTTATCAAATGGATCAATGAGCAAACAGATATAATCTTTTTTAAATCATCTTTCCAGATGAAGTACATTTTGAAATTGGTGGTTATGTTAATAAACAAATTTGCCGTATTTGGAGACAGGGAAATTCCAGGATTGATTCATGAGAAACTATTACATCCTAAAAGAGCTACTGTTTGGTATGCTTTAATGATCAGGAGGTGTAATTGGCCCGTATTTCTTTCAGAATGGCGAAGCTGTAACTGTAAATGGAGTTTGATATCGTAAAATGATAACTGGATTTTTGTGGGTTGAATTAAATAATATGGATCTGGAGGATATGTGGTTCCAACAGGATTGTGCTACACCTCACTTTGCTGATGAAATAATTGATTTACTGAGAGAAAATTTTCCTGGACAGTTATTGTAAAAAACGGTGATGTTAATTGGCCACCAAGATCATGTGATTTGACACCGTTGCATTATCTTTGGGGTTAGATGAAAAGCCAGGTCTATAAAGACAAGCCACAATTGATTTCTGAACTAAGGGATGGAATTATTCGAGTCATTGGTGAGATAGGACCATAGTTATACAAAAAGGTCATCCAAAATTTTGATAAAAGAGTGGACGACAGTGGAGCTGCAAGAGCTAATCATTTGGCAGATATTGTCTTTCGTTTTTAAATGTCATATATTATGCTTCAACTATCAATAAAAAGTTTTTTGAAATGAACGCAAACATTGTATTCAAGAGTTTAAAAAACCGCTCAATTTGAAAGACCCTTTAGCAAAACTATTTCGATCATCGTCTTTAAAAAATAAGGTTCTATTACTTCTTCTACCTAAAATCGCATCAAACAGCGACTTTCTAAGTATGAACAGATAACTTTTGAATCACTTGAGGATTTTCATGGTACCAAATCCTTCAATAGATTCACCTATTCGGAAAAGATTTTTTTTCTCCAAAGTGGGGGTCGCCTTCCAAGAACCAAATTTATGTATCGTGTATCTTTTCAGTGTGAATTGATGCAATGTACTGCACACTGCGTCTATGAGAGACATCTACATTTCAAACAGAGTTGCTGCTATTAGGTTTCAAAATTCTGAAACTTTTATTCAAAACTCTTTAGATAAGTTCTTACGGATATGTCTCGTTTGAGAAAATCTTCGATGCTTACAACTAATACATTTAACTGAAGTAGCCGATAGTTACTATACTATAGTCGATACTATATTATATAAAGACTGCGGCAGCTTGGGGTTCGTATTTGAACTAGCAGTTATTGTACCGCTCACAGCCTCTATTATCATCTGTGAAGTGACAGAAATTCAGTATTACATTCCTGGTGTACAAAATGAGTTGATATATGCTTGATCAACGTTGGGAAATATTGAAAACTAATTTTCAAAGTATTGAGTCAGTTGCCGAAACTTCAATTCGTCAGTTGTCGAAAATGGCGTACAAAATTCGATAAAATTGAAACGCCAACTGAGAACGGTGTAAGGAAATTTGTGAACATAGTTCGTTCGACTGGCATGTTAACAGACAATACACATGTTCCGCATCGACGTAGCAGCTCGTTCGATGGAAAATATTGGAAATATTGCCATTATTCACAAGAATTGAACAGCAGCGATAGGACTGTGCGAATAATTTCGGTATAAACGCCTACAAAGTCCAACAGGTTTAAGAATTGGATGAACTGAATGCATTGGAAGAAGATGAACATTTTTACCAAAAAATCATATTTTCCGATGAAGCTCCTTTTCCCCTTGGAGGTTATATAAACAGGCAAAATTGCCGTATTTGAGGCACAGAAAATCCACATGTGAGGATTGAGAAGCCAATGCACACAAAAACAGTGACTGTATAGAGTGGAATGTGACCCAAAGGCATCATAGGGCCATTTTCCTTTGAAAATGAGCAAGGGGCCTCGAAATAGTCAATGCCGACCGTTATCATGCCATGCTAACTGACTTTTTATTCCCTACGCTTAAAGAGGAAGACTTCGCCGATATTTGGTTTCAACAGGATGGCGCCACTGCCCACACAGACAATGCTATTGAGGTTTCGCGCTCTATCTTCGAAAATCGCATTATAAGCCGAAATAGCGATGCCGACTAGCAGTCTAGGAACTGCGACTTGACTCCGTTGGACTATTATTTTTTGGGATCCATCAAGAACAGATGTTATGCCAATCATCCAGACACGATTGAGGCTTTAAAAGACGCAATTAAAGTGGTTCTTAATGAAATAGAGGGCTAAACGATTGAAACTGTACTATAAAATTGGGTCGACAGAATAGATTAGTGCATATTCAGCCAAGGCAGTCACTTAAATAAAATTGTATTCCATTCTTAAGTGAAGTGCACTGTCAAAAATAAAGTATAAATCAATATTTGTTGCATTTTTATTTTATATACATTTTTAACTATAACTATATTTAACTAACTATATTTAACTATATTAAACTAACAGTAAGAAATGTAATTACAACTATCCATCGACTTAATAATTCCATTAAAGATGATAGTGCGGAAATATTTTTTTTCCACGTCTAGGAGGGCAATATAAGTTTAACAACGGTGAACCGATCTAAATCGTTCACCGTTTAACAACGATGAACGGTACAACATAATTGATAATTGATAAAGAAAAAGTAAAAGTGAATGAGAAATAAATAATTATTTTAAATTTAATAATACGTTTTATGTTTCGAATGATGGTTTGATAATGGGGAACTCTTTAAGTCCTTTACTGGCGGAAACTTTTAAGGACAACTTAGAAAATAAGTTAAATCAACCAGTTTAAATAATCATTTTTCTGGTACAGATATGTTGATGACATTTTAATTTGCTTTACAAATACTGATAGACAATTAAATTAATTCTTAACATACATAAATTATTTACATAAGAACATTGAATTCACAATTAAAAAAAAACAAAATAATTAATAAAATTAACTATAAGGATTGTGAAGCGCTAAATATCGGTCAAAGTGGTAGAAGTTTAGGTTGTAAAGTAAAAAAACACAAAAAGACATCATAAATAATATAAATAGCACCGAAATGTCTACACATTGTATTGAAAACAATAATTTTATAGATATAAGTAATGTTAAATTATTACACTCAGAATAGAAAAGTAAAAAATTAGACCTACTAGAAATATTGGAAATAAAAGAATCCTTAAGAAATAGCCATATAATAACCATAAATGACCAGCTAAATTTTCAAAATACCCCGGTAATAGATAATATCATATTGAAACTGAATAACCCGGTTTTTACCAGTCCATATTTAGGATAATTAGAATAGACGTTAAATAAAGAACAAGAATTAAAAAAGAAATAATTTTACCTGTATACTTGGAAACACTGTGCTTGACCATTAGTATAAGTTCAAGCTACTCATGAGAAAGCCCTAACAAGGCGAAATATATATTGACCAAAATCTATAATAAACATTTGAAACATTAAAAAGCTACAAGTGTATAATTTAAAATCCTTTTCAAAATGTTTCACAAGGAACTAACTGCGGAATCCACAAACATTATTAATAGTAAAAATATTCAAAAAACAAGGAGAAACAAGGATTCCTGTACTCGACGTAAAATTCTCAATCCTTCTGTCGACATCAGACGCCAAAAACATCTCCCGAGGCCGGTTTCTGGCCTTAAACCGTCATCAGTCTGGCCGAACCACCGGATGGCGTGAGCTACAGTTCAATGCTGCTTTCATTCGATTTGACCGATTAATATGGTCAGGGCCCTAGTCAATCCTTCACTTGCTTTCGAATGTCCAACTTGAAGCCCGACTGATGACGGCTTAAGGCCAGAAACCGGTCTCGGGAGATGCTTGATGGCGACTGAAGGATTGAGAATTTTACGTGGGGCACAGAACATTTTTTTTTCCTTGTTTTTTGAATATTTTTAATATTCTCCACTAGCCCTCTGTGCATTTTCATTTTTAATAATAATAGCTTTTTAGATTTAACAGTTACTAGAAACATGATTTTGCAATTTTTCATAAACTATCACATTCAGATTTAGTTATACACAACACATTTTGTCATCCTTATTCATAAAAGATGGCAGTATTTAATTCATTTATACACAGATTATTAAACATGCCATTGTCAATAGATAATTATAATTAAGAATTGAATGTCTTCAAATAGATTGCAGTAAATAACGGATATGACCCAAACATTTTAAATAAGATAATTAATTAAAAAAGTTATAATAAAACTATTAATTTAATATATTTTATACATAACAGCAAGTATACCGCGTACAAACAATTACACATACAGGAAAAGTAACGAAATTATTTTCTAAACATTTATCCAAAACAAACAATATAAATATTGTTTTCAAATAAACAATAGCCTAGAACGCCTCATTAAAAACAATGAAATCAAGATAAATAAACTTTATAAAGCAGGAATTTATTTAATTTACTGGGGGTCGTGTCCAAAAGTCTATGCTGGACAAACAGGAAGCTCTTTTTCTACCAAGCTCAATGAACATAAAATAAGTTATACTAAGCAACAAAATAATTCACTTTATACTCATTATTCACTTGTGCTCAGCTTTCGACATGCACGGACATGTTTCGCGTGGTCTCGACGCCCTTTTACAAATTGTTTTGTTTATTACATCATTAAATAAACAACTATGCCATCTAAACGAAGGAAAATTGATTCTTCTGCATCAAATAAAAAAAGAAATGCATTATCTTTGGAATGTAAATTAAACATTTTCAAGGATCTTGATACAAAACTAAAACTTTGTGAATTACTAAAAAAGTCTGGTCTACAAGAATCGATGGTCAAGTATCATTTGTAGACGTCATGGTATTATTGCTGAGATGGAAACAATGCTGAAATTAATATGTAATATTCAAGTAAGAGTGAAAACTGTTCTGTTGATGAGAACACGGTGTGCTTTCAAGCTAAGCTGAGTTTTGAGAGCTTAAAAGAAAAGAAGAAGTTGCTGAGGCGGTCAAAGGTGACATCTTTAAAGCTAGTAAGTGGTTGTTAAGCCGATTCAAAAGTCGCTATAACTAGCACAACATAACGGAAAGTAGAGCGGCGGCCAGTGCTGATAAAGAGGCTGTGTCTCTCTATCCAGAGAAACTCAAGGCTATTATAGAAGAAGGTGATTATAACAACCAAACTGTATTGAACGTAGATGAGACTGGATTGTTTTGGAAGAAGATGCCTAAAAAACTTTTATCGCGCGTAAAGAAAAAAACCTTTCCAGGTTGTAAGGCCTCCAAAGATCAATTGACAGTGATGGTTTGCGGGAATGCAGATGGTGACTGTAAGTTAAAACCTCTCTTAGCTTATCGCTCGGAAAATCCAATGCTAAACAATTCAATTTAGAAGTAGATGGTGAGGACGTACAAGAACTGCTAGAATTACATAATCAGGAGCTGACAGTTAATGAACTCATAGAAATGTGTGAGCAAAACATTGAAGAACCTGACTCTTTTGACTCCTTTGAATCAGAAGATTAAATGACGGTTGCAAACCTAACGGAAGCCACCAGTTCAATTAAAAAGGGGTTGGAAACTATAGAAAACATAGATTACAATAAAGAGCGCGTTTCAGTTAAAAACAGGGAGTAAAACAGGGAGAGTCAGACGACTTTGTTTAACTTTATGAAGCTCTCTACATCAAAATAACTACGATTTATGGTTTTGCATTAAAAAAGTATTATAATTTGTTTGATTATCGAATATTTCAATACACAATTATCTTCTAAGTTATTGTTTTCTTTAGCCTTTGGTCCCAGTTAAACAAAATTTGTATGTATTTATATATGGAATTGTACCTCGAACTACGCAAATTCGACTTACATGGTTGTCGTTCGGTCTCACTTATCGCGTAAGTTCGAATTATGACCGTAGTTCGTATTTATTATACTGTATTTGTGTCGAAACAATTCTTATACATACATTTTTAAATATAGTGGACATTTTAAATATCAGTCTGCAACTTAGATAAATATCGAAAAATCAAGAAAAATGCACTTGAAAATCGATGAATGATCTGATTTTCAAGTATCCCATAGTACATTTCTTGGAGTAATAGCCACATGACGTTCTAAAACGAAAGATTAATTTCGCCTTTTACCCTGAAAATATTTAATACCTCCAATGTGCTTCAATGTGCTTAATGTGCTTTCAACTACCTCCATCATAATCACCTAAACAACATCTATACTCATTACTAAACATAATTACATTACGTTATGCATGCGTACAGGTATATCCGAACGAACTTATTTAACACTCTAAAGCCCCAAATTACTTTTAAATAAAGGCCCATAATTTCATTTTAAAGTATTTCGATCAGCTGAACGAAAAAAATTAAACAAAATTCGAATGCGATATCGCCATATTAAATAATTATTAGAAAATTCTGGATTTTAATTACTCCAGGATCGGGTTTCTTGTTTCATTTGTTTTGGTCAATTAATTTTTTCCCGATGGAGATTAATTGATTAATTTTCATCAGCGTAGCGATAAAGCAAAAAAAGAACAAATCAATGTTTTAACCACGAAAATAATTTTATTTTGATTAAAAATGTTGACCTAAAGACAAAAATACTAGTTGTCTAAATGTGATGAAAATATCAGGGATACACATAAGTAATGCATTTTTTTAATATTTTAAAAATATTGCCATCTACTTACAATAACACATACAAGTCGATATGATTTTTGTAACATTGATGAGAATGCTCTTTTTGCTTTTCATTTAGGTAGTTATTAAAAAGCCTCTACACAGAAATGACTTCTTATTTTCAAGCACGTCTTATTTTCAAGAACCTACTTCTCCTTTACATCATGAGACCATTGAACTTATTTGTACCTGACTTTGGACTGGACAATGTAGGAATTACCACAAAACCATAGAGGTGTTATTTCCACAGTATTCTACGAACCTTTACGAGCAGTTTTATTGTTTTCTATAGTTTAATTTGTTTATGTCTCGTTTACAGTACAGTCAACTGTTTTAGGTCGATTTTTTTAAAAAACGCTTTATTTTAAAGTTCCCAAATAGATCTATACCCGAGGAAGTCAAAAAAGCCTATATTTTATATTTTTAGCGCCAAATTGGAGATCAAGATAACAGTTGGGCTCCTCATGTTTGCTGTATGAATTGTCACGTAAATTTAGTGCAGTGGATGCATTGCAAGAAATAATCTATGCCGTTTGCTGTTCCTATGGTGTGGAGATAACCTACTGACCATGTAAGTGATTGCTATTATTGTACCACTAAAACAGAAGGGATTTCAAAAAAACAAAGGGACTAAATTCAGTATCCAAATTTACCTTCTGCACTTATGCTAGTTCCTCATAGCCAGGAATTACTGGTAATGAATCAGGATCTGATTCATAACTTCCTGATTGGTTCCTCAAACATAAAATATGCCCCTATTGTTAACCCAGAAAACGTGCTTCATTCGACTCTCGATATTAAGCTTGGACTAACGCAAAACTTTGTCAAAGCCATGGACAAAAAAGGTAACGGTTGTGACCTATATTTTCTATTTTGAGAACAAAATTAGAAAATTCAGATCACAGTGACGGCAGCTGTTCGCCGGGAGCACCGGGAAGCAGGTTTATGACAGAATGAAGCTACGATACAAAATGAGCGCCACCCGGTTCGTTAATTTATCTGATATTTAGAAAGGACCCTGGAACCGGGAAGGGGTCTAACTTAAATAAACTGTTTAATAGATTTTACACATGTATTTCACAAAAAAACACACTCAAAAAAACGACACAAAGCACATTAAAAAAAAGGAAAAAATAAAACTATCAAATCTGGACACAGGAAGGTTTAGGGAAGGTGGTTCTCTAAACCTTACCGTGAATGAAATCAAAAATGAAACAAATCGCTCTAGATTACACCAGCTAGTCTCTAAGTCCCTATACTTATATATTAGAAGTTATTACCTCTATTCTGACAATAGTAAAAAGAAATATATATAACTCAAGGGTAACCAAACGTGGTCAGGCGGCAATTAGATAATAAAAAATAAATGGTAACTGTGATCTTTATCAGTACATGCAAATATAATATAAATGTGTTTATCTGGCTTTATTTCCTTATGTTCTTCTTCTTGCCTATCCCGTACTGGATGTCCAAAAACTCTGCGTACGACTACGGGCACTCAGGTATCCCTATGCGGGGGTCCAGAAATAATCTCGATCTGACTAACCGGTTACTGTGCCATGTGGATCCAAAAAGAGTAAGGTGTCCACAATGGTCGGGCTCTGAAATAGGTGGTCTTTCAATGACCTGGTCTCTGCTGATCGGATTCTCTACTGCCGGGTCGTAAAACCCTCTCTGTCGGAAGGGCAAGGCGCGAAAACATCCGCTCACCTGGATATTTGGAGTTAGACTGTCTTGGCCTTATCCTAACGATACAGGAGCTCTTTCAGTTAAAATTTCGCCCGAAACAAACCTACCAGTAGCGATCAAGAATTTTTGAATGCTACACGGTTTCAGATACTTAAAATAAATATTTTCCTCAGTTAAGTGATGAAAAACTAAAAGAAGGCATAACTATTGTATGAAAATACACAGTGGGCTAGTAGAGAATGTTAAAAATATTCAAAAAATAAGGATTTTTTTTCCCTGTGCTCCACGTAAAATTCTCAATCCTTCAGTCGCCATCAAGCATCTCCCGAAACCGGTTTCTGGCTTTAAGCGGTCATCAGTTTCGAGTTGTATGTTCGAAAGCAACTGAAGGACTGACCAGGGTCCTGACCATATTAATCGGTCAAATTGGATGAAAGCAGCATTGAAATGCAGCTCACACCATCCGGTGGTTCGTAACAGTACTACTGTCTGATTCTCCACTAGCCCACTGTGTGTTTTCATGTATATCTGTTACCTAAATATAGCGCCTGGGTTTGGGTCCGAATGGTTTCAGACAGTAGTACTGTTACGAACCACCGGATGGTGTGAGCTGCATTTCAATGCTGTTTTCATCCGATTTGGCCTATTAATATAGTCAGGACCCTGATCAATCCTTTAGTTACTTTTGAACGTAACTTGTACTTTTGAAATAACTCGAAGCCCGACTGATGACGGCTTATGGCCAGAAACCGGTCTCGGAAGATGCTTGTTGGCGTTTGATAGCGACTGAACTATCAAGAATTTTACGTGGAGCACAGGGAAAAAATCTTGTTTGTTGAACATATTTATTAGACCACAAATAAGGAAGCTTCTAGCTGATTTCCGTTTTCAAGACAAATTAAATGAAAAGGAATTGTCGGCTTGAAAGTGTAATGAAAGGATTCCTGGGCAACAAGAAATATGAAAAATAAAAATCTCATAGATTTTCATTCTCAAGTTTATGAAGAACTAGGGTGTCGTATGTCCTTAAAAATGCATTTTTTACACTCCCATTTGGATTTTTTACGTAAAATTGGATGCAGTAAGCGACGAGCAATGAGGGAAGTGTTACCAGGATATCAGGTTGATGGAAACAATATACCAGAGACGCTGGAACCCATCTATGTTGGGCGACTACTGTTGGTTTTTAAAAAGAGATGATGCTACAAAACACAAAAGGAAAAACTGAACGTTTTTATCGCTCTATGACATCTCATGTAATATATTTTTTTATTCACATAATCCTTAGTTATGTCTTTGCATAGATTTAACACCTTTTACATGTAAAGGGTGTTCCAATAGGAACGCCGGTTTTGAATTGCGCGCCATCTGTAGTGTCATGATTTGAGATTTAAAAAAAATGGCCGTTCATTAGTAGACAGCCATAAGTTAAATAAAATGGAGCGCTACAATACACAACAACGAATTCTCATTATGAAAAATTATTATCAAAGTGGTGAAAGTTTTGCAGCCACATCTCGCAAAATGTGTACAATTATGGGCCTTCGGAATGCTCCAAATGATGTCACAGTGAGAAGATTAATGAAACAATTTGAGCAAATTGGGTCTGTTAATGACGTGAAAATAGATATACGCGTTCTTCTTGGTTGCTCGACTAAAAATATCGCAGCAATGCGTGCAAATGTTGAGGAAAGCCCAACTACATCAGTTCGGCATAGAGCTCAGGAAATTGGTGTTTCCACAACCACTATGCATCGAATTTTAACAAAAGATTTGAACTTCATGCGTACAAAGTTCAATTGACTCAAGAGCTAAAGCCGGAAGACCATGGGCAACGAAGAGCGTTTGTTGATTGGATTTTGGAACAACGACAATTGGATGGTGATTTTTCAACAAAAATGCATTTCGCATTTGGGGTTCCGAGAATCCACGAGTGATTGTTCAGAAACAGATGCATCCAAAAAGAGTCACTGTTTGGTGTCCATTTTGGGCTAGAGGCATCACTTTCGAAAATGCAGTTTGTCAAGCATTAACCGTGAATGTGATACTTTGTTACTTTGTGATAATTCATATTTTAAAAAGGAATAAAACATTTTTTTTTTAACTCAACACCGGCGCTCTTATTGGAATACCCTTTATATGTTAAATAAATATTAGATAGTAATAAAATATAATATAAATAATTAATAGGTCATCTCTTTTTTCCCCACCATCGATCCCCTGTAACAATAAAAAAACTGTACGTGTTAATTAGCTTATCATTTTCTGATTTAGGATTATAAAATACTTCATATACATCTATTTTCATCAATGTTACCTCAAAAAAGTTGAAATTTGTTGACATTAATAATTTAACTGAAAAATGCATAATCTATATTTTAGTTAAATATATTGATTTTAGTGTGATTATTGTTAAGTAATAAAAAAAATTAGGTGAACCATATAAGAATGCAGGAGTAAAGTGGAGATAGTAAAGTAGAGTTAAATATTAGAAATTTGATGCTTTATGATTTTCGAAAATATAAGAATGTCAGTAATGCTATTAATGCCAATAATGATGTGTATCTAGGTGCTCTCGATAGAAGAACATTCCAACGCTGAACGTTTCGCTTAAAAAATTCAAGAACGGCGATTTCAATATTTTCGACGGTTGATTCCAGTTCAAGCCGATCTCTATTGATGATTCTAATCTCTACTATAAATTGCAACACAACGGTGTTTAAGATAAATTAACAAAGTGTAAAAAGAAGGAACATAGATGTCCATATGGATACCAACTTTCAGTTGAAAACAATATTCAACGTATAACAATCTGCCAACTTGTAATCAATTCTTGTTCGGATCTTTTTCTTTAACAAATGGTTACTGGAGATCAAAAGTGGATTCTATATAGTAATCCACACGAGAAAAAAATAATTGTTAATACTAGGAGAGGGATGGCGATTATTTATTGCTTCTTCGTTTATTTAAATAAAAGAAAAAAATAGTGCGACTTCTGCTTTTGCAAATTAGATGCCAAATAACCTATATAAGGTTCCTATTTTGTTACTTTTAGCAGAATACAAGCTGAACTGGAATCATCTGACAAACGGTTTCTAAGCAAGTCTTTAATGTTATTCATTTCTGAAAATTATAACTCACAGGCATAGATGGATGAAAATATTGTTAAGATAGCATATGCCAGCTTCTTCAGACAGCTAAATGTGTCTGGAATTGAATTCCACGTTTCCATAATTTTGGTATCGGCATTTTTACTCATATTGCCTGATAGTCTTTCTATTTCATTTAATTCCAACTCTTTCCTTCTTTCGATAAATTTTTGAATCCATATTGAACTACTGAACTGGAAATCAACCAGCTGCATTTCAATTTCTTCAATTTTCAACCAGTTAAATTTGGACAAGTTCAATTTATCAAGTGAAGTCACATGAGGATACAGAATAAACTTGAGTGTTTTCGATAATTCTAAGAACTGAGAAAATCTCGATGAAAATTTTTTAATTGAAGAATTAATTACCGAATTAAACTCTTGAGTGACTTTTGCTTAGTCTGGTTTTTCGCGTAAATCCATACCTCTGGTGATTTTTTTCAAGTTTGCGAAATATTTGTAGTTTTTGGTAACAATATCATTACTGAAAACTTTATCGTTACTTTAACCCCAAAAGCACGAATAAGATCTATCATAACAATAATTGTTTTATTTGCGCCTTGAAGCTTTAATTTCAATTAGTTGAAATGCTGGTAAATGTCCGTAAAAACATTAATTTTGAAAGCCACATAACCTCCATAAATTGTGAGTATTATTCAATTTTTCCCTTATTTTGTAAAAACAGTCTGATTTTTTCCAAACAATCAACAAATCTTTGAAATACGTTATCGTGGCTCAACCAGCGAACATTATTATATATCAGTAAGCCATACACAGTTGACTGCATCCAACAAAGCATCAAACTTTCGCTTATTTAAAGCCTGCGACGATATGAGGTTCACTATTTTTGTGACTACAGCTGCCATATTATTAAGGGAGGTGAAACCACCCTTAACATAGAAGACTTGTTGATGAATGATGCAGTGGAATACGAGTATAGAATTTCCTATCTGTATTTGAAATAAACTGAAAAAGTCATATTTTTTTGCCTACCATACTTGCAGTAACATCAGCCGTTATCGAAATAATTTTTCTTCAATCAATTTCTTTCTCAGTAAGTGAATTTTTAACAACCATACAAATATCTGTGCCCTTAGTAGTTGTTGGCAACGATGTTATCGTAATTAATTTTTTCTTGATGTCCTTTACTACGCAATATCGATGAAAAACAGTTAAACGATCACATTTAGTTACATCAGTACTTTCGTCAAGACATAGCGATATAAAAGGAGAGGACTTGATGTAATTTTTTTGTTATTCTTATGCATTTTCCGTCAGTTTTAGGATTCTATCTTTTATTGTGTTTTTAGATAATTCAGTATCGTTAATGCGTTGAATTATCTTATCTTCAATTTCAATATTATCAAAAAGTGAAGATGCGCATGTTAACCAGGCTTCCTTCAAAAACTCGTTAAAAGGTTTACCATGCCAAGCAATGATATTTGCAGTCGATAAACTTGCGGCACCTGTATGACAATCTTTGTTAACATATTTAATCATAGACGTCGACTGTTTATTTCTCTATTTAATTGCACATCCAATAAATTCCTTTTGCTCTGGTTCGCTTTTTTGACAAATAGATTTGTGATTTGTTTCATAATGCCATTTTACAGACGATTTTCTACATTTTACTGTTCCAGAACATAAAACACTTACCGCATTATCACCTTTACTAATCATGTTATATTTCTCAGTTCACCAAGTTTGAAACTCTCCATTACACTTATCTTACCCTTTTTGTTTTATACCAAATTACTCATATTGAATAATACTTAAATTTGTAAATATAATTCAAACAAACTTAAACATGCAGTTGTGTCAACGAAATTAGTTTCAAAACGGTAAAAACTATGCGTAATTGGTAATCGCAGTCGACGACGTATACAAAAACAAACACGTCGTCCGCACTTGCTCAATCTGTACCTCAGTCCCGTCAGTTTGGACAGAAATTCGCGCAAAATTTGCTTATGTCTGTCGTGCAGTCTGTTGCCGTCCCGGCACCGGCAACCATGTTCACAATAACCTTTGGTAATACTATGACGCTTACCATCAATGGCACGCGTGCCATTAGTTCGCCATCGCAGCACTAGGACAAATGGTTTTTCGTACTCCAAAACCAGGTCTTCACCTTAAAAAAGTGTTATTGTTGTGTTATTGTGGATTCAAATAGTCCAAGACTGGTAATTGAAAATGTGTTATTTTGCATGACAATGTAAAATCTCATAATACCAAAATCACTCCAAAAAAATCAAAGCGTTAGATTGGGAAGTACTTCCTCACCCACCGGATTTTCCTGATGCTTCATAGAGTTACAGAGTGTTATAACAAATATGGTGATTCTATTCATTATAGTAATTACATTTATTTATGATATTCAAATGATTATTGGCAGTTTATGCCGAAACAAAAATCATGCTAAAAGCGGTTAAAATATTCATTTATTGAAAATTTGTTAATATTAATTAATTGGAGCAGGTGGTGAGCTTTTGCTTTGATTGCTGCGACGTAGCTGAAATATTAATAAATTAAGCTGGATCAGAAGAAAATCACTTGACCACTCATCACTTGATAAACGAAAAAAAAAACCCCGAACATGGAATAATGAAAATAATTTATTAACAAAGTGAATGATTTTTTTATTTGAAAGGATTATAAAGAGTTGTCAACTAAGAGTGTCAGGACTTTAAAATGAGGCATAATAATACTACAAGTGATAAACAGAAAATTTATAATAGGTGTTTCGGTTAATAATGGCGCTTTTGCTCAGAAATGGCGTTACTAATTAATTTGTTGGTATAAACTAATGACGTCTATGGCGTTCTGGAGGGTAAACATACGCCACCAAAAGTCAGTTCATTATTAATTGTCACTAAACAAAAACATAGTTTTTCATAGTTTTGAATATGTTGAATTATTTACAAGAAAAAGGTGATTTGCGGGAAATTTTAATAACCTTCTTTCATTTGAAGAAAATTGAAAGTTATCGATTCTTGGTTGAAGTTTATGGTGAACATGATCTAATCCAAAATACTTGTAAACGATGGTTGAAATCCTGTTAAAGTGGTGATTTTGATATAAAAGACAAGGAGCGTTCGGTACAGCTGAAAAAAGTTTGAAGAAGCAGATTTGCAAGCATTATTGGATGAAGACTTAACTCGTATCTACATGTATTGGGAAAGATCCAGAAGGAAGGAAAATGGGTTCCATATGAATTTAAGGAAAGAGACATTGAAAAGCGCGAAAAACCACTTGTGAAATTTTGCTTGACGGACAGAAAAGAAAAGGATTTTTGCATCGAGTTGTGGTAGGTGATAAAAAGTGGATCTATTTTGACAACCCAAAGCGCAAAAAATTCTGGATAGATCCAGGTCAGCCTTCAACATCACAACTAGTGCGCAATATACATGGAAAGAAGCTTTTGCTGTGTATTATAGTAGATGAGATGTGTATTACGAACTACTAAAACGTGGTGAAGCGATTATTGGCGATTAATACTGACAACAACTGATAAAACTGAACCGAGTATTGAAGAAAAAACAAGCAGAAAACGCCCAAAGACACGATAAAGTAATCTTTCAACCTGATAATGCTTGGCCCCATGTTGCAAAATATTTAAAAAACTATCTGAAAAACGTTAAATGGGACGTCCTACCCCACCCGCCGTATTCACCAGACGTACCCTCTTCCGACTACCACACAAATTTGGCTTGATGAATGGTTGGCCTCAAAAACCCAGAAATTCTTCTAACGCGAAATTCATTTTTTGACAGAAATATGGGAAAAAGTAATAGCTAACGATGGCCAGTACTTTTATTATTAAGATAATTTATTTTGTTATTGAAATAAACGCTAAAATTTGCGAAAAAAATCGACATTAGTAATCGAAACACCTACTATGTTGTCTTGAAGAACAAATAATGTCTTTCAAATATCCTCGTCGGCTTCGTTTGGTGGAATGCATTCAGCGAACGATGTAGAAATATACTAACATAATATTTTTGACCCGAACTGATAAACAAAGTTGATGTGGATAAGCAAAGTTTTCTATAACAAGACTGTGTAACTTGTCACATCTCGTCAGGCAATCGATTTATTGCAAGAAAGTTTTTTGGACGCGCTAGTTCCCGAAATAGTAATGTCAACTGGCCACCAAGATCATACGTTTTCACGCCTTTGTATTATTTTTTTAAAGATTATGCTAAATCTCTGGTTTACAGAAATAAACCCCTGAACAATTCTTGACATTAAACGAAACAGTCAGGTCACTAATCGAAAATTGAGTCTCTAGAATACATTCCACCATCTGGTGACCGAGGCTGAGAGGGAAATTTGAATGGCATTATTTGCAAAAGATAATGCCATTATTTATTCTTCAAGATAACATAAAAATTATCGGATTATCACTTATAGTTATCATTGTACCTCATTTTAAAGTTCTGGTACTGCTGTTGGAAAATGGTTCATATACAATTGGGTTCTTGAGTAAATTTTCGATTTTTTTACTTTATTTTAAAACTATATCATAAATAATATTGATAATCGATGCGAAAAGCTTTACAAAAACTATTTGCAATTAATTATAAACGAATTAAAATGTATAAAATTTGAAATAAAATCACGTGACTATGAAAGCGCCGCGAGTGGCTGCCATGTTTTGTGACGTCATTATCTTAAAGTATTTTCACGTAAGTACTGTCAACGGCTTTCACTTGTATTTTTGCTGTCAAAATTATTAAAATGTAGTGTAAAAAATATGTTGTTGATTACTAATTTAATTCAGTGATGTGTGACAAAGGGTTCATAAGTTCGAGGTGTTAAAGCATCAATTTGAGTTTTATAACAAATTATAATGTAAATGTGAATAAGAAACAAATTTTCCTTTTAAAAATAATTAAATTATTTTGTCATGCGAAAGTTACGGAAACAAGGCTATAGGTTATGTTTTATTTAACCCAACAATTGTATTTGCACGGTGAAAGGACGGACGTGTATGTCGAGAACATAAAGTTCTGATTAAGGCTTATACAGTTATCTTAATTATTAATGGAAAATTAAGAAAAGTTCACGATTCTGTAGCTTCAGCAAGTAACTCATACTCAAACATAAAAAAATTGATATTGTTATAAATAATGTTTTATGTATATATATATATATATATATATATATATATATATATATATATTATATATATATATATATATATATATATTATATATATGTATATATATATATATATATATATATATATATATATATATATATGTATATATAAGAAATATATATATATATATACATCGTATATATATATTATATATATATATAATATATATATATATATAAAT